>JAJPUD010001857.1:333298-344367 GCA_023553655.1 Myrmecobius fasciatus | reverse complement strand
AGAGAGAGAGAGAGAGAGAGAGAGAGAGAGAGAGAGAGAGAGAGAAATAACTATATATAGAAATAGCTATAGATAGGTACACACACATTAATGATACATATAGGTATGGTTATAATTATACAGTCTCTTCCACAAGAATACATATGTAACTTGTATTACTGTATTCCTTTTTGGATTCTTATTAGCCTTGTTTAGCCTAGAATATATCTAGCCTTTATTAGCCTAGAATAGTTTGGATGTCTTTAGAATTAGAGGACTTAGGAGGACATTGAAGATTTTAAGGAGTCCATCCTTTTAGGTTATAACACTGCTTTCCAGTGGGGCCTTGGTTCACCCCTCTGCTTGATGAGAAAGCTGAAGAAAAAGGCTACTTTGGTCTCATTCACTTATAAAATTACAAGCCCCTCAAAATTTAGCATCTAATAACCCTGCTTCTCTCTTCTTCCTAAATTACATTGAATTTATTTATTTATTTAAATACAAGCTATTTGAAAGCAGAGACGGTTTTATCTTCTTGTTTTTGTTTTTTTTTTCCACATCTTGCAAGTAAGACACTTAAGAAATGGCTTAGAAATGAGAAAATTAATGGGATAATCTTTTAATGTATTCCAACTATAAATATTGTGATTTACTATTCTCTTCATGGTGGCACTTTGACTTTAATGGCTCAATTCTGTTTAGGAATTTTTAGAATATAAAATTTTTGAAGGTAGGGACTATTTTACTTTTGTCTTTATGTCAGTAGCCTAACATATATAGTATCTGGCACATAGTAGGCATTCAGTTAAATGTTCGTTGACTGATTAACTGGACAATAGCAAATAGCCAACCTTTGGAAAGACTGATCACTGTAGACAAACATAAAGAGCTAAAGATTTCAGATTATGCTGTGATCTAGATTTTTTCAAACAGCAAAAAATGAAACAAATAAAATGTTAGTTAAAAAGGAATTTAAAAGAATGAATGGAAATTGATTTACTTGTTCACAATGTTTTCCTGGCTCATTTTGTAGTTTAATCACATTGGTTGGAAACTTGGCTTAATTGATGAACCTCTACCACAAGATGGTAAAGGCATAGTGATTAGAGTCAACACATTTATATTCAGGAAGACGGGGAGCCTGATTAACCCCATGTGAAACATTACCAAAATCTAATCTTGTGAAGTCCATCGGTATAACATGGCCAATGATATTGCTTTTAATCTTTATTCTCCTTAGATAAATTGAAGTACCAATTGAATGCTCCCATTGGCTAACTGAAGCCCAAACCCAGTAAAATATTAGACAACAGCCATATGGTCTAGAACTATTTAGCTTTGTTTTTATTTACTCAAAGTCAATTATACCAAATCCTCCAAAGAGAGAAATACACTCAAGGGAGTTATTTTCCTGAAAGAACATCACTTTCAAAAAGTAGGAAAGCATTTGACCTTTGTTCTTTTGTTCCCAATCTATGCCCATTACTTGTTATATAATGCCACCATATTGCTACCATGTTGTTTCTTAAAATTTTAAGCTGGAGTTGTACTCTTGAAGTAGCTTGGCTAAATTGTGTCAATCTGTTTTTCTACCTCAGAAAAATTAGTTATATCAAGAAGACAGAATGTAGAAACATCACAACTACATACATATACATGGAGCCAGTGCAGCATAATTTTTTCAAAGACACTTTTAGGTACTTTCCCCTATGTCAACTGAATCATTTTCAAGGACAATAAAATTGATTTTTCAACCAGTTTCTCAATGTCCTCCTATGTTGTTCCTTTCTTGTGATTCTCTGACACTTTGCTAAAATAATCTTTAAGTCCATTATTAGGTCTGTGACTTCCCCACTTAAATAATACCAGTGTTTTCTCATTGTTTATTGAAAAGAGTTTATTGTTGTTCTCCCCATCCCTCCTCCCACCCTGGGGTAAGGAGTGGTGGAAATTTCCGTAGCCACCAAATAAACAACTCTGTGTTTAACTTCCAAAAGTCATGGAATCAACTGAGAAGGAGATGGGGCTTCAATAAAAACCTTGGTGGGAATGGCACTTGCACTGTGATGGGAGAAATGACAATAATAATAGGTTGTGTGCTTTAAGGTTTGCTAAGCACTTTAGAAACAACATCACATTTTATCCACACTAATGCACAGGAGGTAGGGGCTATTATTATTCGTGGTTTAGGGTGGAGGAAACTGAGGCAGACTGAGAAATTAAGCATTTTGCCCAGGGACCCAAGCTAGTATTAAGTGTCTTAGGGTGGATTTGAACTTATTTGCTTATTGCAGCCCCAGCCCAGCTGTTTTAGGAAAGAACTTGTTCTCAGCCTGAATTAGAGCATCCGAGCTGAAAGCATTTTCACAAGGTTTGTAGTCCAGTGCCCCACTGATAGTTGCAGAGAATAAATTCAAGAGAGACCTGATGACTTGGTCCAGAGTAGTAAGTGACAGTTGCACTCATGGAACCCCAGATCTCTCTGACTCCAAACTTAGTGCCTTTTTATCACACTCCCAAGCTTGCTGATGTCCAGGGGATCATTCCAGATCAGGGGGACAGCGGGCAAATGCAAAGAAAAAAAAAATGAATGGACTGGAAGTGCTGATGGTCTTTATAGAGTATTACAGTTTACAAAGCACCTCTTTGATGAAGGGAGCAGAACTGTGTCAACTTAATTCCTGGGCCTGGGGCTGTGGAGGTGGGAGGGGTGGAGGGGGCTGCTATTGTAACCACTGACCTCCCAGCTTGCAATAATTACTCCCCTGTGTCTTACTTTCACTGCCAAACATTTGATCTTTAGAGCAAAATAAAAACACTGCTCACCCTGGCCCCGGGCCCTGGCAAAACCTTTAGATTAGATTGTGAAGTTTTAGCCCTCATCTTTCAGAACCCATTGGTATGCTGATCAGGGCGTTTTCCCTTTTCCTTTCCTCTGTTCAATCCTGACTCTAGTTTGCCTTCACTGTTGGAAAGTTGTTTGGAGAGTGAAATTTAAATTCTCCAAGTGAGTATAAGCTTTGGGTGCTAGCCCCCTTCTCCATCCCAGGACCTTCAAGCCAGGCAACAAGCATTCATTGAGTTTATTTAGTTCTGGTCACTGTGCTATGTGCTGATGATTTAAGTAAGGGGAGCTTATATTCTAATAGGAAAAGCAGAAGGAAACAGTTATATTATGCCTAATATATGCCAGCCACTGTGCTTTTATAGCTTTGTAAATGTTATCTTATTTCTTCTTCACAACACCCCCAGGAGATATACGATTACTTATTCTCATTTTATACTGGAGGAAATTGAGGTAGACAGAGATTAGGTGAATTCCCCAAAGGGTCAAATAATCAGTTAATGTCTTAAGATTGGATTTGAAACCAAATCTGAAAGGTAGGTGATATTATCCCCATTTTATAGGTGAGTAAATCTTCCTGACTCCATACCCATCTCTTTTTGAACTTGCCACTTAGTGCCTTATACATAGTAAATCCTTAATAAATGGTTATTCAGAAAAATGGAGGGGGAAAAGGGAAACGTGGAATTGGGTAGAATTTCTGTTTGCAGTTAATCTCTTTTTTTCTGGCAGTTCTAGAAAATCATTTTTCAAATGTAAAAGGCTAACATGGTCTTCTGTGTTTTTCTTGGTCATCCATGAGTTGGCCCACACCTGGAATACTGGTTTTGTTTGGGTGGGGGTGGGGAAATCACACTATTTAGGAAGGACTAGAGAGCATTCTGCAGAGAGCAGACAGGATGGTGAGAGGTCTTGGGTCCATGACATAGTAGAACATAGTTAAAGGAACTAAAAGTCTGTAGACTGCAGAAGGTAGGGGTACCTTTCCTACCTCTTCTGAAGTTCCAGGAGGCCTTCCCCCCCAAAAAAAAGTTACCTCTTATATTTTGTGTATGTATTATTTAAAATATTTCCAAACTTTAGAATACAACATAAATGTTGACTAATATGCTTAAGAGGCTACAAGTGCCTCTTACCTTGTTCCTGTAATTCAATCTCTTCAGCAAATACTATTGAAATTTTGTCTTTGTATCATTAGCCTGAAATACAATAAATGCTTAATAAATGCTTGTTGACTAATTGATTGAAATGATGGCTGTTTTCAAGTATCGGGTTAGTTGTCATGCAGAAGAGGGATTATTTTACTTTATTTGACCTCAGAGTGTAGAAGAATGGGTAGAAATTACAAAGCAAAAAGAACACAAGAGAATATAGAAAATCTTACTTATCTAGATGGGAAAAGGGCTGTCATTACTTACATTACTGATCGAATTTAAAAAATAGTTAAATGCATGAGTACTTAGATCTCCTTCTCTGCCCCCCCCCCGGGGGGGGTTTGTTTAAAGCAATCTGGATTAAATGCTTTGCCCTGGGCCTTGTAGCTAGTGATAAGTAATTATTCAAAGGAGATTTGAACTCAGGTCCTTCTGACTCCAGGGTAGGTGCTCTACCCACGCCACCACCCAAATTGAGTTTTGAGAGAAGATTTCAGTCTTAAGAGTTGGGAAGATTGTCCAAAGGAGGCACAGCAGAATGACAGAAGCAGTCTGAAGTCCTGAACCTATGTTAATGAGATGGTGGTGGTACAATTAGCAGAAATAAGAAGTTTGACAGAAGCTGACTAGCAGGAACCAGTTCATACTGGCTTTAAATTTTCAGCATAAACAACATTTACATCTGGGGAATTGGCCAACACTATAATACAAGGCTTCCATTGTTGTTTTATTGCCTATTTAGACTTAAGAAAATGACAATGAAAATGTTAATTATAATGCAGATTAATAAACATATATCCTTTATGCATTTTTTCCTCTGGAGATCTGGCTTGTTAAACTTTTACTACCAGATCTTTGAAAAAGTCTAGTTTTGGAGTGGAAATGAGTTTACATTCATGTGACATTTCAATTTTGAAATACTAGAAGAAATTTCAGGAGGTGATTAGAGAGACAAATATGAAATTCAATGAAAAGGGAGGCTAAGGCTGAAGAAAGGGCTCTATTTGTCTCGCTAGATACAAATACAGATATATCTCCTTAAATATATATATATACACATATATGTGTGTGTGCATATATGTGTGTATATGTATATATAAGACATATGCAAGTACATGAATACTTGCATAGATATTATATATATATACATGCATTTGTATATGAGCCCACATAAATGTGTGTTACAAGTTTACCTCCAGGAACAAGTGGGCTTCCAGGACACTCAATTATGATGGAAGGGAATGGGATGAATCATATTAGAACTAACTATAAGGGATCTTAGAGATCATTAACTTCAGTGCCCTCATATTACAGATGAGGTGACTGAAGCTGTTTAACTCTGGGCAAGTCACTTAGCTAGTTACCTCCTTTGTAAAATGAACTGAACAAGGAAATGGCAAAGCACTTAGGGATCTGGGCCAAGAAAAGCCCTTATGGATCATGAAGAATTGGATGCAACTAGAAAACAATAGCAACAACAACAAAACTAAAACAAAAACAAAAGCTGAAGCCTATATACATTAAATCACTTGAATTTCAACTGGTATTAAGACTTGATTCCAAACTCTGCACCCTTTTCCAGAGGGCTAACAGTCTAGCCTAGGCAAGCATGATAGAAAGGAATGATTTGGGGTTGGCTAAGTTGAAATGAGATAGATCATGGGGTCGAGGGACATCAAAAGCAATCTGATATAATTGACCCATTTTACAGAAAAGAAAACTGAGACCCATGGAGGTTAAGTCACATGGCTTATGTGTTTAAGGTTCATAAATAATTAGCACCAGAAATAGAATTTAAACTGAAATCCTCTAGTATCAGAATCAGCTCCCTTTCTATTGTACTAGAATAGAATTGGGATGGGATGGAAATTGCAATAGAATTATCATTTATTAAGCACCTATTCTATGCAGTTATTTTTTTTTTAAAGATCACCATTTAGCATCAAGAAAACTTACTTATAAACATCCAATTGTTAGATGTTGAAAATACTATTCTAGCACACACACCATTTGGTGAACTTAACACTTCAATATCATCTTCAGACTTGCCGTTTACTATGTGAATTGAAACCATGACAACAATATTTGAAGGAATTAGTACAGATTTCTCAGTTTGTCAAATGCTCTATGTGTGTTTATAAAAGGGGGAGAGAGAGTGAGAGGAAGAAGAAAGACAAGGATCAGGGAGAGAGACAGAGACAGGGAGGGAAGGAGCAAGAGAGAAGAAAAAAAGCAGGGAGAGGAGGAGGAGGAAAATGAGAGAAGGGAGGGAGAGAGGGAAGTGGGGAAGGCAAAAACAGGGAGAGGGGGAAAAAAAGAGAAAGGGAGCCTGACTGGAAGAAGGAGGGAGAGAAAAAGAGAAAGAAAGGAGGGGAAGAGACAGATTAAAAAAAATCTTTTAAAAAATGAGATGCAAATTCAAAATAATGATAAAAAAAAATCTTGAACAACATAGAAAGCTATTATGTCCGTTGACTATGTGGATTAAGCTGGTGGGAACTGAGCAGTCAGTCTCTTCTTGATGTTAGTTGTTTGTTATCATCCTAGCCCAGGACCACATATACTCTAAAGATGCTTGACTGTGAGAAGCACTTTGCCTGAGATACACTCATCATCATTTTGAGCAATAAGAGCTGTCAATACCCTTTTCTTGCCTTGTTGCAGGTATATTAAATATGACAGAGCTCTTGAAAAGGAAGAAGAAAATCCAACAATAAATTGGGTAATTGCACAAGTAGAGTTAAAAGCCCGTGCAATTCCAAACTGCATTTTATTTCTAAGATGCTAAATTGTACAGCATGCTACAGTGGAAAGAGTGGTGTGTTTGGAGTTCATGCACTTATGAGCTGTGTTATCCTGGGCACGTCACTTAAAATCCATGTGCCCCAAACAATTCTGACTGGAAGATATAGCCAGAAATCTTTGTACTCATGAAATTGGATATTAATGGGACAGATGATAGCTAGATAGATAATAGATAAATAGATAGATAGATAGATTCTTCTCTATATTGATTTATATGTTATATCCTAAGTCAGATTGTCAAGTCATGAAAATAGATTAACCTCCTTAGGGGAAAAAAAAGAAACTAATTGCTTTACTGACTTAGATCAATACCTTATCAAAGAATATTTCAGTGGAGGTTTTAAAGTAAGACAATTAGAACAATAAAGGTCTTTTTTTCAACTTTTGTAAACTACATATCTTCTGAGATATGTTTATAGGAATTTCTTGCATTTTATAGAAAGTAACACTTTTCCATTTATTGAGTTACCTTTAATGCCATCTTCCAAGAAAGAGATTTCTGGAGCATTGTGAGTAAATTGGGATTACTGCCAAGTGAGAAACATCTTTCTCCTTTTTCTTATCATCTTCATGAGAAACTGTTTTCTAGCTTAAAAAATTTCTAAAAAGTTTACTGGAAAGAAGCCAAAAGTTCAAGATCTTGGGGATCAGGACTTACAGATTGAAGAAATCTTAGAAGCAAACAATCTTAGAATCTTAGAGTTACAGCTGAAAACAGAACCCAGAGGTCTAACTCTTTCATTTTACAAAAAAGGGAAAGGATTATGGGAGAAGTCATCCAAGTAGCAAGTATCTGAGTCAGTATCCAAACTCACGATCCTTTGGTTGGTTTCCCATCTAGCCCTCTGCATCCCCCCAACTTCATATTTTCAAATAATATTCATTTAAGACCTCACACTTTGACTAGCATCATCAAAAGGCCACATAATGGAAAACAAGCTTCCATGTATTCTAATAAATTATTAAAATTACCTGCATGTACTCCTACATTGCAAAATTTATTTTTTCCTGAAGCCCTGGTAATAAAAAATCTGGTTTATACTTTCAAAACCATCATCTTGATGCCCTTGTTTGACAACTGGAATTTGTAGTTGTTGTTCTTGATTAAATTCATAGTAGAAAAAATTAAAAATGCTAAAATTAGAGAGGGAAGCCTCCTCAGTAAGAAATAAATCCCTCATGAATGCAGCAAACCTTTTGGTAGTTTATATGTCAGAGAAGAGGGGCCATTTTCCCTTCATTTGAGGGGAAAAAAATACAAACAACATAGCAATAATTAGTTAGATTAAATCACAGATTCCAAATGTAGTCTTATCTCTAGGGGCCTTTCTTGAAGGCAAATACTCTAAAGGAAGAATGTAGGCCCCTTTATTTTCCTGGTAAAGCTTGTTTAGGATCCCAATTGAAAGTGGACCATTTGAAAAGGATTTGGGGCTTTTCCTTCTTAAGGGGTTTTATCTTGTTTACCCAACAACCTAGTTAGTCTACTAATAAGATTGTGTAATATCCCCGGCAGTTTGGCTAGTTTATCTTTCCCCACTGGAGAGTATTGGGTACTGATAAGGGGATCATTATCATAATTTGTTTTGTGATATGAATGTCCAAAAAGCTGTTTTCTTTAACTGAGATTCATTCCAATAGGAAACCTCAAAATTCAGTTATCTGTAAAAGCTTCCAGTGTCTGTCTGTGGACTTCCCTGGCTTCCTGTAAATCCCAACTAAAACTCTACCTTCTGCAGGAACCTTTCCCCAACCCCTTTTAATTCCGGTGCCTTGCCTTGGTTACTTGTCCTGCATTCTCCAAGAGGACCATGACATCAGGGAGGGGCCACCATGAACTGGAGTTAACTGAGAGAGGGCTGGGCAAGGCCACCTGCCTCAGTATCCCCAGAGGCCACAATTATCTCCTGTTAATTTATGTATTTACAGACATGCTTGTGGTTATATACACATACCCACATGTATTTACAGGTATGTTTGTGGTTGTATGCACATATTTACAGGTGTTTTTGCAGACATGCACAGAGGTATGGCCATACACATACATGCATATTTACAGGTGGGTTTGTAGATATACACACATATGCTTATGCATTTACAGGAATGCTTGCAGGTATATATACATACCCACATGTAATTACAGGCATGTTTGTGTTCATATGCACATGTGCATATTTACAGGTGTGTTTGTAGGCACATGCACACACAGGCACATATTTACAGGTATTTTATGCATGTAAAATATGTGTATTTACAAGTGTGTCTTTAGACATATACATACACACACTTACAGGTGTGTTTGTACATATGCACACATGTATGTACTTATAGGTACATTTATAATCATATAAACATACACACATTTATAGGTGTGTTTGTAAGCATATATACACACGCACGTATTCACAGGTGTGTTTGTAGGTATATATGCATCCATTTACAGATGTGTTTGTAGGCATATTATATATATTTACAGGTACATATACATATATATTGGACATTTACAGATGTTTATAGGTATATACACATCCACATGTATTTACAGGTGTGTTTGTAAGCATATGCACATACATGGACATACTTACAGGTACATTTTATGCACACACATGTATGTATTCACAAATGATTTGTAAGTGTGTAAACACACATGAGTTTGTACATGTGTGCGTATATGTGTATATTAACATGTGTGTTTGCAGTCGTGTACATTTATATTTATTATTTACAGGTATGTTTGCAGGCATATACATATGCATGGACATTCACATGCATTTTATGCATGCACATGTATTATTTACAAGTGTTTTATAGGCATGTACACATACACACATGTGTGTTTGTACGCATGCACATGTGTGTGTATTCGCAAGTATGTTTACAGGCATATACATTTACATTTAGTATTTACAGGTGTGGTTTAGGCACATGCACATATGTGCACATATTTACAATATTTTTATAGGCATATACATGTATGCATATATTTACAAGTGTCTTTATAAGTATATACACATGTACATGTTTATAGGTGTGTTTGAAGGCATGTAAACACATATTTCCAGCCAGGTACACATATATGTATTATTTACAGGTGTGTTTGTAGGCATATACATGTACATATTCCTGTACATATATACACTGGATTGTAGATCTAGTACTATATGGGATCTCAAACACCAGCTAGTTTAATCACCTCATTTTGCAAATGAGGCATTTAAAGATAAAGGGAACTGAGGGACTTCCCATGTCACAGAGAGAGAGACATCCTCAAAGGTAGGACTCCAGAGTCAACTCTCTTTCCACCAAACTCTTCTCCCTCCCTTTCAAGCTCCTAAGGGCAGGAACTGCCTAGTACACAGTAGGCACTTAATAAATGTTTCTTGACAATTAATTAGTGAGATATTTTAAGATTTATAAGGTGCTTTCTTCTATGATAGAGCAGTGCATAGGTAAAAAGCTGAATTTGGATTTAGGTTGACTTGAATTCATTTTTGGTCTCAGACACTTATTAGTTGGGTGATACAGGGCAAATTATGTAACCTTTCTCTGCCTTAGTTTCCCTATTTGTAAAATGAACATAATAGCACTTGCCTCTTCCAGATTATTTTGGGGAATAAATGAGATAATATTTATAGTGTTATGAAAAAGCTATATCTATATGTCACCCACCCACATACATAAACATATTAAAGACAGACAGACTGAAATGAATAATAATTGGAGGGTAAGTGAAATAAGTTTTTCATAGAAAGTGAGGTTTGAATTGAACCTTGACAGGAATAGGAATTTGAAGAGATAGAAGAGAGTTAAAGGGAGAAAAGTCCTGGAGGGTAGATGTAATAGTCCAACTGTTATTCCCATTTTATGAATTAGGAAAATGAGGCTGTGAGAAGTTAAGTAACTCCCCTATGTCTACAAGGCTAGCAAGTGTCCACTGGATTTGAATCCAGTACTCTTGACTCCATTCCCAGATCCATGCTATTCTAACACCCTTTATCATTTTACAGATGATACAGTCAAACATGGGCAAGTGAAGTGACTTTTAGAAGATTCAATAATTAAGTAGTGATGGAGCCTAAACATTCCAAAATAATCTTTTAAAAAACAGACAAAATTTCAAATAATTTGGGGACAATTGAATAAAACAGCCTCAGAATAGAACTCTACAAAGCATTTTCCATATGTTTTCTTCTCTTCTTCTTCCTCATTTTCTTTTTCCTCATTTTCTTCTTCTTACTCTTCTTCCTCTTCTTTTTCTTCTTTTCCTCTTCCTCCTTCTGCTCCTT
>JAJPUD010001857.1:299796-333288 GCA_023553655.1 Myrmecobius fasciatus | reverse complement strand
TGTTTCTCTATTCAGAATACTCTGTATTCTGTAAGTGACCAGCTAGTAAACTCCTGAGTGTAATCCTCAGGCTATTATAAATCCAATCTAATGTCCTGATGGTCCATGGACAATTTTTTGTTTCTTTATTTTGCTTTGCTTTCTTTCTTTTCCTTCTGGCTCTTTCTTTGTTTCCTTTCCTTCTGATTCCTCAACTCCCCCCCCTCCCCCATCTGTCTCTCTCTCTCTCTGTCTCTGTCTCTGTCTTTCCTTCTCTCTTTTTCTTTCTCTCTTCTTTTTCTTTTTCTTCCTTCCTTCCTTCTTTCCTTCCTTCTCTCCTTCTTTCCTTCTTTCCCCCTCCCTCCCTCCCTCCCTCCCTTCCCTTCCCTTTCCTTCCTTCCTTCCTTCCTTCCTTCCTTCCTTCCTTCCTTCCTTCCTTCCTTTTTCTTTCTTTCTTTTTCTTTCCTTTCTTTGTCTTTCTTTCTTTCCCTGCCCAGAGCACTGGAGTGCATTACTGCAAGTAATCAGAGTGTCAGGTATATGGAAGTGGGCTCCCAAGACCATCCTTCATTTGTTTAGGGTCTCATAAAACCTGCCAAAATTGATATCAACATCCAGAGCTGTCCTGGCACCTTTTAGATTTGAGGTCTCTGTGTTTATATTCAGGAATATCAATCATGCTTAATACCAAGTCTTTGCTTGGCTTTTAGTAGTAATATTTCCATTTGCAGGCTAGATGGAGGGGGAGGATTCTTAGCTGTACAAGCCTCTTATATCATTGTCAGAATTAGTATAGAAAGCATCCATCAGTGGTGCATACACAAGGTGAATTGGTATTCCCTTCTTCTAGTCCTGAGTGCTCAAGACAAAAGTGAGCTTTCAGAAGATTGATGAGGCGGATAATTTGACGGGTACCACCCTACCTGTCAAAAATAAAGCACCTCCAGGTGACCAGGCTCTAACATCAGCACTCCATTAGCACAAACATTTGGGAATTAGAGTCTTTTTCCGCATTGAGGCTACAAATGTACCTGTTACAGCAAGATTTTTTTTCCCCCTTTAATTTAGCTGCAGGTTATACAGTAGGATAGTTCTGTATATCTGGTAACTCATCCCTGATATATGACATTAATTTTCCATCTCTAAGGCTTTGTATAAGAGATCCATCCTGTCTGGAATAATCTGTATCTTGATTTCTACTTTTTGAGATCACCAGATTCCTTCAAAGAACAGCTATGTGATGCCTTCTGGAGAAAACCTTTTAGTGATTTCCCCTTCCCCCAGCAATTAATACTCACTCCTTTTTATTTATCTATTTCTTTTTGTCTATTTTTATTTATTTTCTTTCTTTTCAAATTAAAAAAAATATTCTCCTTTGTGCTTATCTTAGATTTGTTTATTTGTAGATTCTCCAATTTTTAAATATATATTCAGTTCATTAATTTTCAACGTATGATTTTAAGGATATAATTTTTCTAATTCACAGTCTCTTAAAATGACTGTATATACTTTTCATTTATTTTTTAAAATTAAATGCTGTATTGTTATAACCTCCTTCAAAGTTCCATCCCCTCTTAAAGTATAAGCCCCTTGGGGACATGGGTTATTTGAGTTTAGATTGCCTTTAGAAAATTGCAAAGCTTCTTTAATGACCCCAAGCATCTTATGAAAGCAACAGCCCATCTTTTTAATATCAGCCTTCTACCAGTATTACTTTATGGCAGTATGGAATAAAGCAGAAGTGAATGCTGGATATGGACCAAGATGTATGTACCATATCATCAATGAAGAATTTCAAAGGAGGATATGTAAATGCTGCTGAGTTGTTTTTCTGTCCTTTGAGTCTGTTTCAAAAATGTCATCAAATAAATGCATAATCAGAAGAAAAAACGAGCAAACTATCAGAGGTGACAATCAGAGGGGTCTATTTGTACCTCTGTGACTACAGGAGAAAGTATCATGGATGGATCTGCTGTGACACACTTCTGAGAGAATATGGGCAAGAATCACACAGGATGAACTGTCATCTATAGGCTGGCATGGGCATTACTGGAAACAATTTTCAACTGATGAGATCACAGGCCCGTTTGAGTTTTTAACACCCCCAGTGTTCTAATGTACACTAAATACTAAATAAATGTTTCTTAAGTTAAATTACAGCTTTAAGTTTTCCATCTGACTTGTAGCTCAGATCTTGCAGATATATTATTCTATTAGCTCTTTCAAAAGATTTTCTCATGTTTCTGTTTTTGTCCCTACAGTTTTGCACACAGTATAAGCTTAATGAAGGTTTTATTCATTCATATTAAAAATGCATGCTAATATTTGTTATGTATTATATGTAAACATATATGTGCATGTTTGAAATCAGGAGAGAAGGAAGCAATTGATATGATATTGGCCTTGGTAAGAAGGTTTGTCTCATTATTGGCTACTAAAGGAAACAGAGATTGAAAAGTAAAATCAAAGGGTTTTGTGATAAAGAAGAGGAAAAGAAAGAGCAAACATTTTCTCATTGAAGTAATAGATGAAATCCTTAGCTGAAAAAGTAGAGAGACTGGGGAACAGGGAAAAGTTTGAGGAAGAAGGGAATAAGGTAGGAAATGAATTATGGAGAATTAAGTACATTGCCTTGCTGCTATAAAGGCCCATTGAATTTGGATAATACAAATTTGTGGTAGGTCTATTACCTGATTTTCTTTAATTGCATTTAGTAGGAGGAATGGAGCAATCTAAGGCTGGGGTTTGGCAAAGGATCAGTGGTCATAGTGACTTAAAACCAAGTCTTTGTGTGACTTTAAGTAGTAATATTTCATTTTCAGGCAGATGGAAGGGGAGGATTCTTAGCTGTGCAAGTCTCTTATATCATTGTCAGAATGAGTCTAGAAAGCATCCATCAGAAGTGCATGTACAAGGTGAATTGACGCTACTTTTTTCTAGTCCTGAGAGCTCAAAAACAAACACAGTTTGATTGGTTAACTGTATGATTGAAATTGAAAAAGGATGAAAGTACAGTTAGAGTGGAGATTATAGAAAAAAAGGAAAGAAAGAAGGAAACAAGCATTTATTAACTTCCTACTTTCTACCAGGCACTTTCTAAGTGCTTTACAAATATTATCTTCTTTGTTCCTCACAGTAACTCTGGGAGAGAGATTTTATTATTAAATGTCCATTATGAAGTTTAGAAAAATGAGGGATGAGATTAACAGACTAACATAGAGTCATATAGCTACTAAGTGACTGAGGCTATTTTTTAACTCAGATCCTATCATTTCTAGCTGAGGAAAAATAACAGAGGATGCTAAGATGGTAGGTTAAAGTGACCACAAAAAAACATTTTGGAAGTATGAAGTATAGGAAGAGATAGAATGAAAGGAGATTATGGTAAGATAGAGGAAAACCAGAATTTGTTTTTGTTTTTTCTTATAGAAGTGAAATACTTTGAGATAATGCTAAAATCTGTCTGACACCATTATTTTCCACAGCTGAGGGGAAGTGAATGACTGGACAAGTCTTAAAATTTGAAAAGAATGAAAATGTTTGAGAGAGAATTCATGTTGAAAGATGTTGAAGTTGTCTAGTAAAAGAGAAAGAATTGGGGAGGAGAGGAAGATAGAATCCCCAAAGACAAACTCCTAGAAAATCAGGAAGAATGTCCTGAGTGGAGGGGCAGGGTATAGTCTGCTTGCCATCAGTTACTATGAGCAAAGAAAAAATTAGTAACATCAACTTTAAACTTGAGGCAGTAATACCATAAAATTCAGGAAGCTATAGACTGAGAAATGGCAACAAGTAGAAAGTCTAGAAACAATCAATATAGCATTAATTTAGTGCTTACTGTGTACAAAATACTGCACTAAGAGGTTATATCCTTGCTGTCAATGCTATATAAGGCAAAAAAATAATAATAACAAACTTCAAACTTGAGGAAATGATACCATGGAATTCAGGAAGATATAGATTGAGAGATGGCAACAAATAGGCAATCTAAAAACAATGAATACAGCATTGATTTAGTGCTTATTGTATGCAAAATACGGGAAAGGGTTATAAGAAAAAAAGTAAAAATCACCATGGAGAGAATGGCCAGGGATGCAGGAGGAATGCATCTCTGGGATTGTAGGAAAGGTCTGCAAGAATTTATTAAGCACCTACTATGTGTCAGGTATGGTTCTAAGTTCTAATTAAGTGAAGGCATATGAGAGAAGAAGTTTAGAATGAAGGGAAGTTTGTTCATGGGGCAACAAGAATTCCAGAAAACACAGCAGTAAGGTGTAGGTGGAGTTGGAGTGGTATTTAGATGGAGTAAGGTTGAATAGGACAGGGATGTAAGAACTGGAGGTCCGGGTTGGGGCTACTTTAATCTCAGGTTGCTGATGATTAGCAATAGCTAGATGGCCCAGTGGATATAGTATTGGCCAAAGTCTTGAAAGACTCTTGTCTCCCTGAGTTCAAATCCAGCCTTGGATGTTTGTTAGCTGTGGATCTTGGACAAGTCACTTAGTCCTTTTTGCTTCATTTTCCTCATTTATAAAAAATGAGCTACAGAAGGGAATGGAAAACCACTCCAGTATATTTACCAAGAAAACCCCAAATGGGATTACAAAATTGGACACTATTGAAAAACAACTAAACAAAGGTGGTAATTAAAGAACAAGAATAGGAAGAGTAAAAAGTAATGAGACTTTAACATAAAGGTAGTAAAGAGGAGATAACTTGGAATGCTCTCTATGAAGTGGAATTTCTTGTGGAACTCCAAATTTGATGAGATACTTAGCCTTGCTTGTCTGCTACTTCTTTTGGGGGAGCTAGGCAATCAGAATTGATATGCCTTTAATGAAAATGGGTAGAAATATATGATAGCTTAAATCTGGATTCTCTGAGCTCCAAAAGCACGTAACTCATTTACCATTCCAGAAAAAAAATTATTGGAATATAATTTCTAGCACAAATATGGGTTACTTGGCAGGAAATGAAATAAAATCTGGCTTTTACTGCTTCATTGAGCCATTTATAATCTAAAAGCGGGGATTCTCTGCCTTTTTAGAGATGATACCTTATTTATAATAGCTATGATAATAGCTAGCACATATATGGAGCTTTAAGGTTGACAAAGTGCTTTCCATATGTTCTCCATTTTAATCCTCACAAAAATCCTGTGATGTTGGTTTATTTGCTTGATTTTATAGAACTCCCCATATTCCCTCACCATACCTGTGATTTAATTGGTTGAGGTAGAAGAAAATTCCTTTCACCAGAGTACCTGTGCAACTGTTCAGCACTTATAGTCTTAGCGAATTTCCTGGAGCACTTATAAATACCCAAAGATTGACAAGAATATTCCCCCAAAGATCCATGGGATTCATAGCTTTTGATTGCTAAAGAAAGTTTACTGACTTTTGGTAAATGTACCAAATCAGGTCAAAAGCTCTATAAATGCAAAGACCAAAAGACCTTGATTTTTTTTTTCCTTCTGATTTATAAACTCACAGACAAAGCAAACCTTGACTTTGCTATAATTCAGAAAGCTTCATAATGTGTCCAATACAGTGAGACCCTATATCTAGAAAACTCAGTAAGAACATTGATGGAAGTGGTGGGGTGGGGGAGCTTCACAATTGTATAATGCTTTTTCATTTTTAAGTTGCTTTCCCATACATTCTGTGAATTATCCATCTGCTATTACCTACCAATTAGGTAGCCTTTATTAAACACCTACTATGTGCCAGAAACTGTATATTATTTCATTTCATCCTCACAACAATTAGCATTACAAATGCTGAGGGTGTTCCTGTCAGACAATCAACAAACATTTTTTAAAGCTCCTATATGTCAGGCATTTTGTTAAGTTCTTGAGATAGGAAGAACATATACATACACACAAACACACATACCCATGAATATGTATATATGTAAATGTGTCTATATACATATATGTATACATATACATATATGTATATGTATATATACACACTCATGCACATGTGTGTGTCCTATCCTCAGTTTACATTTTAACAGGAGAGACCACATGTAAATAATTATGTACAATAAAAGACAGGAATAAACAAAAAAGATGGAAAGTTTTCTCAGAAGGAAGATGCTAAAATGGATTGAGAGAAAACACTGGAAAAGATCTCCTATAGAAGACTGAATTTCTGTAGTTGGTGATTCAAACTCTTAGTAGCATTTATATACTTAGAGTTAGTTTCTTTATCTTCCCCTTCTTGCCTCCCTTCTCCTTCACAAGAATTAAGCCCATAATTCCCACAGTAATAAGTCCTTTATTTATGGTATGGTTAATTGACACAAGGAGTCCCATGTTTAAAATATAACATATGGAGTACAGGGAAGAGAGGATGAAGGAAGAGAGATTTGGGGGATGTCATGAAACCCTTGGATGTTCTAAATTTCAGGCCAGAGCAAGAGCAGCTGGTTTAGATACTGACAGGTACAAATAGCTGACAGGTGTGTAGATGGAGATGTGGCCTGCCAGATGTTTGTGGAAAGGAGCAGGGATTGAAGAAGCTATTGTAGGATCCCTTGGCTTCTTCTGGATTACCTGACTGACAACACTTACCTCTAATAAAGTCACATTCAAAGCATTTTGTCTTTTAATTAGAGGAAGAAATGAAGTATATTTCTGAAATCTGCTCATTACAATGAAATGTTTTCTGGGAAACAAGTTTAGGGGTCTTGGAAATCACACTGACTGGTCTTCAGATTACAAACAGCTCATTGTTGGACCTAAGTTCAAAGTTGGATGTAAACTCTCTAGTTTTTAAGTTCTTATTATGGTCCAGGCACCATGCTAAGTAGTGGTGATACTAGGCAATAATAGAATAGTACCTGTCCTCCAGTAGCTTATATTTTATCAGAGAAGTTGGAAGTGGGGTGGAAATATACCATGTAAACATGTAAGTGGAAGTAATCTATCTCCTTATACCTTTTAAACTCTCTGTGTGTATGTGTGTGTGTTTGTGCATGTATGTATAAATATACATAATATGGTAATTTTGAAGTTGAGGAGATACTAACAGCTGGGAAAAGGGATTTAGATTGAGCTTTGAAGCCTGAGGTTTCTAAGAAGTAAAGTTAAAAAGGGAAGACATCACTGGAGGGAGGAGGAGATAATTCAGATTTGCAAAGGCCCAGGAGTGAGAGATGGAATCATTTTTAGCTTGGGAGGATCTCCTAGAATTTATGTTGCCTTTGAGAGACTAGGGTCACCTCTATGTCCCAATGAGGAATCCATCAGGAGAGAGTTTTAATTGAGGTAATACTTCTATTAAATTCAGAAAATTCTTCCTAGCTCTGCTTGGGAAGGACCTTCTCTTTTTTCATGTAATGAAGCAAGGGATGATAGACCAGGAAAACTGTAATATTTGAGAGAAGCATTTCATTTGTTAATTGTCATTAACTGCCTAAAACAGCACATTCAACCACAAAAATACAAAAGAACTACAAAAAAAAAATCTAAGTATTTTTGGTCTCATAGCTCATAAGGTTCAGCTAGACATGGTTTTGGCAGATTCTAATCAGGAATATGTCACAGAACATTGAACATCTGTTTTATCCATGTTCCCAGGAAACTAATTGAGTCATTAAGACAGAGTCATTAGTAAATTGACCAAATGGTGTCATCCAAAGTTAGGAATCTAACTTCACTTTATTTGCCATTTTTAGCCCTCTTCCCCCACCCCAACTTTTGTTTCTCCCGTGGACATTTACAGAATAGTTGTAGGATATAACAGTATCATATTCGAGAATTTCATTAATTTCTTCTTTCTGAGCTCTCCTGCATGTGGACAGATTTGCTTGACTTTCTGAAGGATGATTCATCTATAGTTTCTCATATTGTTTTATAATCTTTCTTCCTTCAAGAAAAGCAAACAAGCCAGAAAAACCAGCATGGCTCTACCCCCCATCCTTTCACACTTTGTTCCTCCTTATTGATTGGCCTCTGGCAGTCTGCAGTTGAATCCTTAGGCATAGACAGTTAGTGGACTTGAGTGCCCTCCTATTTAAGTCAAGTCAATACCTACCACCAGGTACTGTGCTAGACACTAAAGATATAAAGAAAGGCAAAAATCATTCCATGTTCTAAGGAAGCTTCTAGTGGTACAGGAAAGGAAAAATGAAGAACTGGTGACAAATAAGACTTTTTGCTTGAAGACAGTCATCTTTAGGAGTTGGATCCTTTGGATCCCAGCCAGTGGGATCTAGTGGATTTCAAGTGAAGGGATGTCAGTTTGGTATCTGGTTATTTTCATTTCCTAGTTAAGGGATCTAGGTACCATACCAGACAAAGTCCTTGACTGGGAGTCAAGAAGATTTGAGTTTGAATTCTACCATGAACTTCACTAGCTATGTCATTCAAGGCAAGTTCCTTAACTTCTCATGACACTGCTTTTTTCATCTCTAAAATGGGCATGATAATAGACCTACTTGTGGCTGGACAACGATTTATTATAGTGAAGATTCCTTTCTTATATGAGTTGGACCAAATGGTCATTAACGTTAATTCCACCTCTCAAATTTCATGATTCTGTGAAATGAGGTGATAAAAGTACAGATATTTGAAAACTTTAACTTAATAAACATTAGCTATCATTGTTATCATTAGTGGGAAAATGGACTAGTCATTTCCCTTGTTCTGTAAAATGAAGAGATAGATCTATCCATTCCAATAGGAACATGTGCTCCTTTAGAAACAATTGTACTAGTTAGTGGTTATCTTGTGTTGCTGATAATATTTCAGGTTTGAGGGTGGTTTTAGAAGCTAGATTTGTAATCTCCTTTAAGACAGAGACTATTTCATTTTTGTATTTGAATTCCCAGTGTCTAGCACAGTTCCAGGTACATATTAAAAATTTACATTTTTTAGTCATTCTTTCATAATAGATAAAGAACTTTATGCTTGTTTGTGAAGTTGGTATTAAGTTTCACAGAATGACTGAATAAATGAATGATGAATGAATGAGTCAATGAATGATTGAAAATGGTATTAACTTGCACCAAATGGCTGAATGAATTAATGAATGAAAATGCATTTATTTAGTGTTTATTTATATGCCAAGTATTATGGTAAGTGATGATGGTACATCTAGAAAGAGAATGGCAGTTCCATTTTCCAGTGTCACTCTAAATGGGGAGAGAACACATAAAATAGAGTTCAGTTGTAGGAAAAGGCTTAGAGATCCTTTAGGCCATGGATGTAGTTAACCCACCAGGGGTCTGCAAAGCAAAAAGGAATGGTAGATGAGGTAGATGAGGGGGTCTGTAATATTTGCAGAGACAGTGACTGAGCAGATGGAAAGGGTGTTGGTCTTTTATGTCAATAATCAATGAAGCTAGGTTGCACAGTGGATAGAATACTGACCAAAGAATCAGGAGAACCTGAATTCAAAGGATGGAATAGTGCACTCCTGTGAACTGTCAAACAACCAAAAAAGAGAAAGTAAGGGAAAAAAAAATTGTCCATTTTGGTCTTGTTGTCCAAATGTCACAGATGAGTTCTACGTTGAAATGACCCGATTTCTTGACTTGAGGATTTATGCAATTGTGGGATTACAAATACATATTTTGAGCCAGGCTTATTCCAATTTTATTATGGGGAGAAAGGAATCAGGGTGCTTTATGCCTTTACTACCGTGTTTGATTTTGGTAAATAGAGTTTGGGGCTGATATTCACAGAACTGAGTTTTCTTCCTTGCTTGCATTTCCAGCTTCCTCTGTAGCATATGTCATGCTCAATAACACCCTTCCAAGTGTGTCTTTCACTCAACACCATCCAATCTAGATGGTTAAAGATAATATTTCCATTAAAGGTTATGGACATATCTGTTCAATATGGCTATGTCTGTTCAATTCAGTTAGTTTCAGCAGTGTTAATAAGACAGAATCATGGGTTTAAACCCTGTTGTGAAATAATTCTCTTTTTTTGTGTGGTTCATGGCCAACCCTAACCATCTGTCCAGTATGGCTAAGTGGATCAGTTTGAGATGATGTGCACAGTTTTGCAAAAGGCCCTTCTCATGAATGTGAAAAAAAAATTGCTTATTGTCACTTTGGACAAATCACAAAACATTCCTTGGGTCTCCATTTCCTCGTCTTCAAAATGAGGAATTCAGACTATAAACCGTCTGGAGCTGCCATTGCTTGAATCTAGGAGCCTTGTGATATCCTATCAGTGACATCGGATTCATACAAACAGATCCATATTGACATTGTTATTGTCACCTTTGAGAGACACTGTGGAATATTGGTAAAAGATGTAGCTTCAGAGGCAGAATGAAATGAGTTTAAGTCTTGCCTTTTACACCTTAGCTATGTGACCTTGGCCAAATCCTTTAACATCTCCTAGCAAAGAAAATTCTCTAAGATTATAAATTCTAGATCAGGTGCGAATAGACTTTGATAGAGGAATTTCCTCAATAGCAACTCCTGATATGGATGAGAAAAAATTATTTATTAACTAAATGTTTTTCTTTAGGTTGCTTCATGGTGCATGGAATTTTCCTTGAAAATGGTGACTCCTAGAAAAATTTGAAACTCAAGGTTTTGCAAGGGTGAATATTGAAAACTATTTGCATTTATTTTAAAATAAAAAGCTTTTTTTTAAATGAGTAACCCTTATGCTACTTGTGTTTCTTTAGTTGCTATGATAAGCAATTTTTTCTTTCTACAGTGATAAAGAGGGATCATAGAATATAAAACTGGCAGAAATTTTAGAGATTATTTAATTCTAAACCTGATGTTTTTAAATGAAAAAACAGAGCCCTAAAAAGTTCAGTAATTTTCCCTAGGGACAAGGCAGTAAGCAGTACAATCTGGATTTGAATCTAGATGCTCCCATTTTAGATCCATTGTTCCAACCCACTGTGCTGATTTTTATCACTGGGCTCACCTTGTGTTTGTATTAAAAAACTTCCTGAACTTAACGAGAGAATTTCCTCTCCAAAGTAATACATAAGATCAAATTCTTATCAGTGTTGTATGAAAATTAACATGGGAGATTTCCAACATTAGTTGTCGTACATATTTGAGTATAAAGGTGGATTGTGCTAAGTGAAATCCTGGCTATGTAGCAACTAAGGCACCTGCTCATATCTTAGCAGAAAATGTTGAATGATTAGATAAATAAAAAAATATATATATATATATATAAGTAGTAATCATAATATGTTTAAGCATATATAGCCCATTTTTCATAGTATTTTTGAAATATTAAAACAACCACAAGAAGTCCTCTGATTTCCCTGGACGAATATTCTTGTGGATGATTTAGAGGAAGGCATGTCATGGTGAGTAAGAAATTATGGATGGGCTGTGATCTGCCCTTACAAGAATGAAATCATGGATTCATTGAAATATTGAATTGAATCATCAAAGGCCTTGCAGAGAGGGGAACAGGGAAAACTATGTGTTTGAAGTGCAAAGATGCAGGGCTAGCTCAAGGCTACCTCCAGAGGACTTCCAAAGTATGAATTCTAGGGCTGGAGTGAGATTTCAAGATGAAGAGCTGGGGCAAGATAGAGAAAGTCCAAGATATAGATTTTTCCTGGTGTTCCTATTGCCTGGCACATAGAAGGGACTTAAAAGAAATGCTCACTGAAAGAATTAATGAATTGGTCTTTGATTTTTATTTTGCCAATTCTTGTAAAAGGCTCATAAAGAAAATAATAGAAACACGAAAGACTTCATTTGTACAGAGAAGACGCTATTGACATGTAAGAAGGAGGGGATACATTCTAGTTTCCTGTGATATTACCTTTTAATAAGCTTTCATCAAGTTAACATGGCTGACAAAATTACATATGCTGCCAAGGAAAGTAGAAGGTTTTCAGTTGTCAGAACAATATTCATCTATCTATCTATCCATCTATCTATCTCCGAGGAATGGGCCGCGGAGATTTCTAAGTGATATACAACAATAATGGAGATGAGACACTAGCTTGCATTACCACCCACACTAGACATACAAATGGGATTTTATGTAAAATAAATGTTTATTAAGTAGAAGGGGAAAACGAAGAAGAAAATGAGGGTGTCTAAAAGCATCTGTTAGCTTTTTTGTAATGGTTTAAGTTAGAGAACTTTAAAAGCAACATTTCAAAACTGCATTTGGATCAAAATCTTCTACTTTCTACTTTTACTGTTACTGATTACTTATAATTTCAAGTATTGAAACCTCTCCCTTAGGATTCTTCCTTTAATGAAAAAAAATTATTTTGAGCATGTCTAATTTTGCTATAAGTACAAACTTTCTCTAATCCAAAAGTTTTTGGAATATGTCTGCTAGTTTCTTTCTTTCTTTCTTTCTTTTTTTAATTCTGAGACTTAATTTTGACTTTTAAAAAGAATATAAGAAAGTATTTTGAGAGAATTGTCTGTGTGGTTATTTCTCTTACTCTGATGCCCTGCTCTGTTAAAAAGAAGAAACTTGGAATTTATAATCTCACCTCTGATTAGGTGATAGTGACCTTGCCAATCCATGATCAAGAAACTTCATCTTCCCAACTCTGGGTACTTCCCAACTCTGATCCCCAATTCTGTACTGCTTCTATTCCTTATTTCTGGTCCTGGCTTCCCTGAATTCTTTCAAATTCCAGATAAAATCCCACCTTTTGTAGTAAGCCTTTTCCAACTCTCCTTAATTCTAGTATCTTCTATCTGTTGGTTATCTCCAGCTTAACCTGTGTATTGCTTGTTTGTTCATAGTTGTTTGCATGGTGACTCCATCATTAAATTGGGAGCTTCTTAAAAATAGAAAGTGTCTGTTTCCTTTCTTTTTATCACCAGCACTAAGCATAATGCCTGGCACATAGTAGGTGCTTAATAAATGTTTATTGACTGATGGATTAGTTGTGTGGAAAAAGCTCATAATCTCTCTGAGCTTGTTTCTTTTCTAAAATTGCAGTGAAAAATGCCTGTAATACTTACCTCACAGTATTAGAAGAATCAAGTGGATTTGTCTATATAGCACCTGACCAATCTGCAAATGGTCTATATAAATAGTCAGTGAGACTTTCAAGGCTGCTGAATATCCTTAAAGTCAATTGTGATGGCTGGAAAGTTTGTGCCATCTCTCCTAAGCCAAAGGGTAGGGCTATTTAAGTCATCCATGTTGTTCAACATTTTTTGTGATTCAATGCTCATTGTAGTAGCAAAATCCTGAAAATAAAGTGGGCGTTCAATGATTGAAGAAAGAGTGAACAAATTGTGGTAGATTATTAGAATGGTATCTTACTGGCTGGCAAGACAGTGATAAAGAATTCAGAAAAGTATGGGGAAATTTACCCGAACTGATACAGAGTGCGGGAAAAAAGCTGATATATAAATGTGTAAATGGAATCATGCACAAACTGCTTTCGTCAAAATGATGAATTCTGGCCTTGGAAAACATATAATGACACATACTTCCTGGTATCTGGTGGTATAGTAGATTGAACACTGGTTCTAAAGTCAGGAAGCTCGAGTTCTAATTCAGTCTCAAGATACTAGCTATATGACCCTGGACTAATCAGTTAAGTAAACTTTAATAGTTAAATTTAACTTTAACAGGTAAGTGTTTCCTTGTTGCAAAATTTGTAAATATTTGTTAATAATAATAATACCTGCCACAGAGTTCTGCTAAGCTTAAATGAGATAATGGGCATAAAATGTTTGCCCAGAACTTAAGGTAACAGTTCGAAAGCTAGGTTTTATCCCTGCTCCTTTTTTTTTTTTTAACCTTCCAATGGAGAATTATTATAGGAAAGAAATGCTACATAAAAACAAAAGGCAAAGATAGACCTTACTGAAGAAGTAAATGGAGATAATACCTATAAACACAAACAAACCTATTTCTACTAGTTAGGTGCTGGTCCTAAAATGAAGCAGGGTGGAGCCCTGTTTTTTTTGAAATCTCCAAGTATGCATTCCCTTGGAGAACACCTAAGGGTGTTTTGGAAAAGGGAAAATTTTTTTTCCCTAAATATTTTGTTATTTTGCTAAATAACTTGGATTAGAGCAAAGCCCTAAAGGTGCCCAAGCCTTTGATTAGTGTGAGTGATAAAGCAAAAATCTGGAGCTAGAATGTTGATGATGATAAAAGCATGCTGGTGTCTCTTATTCCATGTGTTCAATGCTCTGTGTATTCTTAGTCTGGGAGGTCCAATAACTTTGCCCCTCTAAATTTTCCCAGCTTCACCATTGGGATTAGTTGTGTGGAAAAAGCTAAACAGACTCACAAAGCAACAAACCTAATTTCCTCAGCAGACGTGTTCAGCCCATTTATAGCAAGAACAAATATTTCTGATGACAATTAGAATGAGTGCTAATAGATGAAGAGTGAAGCAGCCAACCTCTTGCTTCTTACATTCCCAAACTGGGAGTGGAACAGGTGGGGAGCTTTAATGTGAAAGCCAAATTTGTGTTCCAGGTTCAATTGCAGAAATCATTTGCTATTTTTTCCCACCTAATTCTATCCATAATCAAAATAGTTAAGGGAAAAAAAAAGCATATTGCAGGATTTTATTATGTAATTTAATTTGTTCGATTGAAAAAGACCATATGACCAGATGCTCAACTGACTGTAAAAGTGAGCTCTGATAACCCCTGAAGAGCAAGTCAATATTGAATTAGAATGGTTTGCATATAGGTTATATAGCCAACTATACTCTTTTACCAAATTCTCAGACTTACAGATTCTTAGAATTGGAAAGTACCTCAGAGACCACACAATCCAATCTACATCTGAATAAGACCTGACAACTGACCTCAAGTGGCCATCTAGCTTTTTCTGGAAGAGCATCAGGGAGAAGAAAGCGGGTATTTCCCAAGGCAGTCTTCTTTGGGATTTGGGGATAACTTTTATTTGTCAGTAAGTTTGAATCAGATTAAACCTAAAGCTGCTTTCCCCCAATTTCTACATATTGTTCCTTCTTCTACTCTCTAGAGTCATGTAGGAAATATCTAATTCTTTTGCCATAGGAGTTCTTAACCTGATATCCATGAACCTCTAAGGAATCTTTGGATAACTTTCAGGGGTTTTGGATAAGAAACTTGGATAAGAAAAAAAAAAACCACTACATTTTTATTTTCACCAATCTATAACTAAAATGCAAAATTTGCTTCTGTTAAGTATTTTGAAAAGAGTTCCACAGATTTTTCCAGATTTCAAAAAAAGTTTCATGACACAAAAAAGGTACAGGCCCCTTGCCTTGACACATGATAATGTTTCAAATTAAGGGAGAGAGTTATCACATTCCTGAAATTCTCCCTTGGGCCATATACTTTTTCTTTCCCAGGATAAGTTCCCAGTTATTTCAGCTTATCCTAAAATGGCTTGACTTTAAGGCTTGTCATTAACCTGTTTTCCTTCCTCTGAATGATCTACTGCTTATCAGTTATCCTTAAAATTTGATATACAAAACTTAGCAAAATACTACTCTGGGACGTGACTACTCAGAGATCTCTCTAAATGAAAAGCAGAAAAGCATTTAATTTAGAATTTCATGAAATCCGTGTGGTCCAACAGCCCCCAAGCAAAAGGGAAGTACTTGGAGGGAGGAGGTCTCAGCTCCAAAGCAGGAGCCCAGATTTATTCCCTCCCAACCTTCAAAAATCATTAATCCACAAAGAGAGGACTTTAAAGTGCATGAATTGGGAGTAGTCATTTGTGTTACCAGCCATAACACAATGAGAGAGAGAGAGAGAGACTCAGACAGGATAATGCTGTGGAAGGAACCCTTGATTTAAAGTTGGAAAATCTGAGTTTAAATCTCAGTATTGCCACTTACTAGTTGTGTGGCTTAGGTTGTCACTTTAATTCTCTTTGCTTCAGTTTCTCATTTGTAAAATGAGGGTATTGGACTGGATGATCTCTAAAGTCCTCTTAGCTCAACATTAAAGACGCCATCATCCTATGTAGGTTCTGGTCAAGATGCTCTCCAAAGTCTGTATTAATTCTTTGAGCCTTCTTGGAAAGTTAATACTTATTTATTTGTTTGTTATACATTCACTCATTCATTCATTCATTCATTTATTTTATTTTACTTTCTCTTTACTTATTTTCCCTCCATCTGCACACATTCCCCTATTGCAAAAAGGAAAACACCAACAATAATCTTCCAACAAATACGAATGATCAAGGAAAGCATATATCTTATTATTTTAATAAGATAGGAAAATACAATAATCCTACAACAAATCTCTATCCAAATTTATTCTTCAAGCCAAATGTGGCTGTAACAAAGCAGAATGAAGTTCAGCTCCTGAACGATACATGGATTTGTGCAGCAAACTCTATCAAAAGAAGTCTCCTAGAATGAAGGAAAGTACCTGTTTTCCTGATCTTGATTTTCCTGGGTCCCATCCAATGAACCCAGATGGCTGATGAGAGCTATCCTAAGTCCATTCTTTTATGATTCTATGACCTTATCCTGTTTGGAATATGTCATAGCTTTCTTTACCATTTTGCAAGATTTGCTTGAAAAGCTTTTCTTATTAAGTTTTCTCCTTTTGGAGAGGTAGGGTCTTTTTGTCAGATATTACATAAATATCTATATGTGTGTATATTTTTTAGTTACATAAAATATCTTTACATATATTCATAGGTGAAATAGATTAGCAATATAACATAAGTATATATAATATACATATAATATATAACATGTATAGAATAAAACCTATGCTAGATATTAACATATTCTGCTAAAAAGCCTTGACATTGAATCTAATTGAAGAGGTTAGTGCTGGTGTGTTCCTAAGTGTTACCTGTCATTTGGAATATGACAGTACTGTAACTGCAAGGCCTTGGGGACATCAGCACATTGGCACTGCCATCTGACTACTTCCGAAATTGCCAGGCAGCCTTCCTCCCTCCTTCGACCCTGAGATAATTAACATCGCCCTGGAGGCATCTGCCTTTGCTTTTATACACTAGTTGTTTAATGAGATGTTTGCTGCGGTGCTTGTCTCTGATTTAACGATGTGCCTTTAGGGAGGAAGGCCCTTCAGTGCCAGCTGGATTTGGCTGGCATGGAGAATACCTACCTCTGTGTGCAGTTGTTTCGAGCGCTTTAGAGAAAATTAACATATACCCGACGTTATCGGCTTAATCTCATGTTTTGATTTCGATAAATGCTTTTTACAGTCAGGCAAATGACATGTTTGAAATATAGGCAGTTGCTCTGACAGGTGAGTTATGTAGCATGGAGAGAGGCAAATGATAAAAGGGAGGCAAAAATAAAAGGCAGCTCAAAAAGCTTCTGGGCAGACTTGATGGGTTTTTAGTTGCTGGGTTCCCAGGGGCAAATGCAAGAGTGAAAACATCTTGGTTCTATTGGTCTTGGAGAAGTACATGGATTTATCATTAACACTGCATGGGAAGTGGGTTTATAAAATCATTTTGCAATGCTGAATTACTGCGTGCAAATGAGCTTGGGGAAAGGTAAAGGAATACTAAAGGCAGGAATGGTAAGCTTCTATGGAAGGAAATATGAATTTGGAGGTTTGGAGGAGGGAGGGTAGGAAGACTAGAAAAGATTTTAAAATGTTTTGATGTGTTGCTTTGTATTGTTAGCCCATTTGTCTGGTTCTTCTGCTTTCACCAAGAGATCAAAAAGGCATTAAAAAGAAGTTAATATGATTTTTTTAGAGAGTTAAAAATTATGTGTGTCTGCTTTTGCAATGGCGTAAAATGCTAGAGAGAAAGCCAAATGAGAAAAATGTTTTGGCTCTTCAGGGAAGATGCAAATACCTCTAAAGGTCGTTACCAAGTTATTATTCCATGAAAACCTGTAATTTCCCATGAAGACAAGTGTTAGGGAAATCCATATGTTGAGAGATCTGCACATATTTGAGATCGTTTGGTATTTTCTGATTCATCTGAGCAGGAATTCTGTTTCCCAATATTTATTGAGTGCCTATAATATGCCTTCACAGAACAAACATGCAACAGATCCCCATTGGCTCAGAATTTTCCAATACTCATGTCGGACATATATGCTACCACTGATAAAAATGTCACAAATTGCAATTTATCACTTCTACCTATGGTATTATGGTAGCTCTGTAAACTGCTGTGGAAGACTTATAGGAAATACAAGCCATTGTCTCTGCCCTTAAGGAGTTTATACCTATTTGGGAAGAAAAAAAATTAAACAATATTTCAAGTGCTTTGTAACATTACATTTTATTCTGAACTTAAGAAATAAAACAAGCATTTCAGTAGCACAGTAGAGTAGGAGAAAAAAAAAAGATGATTGTTCATGGAACTATAAATTTATTGTGTATAACATGATGATCCTTTTAAATATATAATAAAGTTGTGTAACTTTTTTCCTTGTTTTCTTCCTGCTTCCCTCTGCCCTAGAGATGGCAAAAATTGGAAACAAATATGCAAAAAACCCCCCAAATATGCAAAGTCCTCCTATACATCTATTTATCAGTTCTTTCTCTGGATGCAGATATTTTCCTTCTAAGATCCTTTATAGTCAATTTGGGTATTTATGATTATTAAAATTAGTTGCTCAAAATTGTTCTTAAAACAATATTATTCTTGTATACAACATTCTTGCTTCAGCTCATTTTGCTCTTTATTATGTCATGCAAGTTTTTTTAAGATGATCAAGCTGATCATTTTTTATTTCACAATAGTATTTCATCTCAATCCTATATCACAGCTTGTTCAGCAGTTCTTTAATTGATGGTCATCCCCACCATTTCCAGTTCTTTGTCACCATAAAGAGAACTGCTATAAATATTTTAAAACATACAGGTTCTTTTTTTTTACTCCTTAATCATCTTTGGAAACAGACCTAGTAGTGGTATTGTTGGGTGAGAGGTTATAGGCAGTTTAATAACTGTTTGGGCATACTTCCAAATTTCTCTCCAAAATGGTTGGAACAGTTCACGATTGCAACATTTAATTAGTGTCCCAATTTTTCCACATCCTCTTCAAGATTTGTCACTTTCCCCTTCAATTGTTTAACTGCTCTGATATGTATAAATGATAATCAAGACTGTAATTTGCATTTCTCTAATCAATAATAATTTAGAGAATTTCTTCACATAATTATAAAATGTTTTGATTTTGTTATGGAATAAACTGCCGGTTCGTATCTTTTGACCATTTATCAGTTGAAGAATGACTTGCATTCCTATGGATTTGACAATATTCTTTATATATTTGAGATATGGGTCCTTTATCTGAGAAACTCTATAATTTCATACCCCCCACCAAAAATTTTCTGTTTTTTTCTTCTTATAAAATCTCTCTTTATACCTTGTTAATGTTTCCATTTTGACCTTCTCTTGGTAAATAGTATAAGATATTGGTCTATGCCCAATTTCTGCCAGACTGCTTTCCAGCTTTCTCAACAGTTTTTTTTTTTTTACCAAATAATAAATTATTAGCCCCCAACATGTCTTTGCAATTGTCAAATACAAGGTTACTACAGTCATTTGTGGCAGTAAATTGTATGTGTATTCTGTTTCACTAATCTACCTTTCTGTTTCTTATCCAGTACCAGATAGCTTTGATAATTACTGCCCTATAGTGCTGTGTGTGTATATATATATATATATATATATATATATATATATATATATATATATATAGTGTATGTATCTATATATACACATATATATATATACATACACATGTGTGTGTAATGTAAAATTTAAATCATTAGGTAAATACTAGTTATTATAAGATAGATACATGAAGCAATTAACAAATAGTCCAGTCTTCTTTCTCTCACTCTCAGTGGGAGGAGTTGAGTGGGATTCCTTGTGTGGCAGAAAGAGTGGTAGATTTGGAATAAGAAGATCTGGATTAAATCTCAGTTTTCCATTTACTTGAAATTGACCAAATCATTAATCTCTCTGGGTATCAGTTTATCCATTTGCTAAATAAAGAGGTTGGGTTACACAATTTCTAAGCTCTTTTCAGTTCTGGATTCTCTCAATTAATGGATCCATAAGTATTTCATAAGTGCCTTCTTTGTGCTATCCATTCTGCTAGGTACTGGGGGAGCAAATACAAGAATAAAATAATCCCTATCCTCAATGAACTTAAATTCTAATTTGATGGTGATGGTACAGAGAACAACTGTTTATGAAAATATACAAACTGTAAACATAAATTAACAAATAAACACAACGTAATTGAAAAAATGATAGGAAAAAAGAATTATAATCAAATTCTTAATTAATTTGGGAATATACTCTCTAATTTTTGCCTTTTTTCTTTTTACTATTCTTTTGAACCATAATATAGAAACTGTAAATAAACAAAGTTTCTAGATAATTTGGGGAGAGGGAAATATCACTCAATCATTTTACACTATAAGGAAACTTTTCACTTCCAATGATTATCATAGCTCATCTTTATATATTACTTTGTATTTTGACTTTGATTTCACATCTATTCACTTTACATCAACTCTAAATCTCAAAAGATTTTATTATTGTTGTTGTTATTATTATTAGTCAATAATCAAACAGCTTGCCAGTATAAGACTAAGTATATTTTTTTGATTTTTCAAGTCTGGTGCTGATTGGAAGTCTATTTTTCCAGACATTTGCCTAATAATAACGTTAGCATGATTTCATTGTTTTAAGAAACTCCTGGATGAGAATTGCAGGTTAGCAGCACCTTCTACAGAAATTGGCAAACTTCAGTCTGTTTTTGTATAGCTCATAAGTTAAGGATGAGTTTTCTGTTTTAAATTAAGTTTTATGTTCTTTATATTATACATAAAAATGTAGCAGAAGCCAGAACCATAGTTTGCATTGTTCCTCTACCGCAGTCTTAGAGAATGATCTAAAACATTGAGTAATTTCTCCAGATCTTTTTGGCTTAGTCTACTGCAGTTTTTGTTTTTGTGTCTTAGCATTATTTGATATATCCTTAGAAAATTCCTTGAAACTTCTATTTTATCTCTAATGGGATGCTCCTCACTCTCCCCCCAAAATTGTAGGCATTATGTTTAAAATAACTTAAGCAACACAGAAATGTTACTTGGTCTAAGGTTTCTAAGCTCAAATCTTCAGATCCCCTTCCATATTTTCAGGCAAATGAATCTGAAGGGAAAAAAGCTTAGGCGGCCAGACCTTTCTCCTCCTCTCAGCTGTTCTCTGTTCAGGTCTTTATTATGCATATCCAAAAAAAAAAAAACCCAAAAAATAAAAAACAAAACCTGCTGGATTTTGCTGTGTTCTGGTCAGCAAAATATCTCAGTGCCTCATTTGGCAAAATGTTTTCCTTTCAACCACCATGCGCAATAGGGAGTTCAAGGCTGATTATTTTCATTTTGCAGATTAATAAAAAAACCAACTGGCTCAGAGTCAGAGAATTAATCATAATAATTCTCATTTATATAGTGCTTGAAGGTTTGCACAATACTTTATATTTTTAACTTTTAAAGCTCTTTGTAATCTGGCTCCTTCCTACTTTTACAATCTTCTTAAGCTTAGTCTGAGACCCAGTGATACTGTTCTCCTTAGTATTCTTTACCCAGGATATTCTATCTCCCTACTCCCAGAATTGTCATTAGCTGTCCCCCATACTCTTCTCATCTCTTCCTATTAACTGCCTTAACTTCCTTTAAGATTCAAAGTCTTATCTTCTACAAGAACTCTTTTCTACCTTTATCTTAGTGCCCTCCACCTCCCATTTTATCTTGTATATATCATCTTTCTACAAGTGACAGCCATATTGACTCCCCCATCAGAGGGTGAGCTCCTTGAAAACAAGGATTGATTTTTTTTTACCTTTCTTTGTATCCCCAACACTTAATACAGTACTTGTCACAGAGTATGTATTTAATAAATACTAGTTGACTGACTGACACATATTCACACTGATCCTCACAATGGCCCTATGAGATATGTACTCCATCGCTTTATAGATGTGGAAACTAGGACTGAAGGGATTAAGTGATTTGCTTAGACTTATACAGCTAGTAAGTTTTGAAGATCTGAATTCATCTCTCCCTGATTCAAAGTCTGTCAGTCCATCCATTGCACCACCTCATTGCTAATCTAAAATGTGATTTCACTAGATTTTGAATTTGTGTCTTGACTAGAGCCTTTTTTTTTCCTGTTATATGATTTTGCTCCTTATGAGAAATGAGAATGATATTGAATGAGAAAACCAACACAGGGAGCTGTGTCAAGTGACAAGAGAGTGCTCAAGAGAACCCTTGTAATGAATTGAAAATGAGACTGAAGAGGAGGGAGCACAGTTTTGCTTGACTAATAATAATAACAACAACAATAATAAAATCTTTTGAGATTTAGAGTTGATGTAAAGTGAATAGATGTGAAATCAAAGTTTAAATACCAGATCCTAGTTCGGCATTTTACTTAGCAGCTCTGTGGAAATCAGTTAAATGAATGAGTTTGGTTCCCAGTGTTCTGTTTCCATCCCCCAGCTGATCTTTTCTTCTTTGGGCTAAACTTTTTTTTTTTTTTTTTTAATCTTCTTAAACTCAAATCATTCCAACAATAGTACAGTTTTGAATCTTGCTTCCTCCTCCCCGATCTTAGTGGTTTTACATCTTACCTGTTCCTTTTCAACAATGGGAAATCAACTTAATGCTTTAGATATGATCTAATGAGGCTGGGATATTGTTGAACTCCATCATTCTGTGCACATATTTGTGTTAATTCAGTATGAGTTTGAATAAGCTTTTGGGGCTTCCAGTTGAGTCGCATGGAACTTGCAAACCACTGTTTCCAGTCTTCTGTCCCATCTCCCCCACCCCTCATCTTTCCCAGATATATTTAATAAGAATTTCCATCCAGGTTCATCCTATCTGCTCTTTATTTGTATGGTTGGTTTCTTTTTTCAACCCTAGCACAAAACTTTCAATTCAGCCAACATTCAATCTCACCTTACTGGAGAGAAGTAAGCTTTCTACTTTGTGGAGATCTCTTTGGATGCTGATAATGGCATTCAGCATTTTAGCCATCCCTCTAAGATTCATATCAACCACAAACCTGACAAGTCTACTGCCTCACTCTTCATCTAAATCACTGATATAAAAACCTGAAAAGAACTAGGTCAAGAACAGAGTCCTGGGAGGCACCACTGGGGAGCTCTCTCCAGGTTGACATTGAAGGATTAGCTGCCATTCTTAGACTTACAGATTGCTAGGTCTGAAAGATACTTTAGAGATCTTATACTCTCAGGATCATAGATTTGGAACGGGAGCCTCAGAGGCTACCTTGTCCATCCACCTAATTTTACAGATGAGAAATTTGAGGTTCAGAGAGGTGAAGGGCTTTTCCAAGGTCACACAGCTAGTTAGCAACAGAGTTGTGATTCAAAACCAGGTCTCCTGGCTCTCAGATCACTGCTATTTTTGCTAGTCACATTGGTTCCAAATCTATACTGAACAGGCCTGATTAAGGCAGATAATAGCACAAAAGTTAGAAGACTACTAAGACTTTGTAGGGGAGAATGGTAATGGAAATTATTTCATCTGAACTAGACTCCTATTCATTCCCATTCTTTCCTTTGCTCTAATTTGAGCATTGATGGCCTCATGTATTGTGGTAGAGTCTTCTGAATCGTTCTCCCAACTCTAAGTTATATCATAATCCAGTCATATTAATTTCTATGAAAGATGCAGCATTATGTAATAACTCTCTATTAAAAATATTTAGCAGTTTTCATTGTCCTTAATTCAAAATTTAAATCTCTATAATCTAGCCCCAGCCTACCTCTCCAGCTTTATTTCATTTCTTCTCTACATTAACTGTTGTCTCTAAAGAAAACAAGCAATTCCGTGTCCTTCCCTAGAAGTGCGTTGAGTTTTTCTGACTCTAGAATATTTTATTCATGCTTTTATACCCATATGGACTATTCTTTTTCCCTTTTTTGGCTCCTTATCCTTCAAGCACTGGTTCATAACCTTCCTTTATTGATGACTACATACTGAAATTATTTTTGTCTCCTCTGAGCAATTTTAATGATTGTTATTTGTATCATCCAACTGGTAGCAATCATACAATCAAACTAGAAAATATTTAAGAGTCTATTATGTGCAAATTATATTCAAATGGATCTGTAATCTCATCTACTTGGATAGATGATTGGACTTCCTCAAATGATGCAGGTTGCTTCTTAGCAATTTTATGTAGCTCTTATCTATGTTCTTGCATTAATTTTGACTCAAATCATCCACCAAGCCTGCTGAGGGTTTTCCTAGCTTCAAAAGAATACCAGTAGAGCACCTGGGAGATGGATAGATAGATAGATAGACAGATATATAGGTAGATAGATAAATACTATATATCGTAGAATATATATTGGTAATAGCTATATCTATATCTGGATACTAAATATAGTAGTCTAGCCAAGAAAATATCAAACTACTCCATTATTTTTGCCAAGAAAACTCCAAAAGCGGGCACAAAGAGTTATCTATGATTAGAATAACTTAACAACAATATATATACTAGAGTATATATTGATAGAGATGTCTATATATGGTATCTAGATCTAGAAGCATTATAATATATTCATATACATATATAATATATATGATATAAATATGTATATGCATATGCATAAATGTACATATTTATACATATATACATAGAGATCTGTAAATATCAATCCAGTAAAGGTATCTGTGTATAGAGAAACTTTATGTGCTCTCCCTCTCTCTTTCTCTCTCTCTCTCTCTCTCTCTCTCTCTTTCTCTCTCTCTCTCTGTCTGTATATATATATATATATATACACACATAATTTATGAGTATGTGTATAAACTACATATGTATGTAAATAGGCCATAACATATTTTTGGTGACATATCCATAATAGTTTACTTTTGTAATTTTTATTTTTTATGTATGATTTATTTGTTATTTAATTTATTAATTTTTATATTTTACATATACATTTCATTTATAGGAATAATTTAGGGTCATTAAAAAAAAGCTTTGCAATGTTTCATGAAAGCAATTCAACTGTCTCTGATGCTTAATTCTGAGATTAGCTCATTCATTTGAATAGTCTGCCCCAGACTGTCCCATGTTAATGAACACTGAGTTTACAAAATTTTTTTTTTGTTCTGTTTTGTTTTTAATGGAAGTTCTTACACTCAAGTTTTTTTTTTTTATAATTTATGGCCTCATGACTTCTGTTCTATTAAGATAGTTGGACCATTATTCATATATTTATTCAAAATTATTAAAAAATTTTTTTTCTTGTTACTATTATCTTTGTTTCTATCATTCCTCCACATGTAGATGGCAATATCCTTAGTAGAGGAGCCCTATGTTTCTTCATATCTGTCATAGAGTGACTTGTGAGGCATTTCCAGGGATAAGTTGCTTTGGAGGACTTATGGTTTCTCCCCTTAATGTAAGGAGATTTGGTATAGAGAGATTTCTTGTTGGACTAGATATCCTCTGCAGATACTTCCAACTCTGAGATTCTGTGATTCGAGTTCTATACACATAGCAGACATCGACAAAATAATTGTGTATTTGATTTTGATTCTGTATGTATTTACTCACTTTGCAATCAAATGGAGTTAGATTGTACTTGTTCAAAGAAGGCCTCTGTCACTTGAATGTGTTAGAACACCCTATAGTGATGGACATGGCTGTTTTACCACCCTCCCTAATATGATGGCAGTGTCCATGGAGGCACATAATAACCATTTTGGGGGATGGAGGGTAACAGTGCTCCTTTCTTACTCCTGGCAAGATAGAAGAATCTTGCTTTTTACAGATTCTCTATTTGCAGATGTTTCTTTTTCCCTTGTTTAGTCATTTTTCAGTTCTGTTTGTCTTTGTGATCCCATTTAAGGAGATAGTGGAGGGATTTGCCATTTCTTTCCCCAGATCATTTTACAGGTGAGGAAATTGGCTTGTTGAGGGTCACACAGCTAGGAAGTATCTGATGCTTGATTTGAACTCAGGAAGATGCCTTCCTAAACTGGAGTCCAGGGCTCTATACCCTGCGCCAGCTAGCTACCCTTCCTAGATTCTCAGTGCCTTGAGGGCAAAGTTCACATCTTCTTAATCTTTGTCTCTCAGAAAGACCCTCTGAACACATCATCCATAGACAAATCACAGTTTCCATGCTTTTTCACAAAGCCCTGTTTGATACCCAATATGACAATATAAACCACAATAATATTTTCATGGCAAAAGTCTCTTTTTCCATCTATATTATTGGTTAATAGGAGATTAGCAAGTGGGACAATTGATGGGTCTCGAGTTGAGTCTCAAAATAACTTAGGGGTTCTATGGGGTGAAAGTACATTCTAGACATGAGGAATAGCCATCAGAAAGATGTGGGGATGAGTGGAATGTCGAGTAGGCTGATTTGATAACATAAAATAATCAGGAAGGCTAGGTTGGAGGTAGATTGTGAAGGTCTTTAAAGGCCAAAGCACTCTGTATTTTGTTTTGGCAGCAACACGGAGTCATTGAAGCTCCTAGAACTGAGAATGACATGATTAGATTTGTAGACTTGAGTTTGGGAATATTACTTTAGCTATTATGTGGAAGATGGATTGGAGACAGGAAAGACTAGAAGCAGAGAAGCTAATTAGCCACTTATAATATAATTCATAACATTTGGCAGATTTAGCAGCCTTGCTCAGTCACTCTTTTGCCCCATTTCCTTGTCATTCTGTTCCTATCACCTTCTATAAACCCCATGACATCAAAGTATGAGTCTTTTCCAGTTCAAAAGAATGTCAAAGGTCAGCTAATGAAAACCAAGCTTTATAAAGAATCCCTTTGGTACCACAGCAAAGTGGTCAATAAGCTTTTCCTTGGAGAGCTCCTTCTCTTCCCTCTCCTCTATGTAGCCCTTTTTTACTGGAATTTAACTCTAATCCCTAAAGTTTTCATTAAAAATCTGCCTTTTTGAAACATGTACCTATTGTTCTAAACCTCTCCTCAGAGCTGAGCAACCCAATTTTTTCTACACATGGCAGATTTCAAGTTTATGGGAACTTTATTCCCCTTCCATCTTCTCTACTCCAGCTTAGTCAGCCCCAATTGCTTTAACTGATCTGAATATGACATGACCTTGAAGCTTGACATGATCCTCTGGGTGTTAACAGTGTCTTTCTTAAAATTTGGCACTCAAAACTCAACTCCGTATTTCAAATGGGATCTCTCAGGATAGGGGACAAAAATCCCATTATTTCCCAAATCCTGGAAGTGATGGCTTTCACTGAAGCCTCCTACCCTGTCGTTAATTGTATTATTAAATCCAATAACCACTATGTAAGAACTGCAAACAATTAGCCACAAATAAATGACTATGTATGGTTCTTATCAAGAATACAAATGTCCCTTTTCACTTAAGCAAATGCTCCCTCAAGTTATTCCATGAACAGGAATAAAATTAGGCTTCATTATATCAGCTTGGAGAAAATGAGAAGACAAATCAACAAAGCTCATGTGGCCGGAGATCCCTTAAATCTGCAGAGCTTGATGAGTCCATTATGTAAATTGGGAATTAGGAGCTGAAAGGAACATAATAGTGGTCATTTTGTTAAGAAGTGTCTCACTTGTCAACAGCTTATGTCAGGTGTGCTGTTGACAGATGACACAAATGTGGAAAAGAGAACTAACCAGCAGAATTATCCAGCTACCTCTCCAGCTTTATTATGCATTTTCCTCCAGCTCCTCTCCATTTAGCCAAAATATACTCTTTACTGTTTTGTTCCAATTTACATGTGACACCTATTTACCTCCTCTGATCTTTGAACTATCTCTCTTGCCAAGAATGGCTGTTTTTATCATCTGTGCTTCTTTTAAGACTCCTAAGTTTTCTGCCTTAAGCTTTTCCTGATTCTCATGCTTCCCCTGCATTACTTAGTGTCCCTGTCTCTCTCTCTCACTGTCTTTCTGTCTGTCTCTCTCTGTGGGTATGTTTGGTATATTCTTATATAAGAGAATGTAAGCCCTTTGAGCACAGGTATAATATGTATTAGGAACTTAATAAGTGATTTTTGATTTAATATCTCAAAAGTTCTTAACAGACTAAAATTGAGTAATATAAAATTTAAAGGGAGAATGTCACAGTTTATGGTTGTGTTTAAGCCAAAAAGTAAGGGCAATAGCAGATAGATAACAACCCTTCTTAAAAACAAACAAAATCTGGGGATTCCAGTGGATTTCAAGCTCAGTAGGAATCAACAGTGAAATACAGGAACTAAAAGATCATATAATCATATAACAACAAAAATTCATCTACTCTTGCAGTATGATAATTAGCATCTAGGAAGAACTGGACCCTCTGTAACTACTCTATCTAATGGGAAAAGACTATTCATTGACTCAAAGATAAGGAAGATTGGAAATCTCTCTTATTTTTGAGTCAACCAAGTTTTAGACTGTGAGTTCTCTCAGTGTAGGGATCGTCTTATGCCTTTTCTTTTTTTTGTACATAGCAGCCACGATTAACATAGCTTGTTTATTGCTTCTGTGACATATTTTTAAGACCATCTCTAAATGTTCTCTTCTCTCAATTTTCTTTCTCTCAAATTCCTTCAACATATCCTTGGAATTGGTTTACAATTCCCTTATACTTATGGTTCTCTTTCTTTGAATGTGCTTCACATGAGAAGTCCCATAGTACCTCCCTACTGAGATCATTCTAGAACCCAGCCATCCCTTCCAACTTTGTGTCACTAGCAGATTAAATCTGCTTGCCTTCTGTGCTTTTATCCAAGTAAGACTACTGAGCAGAGAATGAGTAATTTGGAATAGGGACAATGGGCAAGCATGGATGATTTTTGAGTTATATTTAAGGAAGACTGGTTTGATAGTTTAGGGTAGACTAGATTGTAAAATGAAATAAAGGGTTTTTTTTCTTTTCTATGTATTTTGAACATATTCAACACAACAAATGGAATTAATCATCTCAAATGAGACATGTTTAGTGTTTTGCAAATTGTAAAGCACTCTATGAATGCTATTATTATTTTTGTTCTTATTGTAGTATTTCAGTAGATCTGAGGTAGAATGATCTTTTAATCTGTTAAAAAAAAATTCATTAGATTGCAAGCTGCTTGAGGGCAGGGACTACCTTTTGCCTCTTTTTGTATCCCTAGCTCTTAGCACAGGGCCTTAGCATTTAACAAATGTTTCTTAATGGAGCAATTGATTGATTAAAAGTATATAATGTTGCAGGAAAACATTTCTGGATAGACCCACCTTTCAGGAACTCTAAAACATTAACCTTCAACCTTTTGCCAGCAGAAGATCAATGGTATGGGATTCATGGACTCTTAGAGACACAACAAGATGAGCAACTAAGAACAAGAATTTTTTTCTGCATATTCTTGTCACTTTTTATAGTCAAAATAATCTTATTATTTAGAGAGCACACAAATTAATTAATTTTAATTTTCCATATATAAAATGTGAACGATTCAGGTTAGGTTATTTTCTAACCCTAAGTAAAATAGAGTACCTTGTCACGAATTTAACTATTTGAACTTTGCTTCCCTAAAGAAGAGCTTATCTTCCTCCCACCGATGGGCTGACCCATGCCATTTTCACAGCTTCTGATGCCATCTGTTTTAGCTTGTCCTCAGCTATGATTTAGAATGAAGGTTTAATTACTTCTTTAATGACTTTCTGTCATTCAGTCTTAATATTAAATGCTCTCAAACAGCTTGCTGTTTCTTTTGGCATAAGCTACCTCCTTTGGAGTTCCCAATATTCCTCAGATCTTTTTCCTTTTCTCCTTTTTGAGTGAATATGATTCAGTTTTTAAGACATTATCCTCCATCTCCCATTCTCATACCAGCTTTTGCAAATCCACTTAATCAGGGCTACTCTTTTAAGAGAATGATCCCACTTGGCTTTTTAAAAGAAAGAATCCTCAGTCAAAACAAGATTTTATTAAGAACCTACTGTGTGCTGGGGATATAGAAAAAGGAAGGTCAGATTAATTTTCATGGAGCTCAGTCTAATGAGCGAGACAACATTAAAACAACTATGTCCAAGCAACATTGGAGAAAAATCTTAGAGTAGAACATTCAAGTTAAGGAGGGCTGGGTAAGGCTTCTTGTAAGAGATGAGATTTTATTTAGGACTTGAAGAAAACATGGAAAACTGGAGTCAGAAATGAGGGGAGGAGAGGAGGAGAACCGTTGAAAATATCTGGGATCCAGAGATAGAATATTTTGTTCCAGGAAGTGCATGGAGGGCAGTACTATTAAAATAATAGAATATGTGACTAGAGATTAAGATATTAAAAAAAAAACTAGAAATGTAAGAGGGGAGGAGATTATAAGGAATTTTTTTTGTATATTTTGAAGAAGACTACATTATTTAAGCCCTTCCCCCAACTTTTTTTATATTTTGAAACTACCCAATAAGACAGAACACATTTGTTTAACCCATGTTTTGCTTTGATAGCAAACATCTCATTCCTAGAGCAGCCATATGGCTTTCAATAAGACCTTTCATTGTAGCACAAGAATATTGGCAATGATTTGCAATTCCCCGTCTAGTAGTTCTTGAATATCATTTATATTTATTAAATTAATCATTTGGTATAAATAGATGATCGTGGGTGAGGAGGAGCAAGCAGCTCTATTCTTAACTTGATTATGGGGATTTTGAGAGAGTTATTGATGAACCTCCTGCCTCATAAAGAACCACAAAGTATTTATATTTACTCATAGGTCTGCTGAGAAGATGAATTACTTGTAAATTTCTTTGTAGAATAAAAGTAGAAAAAATTGCTGTTGAATTTTTAGGTGGTAAATAGTAGTTTTTTCATGTTACTTTTTTTTTTAAATCAATAGATGTCATGCTTTATAAAAGACAAATAATTGGATACCAGCTTGTTCTGTCTACAGTTTTCTTTGTGCTCAAGCATGTTGACTGCTTGCCATTATGCTTCTAATTTTAAATTTGCAAAATAGATGAAGCAGATGGAAATATTTCAGGGTGCTTTACCTCTAGAATGGTATACTTGGGGAAAGAAGCTATATTGCACAAAGTTTATATCCATAATTATATTCCTTTGATGCATTTGATCATCTCGGTTTTTATCTATTCTCCCTCAGATACTGATTAATAATTTTAAAGTCATTTGAATTTATTTAGTTTTAATGTTAGTAACTAAAATTCTCCTCTAATACTTCATTATGATGCACTGAAAACCATGGGTTCTTCAAAGTTATACCAGTAGAGGTCGGAGGGATTCTACCAAATCGGTAAGTCCTTAGGGTAGGCAATGATCTCCTATTTGTCACTCAGGACAAGTTTGGGGAGGTTCATCAGCATTGTCATCAGAGTGATTAATGTTTGAACTTCAGCAACTCTTCAGTGCAATTAAGTTAATTGTTAAGGAATTAAGATGTTTGTTGGAGGGAAATCATAACATTATCGGACTGATAGGAGAGTTAAATGAGATAATATATGTAAATTGTTTTGCAAATGTTAAAGCATTCCTTAAATTCATTGTTGTTATTGTTTTATGGGGGAAAGGACTTCTAGCTTAATTTCCTCATTTAATACATATCAGTACTGAGGCTTAGAGAGGTAACTTCACTTGTTCAAGATCATAATTTATATATTTATATTATTATAGCCAATTTTATATAGCACTTATTAATCCCTTTTTACAAATGGGGAAACTGAGGCAAAGAGGAGCAAAGCGACTTTTTCAGGTTCACATAGCAAGAAAGTAGATTCCTGACTCCAATTGTGCTACCTTGTTCTCTTTATTAGATACACACATTTGGCAGTACTTGGATTTCAAGTGAGGTCTTTTTAATCCAGATCCACTCTTTTTGCTATACAATGTTACCTTGCCACTCTAGGAAAAGGCAGTGGAAGGCCGTTTTATGAATAACCTGAGTGGTGAGGGACCTTAAATCTACACCATATGAGGATTAAATGAAGGCAGTTGTAGTTAGTGTAGAATAATCTTGGTTAGAACATAAAAGTCCTATTTGAAGGATTCTTAAGCAAGAGAAGAATTGGGCTCATCCTTTTGGTTCTAGAGGGATGTGACTAAGAACAATGGGTAGCAATATACAGAGATCAATTTAAACCTTCCTGTAAGAAAAATCTGCCAATTAATTAGGACTATCCCAAAGTGGAATGGGACACTTCTAGAGATGATGGCGTTTTTCAAACAAAGGTTTGAGGATAACTTTTTTTTTGTTTTTTTTTGGGGGGGGGTTTGGTTATTTTATGTAAGAGAGACTTCAAGTGTGTTTTAGACTGGAGAATTTCTGGAGCGCTTCATAAATTTGACAGAAACATAGTGTTTATCTCTTCCCCCACCTGCTCCCTAGTAAAAAATAAGCTTCGTGAGGCTAAGCTACCCTTCCCCCCCATTTTAAAAAGTAGGCCCAGTTCCAAACATGTGCTAACCATATAGCAAACACTTGCTGAATTGAAACACTTCTTTGTGAGTGCTCCCCATTTGTCCTGTTCCTTAAATTACCCAGGATAGACCTTGAGGTAGGGATTGACTAGCCTTCTAACGTTCCCTCACAGGGAATAGGGAACATCCCCACCCAGGCAGTGTGTCACTGTGGGCCTCGTATTAGACTTTATTTAGACTTTATTTTCCCCAAATAGTTTTATTGTCTTTCTTTTTTTTTCTTCCCTGAAAGACTCCATATTTTTCCTGGCAGTTCCATTTTCTGCCACAGCTGCCTAGAATAGATTATTGCTGACATTTTGTATACAATAACTGAAGAGGGTGCGCAGGGCTTGGTCTGCAGTCACTTTTTATACCAATGCTTTATTTTCTAGGTTTAATCTCTGGAATACGTTCTTTCTAACAAACCTTGGATTACACTGTGCTTCATTTGGCCTTTCTTCTCTTCAAGCCACTTCAAAACTATCCACTCTCATTAGTACTCTTAACATCTCTGTGGCTTGGGTAAGTAGGAGAATCTCCATTATACTTGCCAGGGAGAAGCAAATGTCTATTCAAAGACTACTATTATTTGCTTTAGGATTGGAAATTTCCATTATACAGTTAAAATTGTGTTAGATTTTTCATTGGAGGACTTGGGTTTGAATGTAGCATTGGACAATCGGGAGACTTTTCTGGGTTCGTGTTTTTTTTTTTTTTTTTTTTTTCTTGTGAAGTGAGGTATTATACATAGTGACATCTAAGATTTAACCCGGAACCTACAGTAATGTTTACAGGAAGAAGAATTTTCTTGCCCTGCTTTTTCCAAGACAGATCGACTTTCCAGGTACTGAGGAATGCTTTGTTTCGTTTAGCTAACATGGTCCCAGTATCCTCAGGTTACACTATGTCCTCAGTGTTGGTTTTGTATTCTAGTTTTTTTCCTCCTAGATGTGGTTCTGGCAGGGAGGGAAAGATGGAAATAGGGAGAGAGGGAGGGAGAGATGGAGAGATGGAGATAAAGAGGGAGGGAGGGATAGATGAAGATAAGGAGGGAGGGAGGGAGAGATAGAGAGATGGAGAGGAGTTGGAGAGATGGAGAGGAGATGGAGAGATGGAGATAGGGAGATAAGGAGGGAGAGATG
>JAJPUD010001857.1:274173-299396 GCA_023553655.1 Myrmecobius fasciatus | reverse complement strand
AGATAGGGAGGGAGGGAGAGATGGAGATAGGGAGGGAGGGAGAGATGGAGATAGGGAGGGAGGGAGCACTAGGAGGTAGGAGAAGAAAAGAGAAGAGAAGGACTAGATGCAGGGAGAGAGAGAGGGAGACCATTTGAAAATGTTCTATCATTTGTGGGCATGTTCCTTTATACAGTTGACTTGCTTGTTAATCTGATTTCTCATTTTTGGAGACTATTTAATATTAAGGACATGAATCTGGAGCCTGCCATCAAGACTGATTTTGCTTATACCCTGTAGAGTCAATGTGCAGCCTTGAGTTTGAATCATAGCCATAGCTTCTGATCTGGAAAGAACTTGAAGATCTTCAAGTCTAATTCTAGATGAATAGATGAGGAAACCAAGGACAATCTAAGGCCAAATAAGAAGGAAGGAAGTAGCAGAGCAGAGATTAGAATGTAGGCTCTCCTCTCCAGAATCAATATTATAATACAGGAAGAACTTTTCACAATTACTGATTCCTTGACTTGATCAAGTCACCAGATCTCCCTAATTGCCCTTTTTTGTAAAATCTGTAAAATGTTGGTAACAAAAGGTGTTATGACTAAATGAGGCAAAGTTTGTAGAATGCTTTGCAAACTTGAAAGCACTTTACTAATGAGAGTTATTATTTAGCTATGATTTAGGGAATATCTTTAATCCCTCTGATAAATAAACTTCATATACCTATATACATAGACAGTGAATTAAAGTCAAATCAAAATGGACAAAACTTGCCATATTTAATACAATTTTTTGTAATGTTATTACTTTATATCTTTTGATTACAATGAACCAAAATCTACTTAGAGCCTCTCAATGTTAAAGACATTTTTTATTATTTCTAGATGTGTGTGCTTGTATTTAACATACATGCAAAAATTTACAAATAATTCCACAAACATACACATGTTACCACTGTATATATTCATGAAAGCCTATATAGAAATAGAAAGGCAGTGGTGCTATATAAGAGTCAGATAAGGTATCTTAAGTCAAATGCTGTATTTGAAGTAAAGAAAGATCTGACTTTGAATCCTACTTCTGGATTTTATTGATTATTTGAGCAAAAAGAAATCACTTAAAATTTTTGTGTCTTTGTTCCATCATCTGTAAAATGGGGATGATAATAATACCTGTGCATAGGCTTATTCAGTTATTCAGTAAGCATTTACTTACTAAACAGCAAGATGGAATAGTGAATAAAGGTCTAGATTTGAAGTCTGGAAGGTACCAGTTTGAATCTTTCATCAAATACTTCTTATCTGTGTGACCAAGTACAAATCACATAACCTCTGCCTGCCATAGTTTTTTTTTTTCATCTCTATAAAAAGGGATAATAATAGTATCTAACTCATGAATTTGTTATAAGGAACAAAAGAGATAATACTTGTAAAATGCCTTATAAATTATAAAGCATTATATGTATTCTAGTTATGATGTTGATAATAATCATCTGGGGATAGTTTTAAAAAAATCCCTGGAGGAGATTACTGGGGGGAGGGAAGGGTTGTGACCCAAATAATACATAGGTTAGTAAATAAAAACTGACAGTGAATTCTCATAAGTGGTGTGGAGGAGGATGTCAGAAAAGACCTAGTATAGAAGGTGCCATGTGAACAGAGACTCTGGGAAAGTTTAAGATTCCATCCCCCTCATTTTACATGTGGGGAAACTGAGTCCCAAAGAAGATAATGATTAGTATTAAGTCAATTAAATAGTAAGATGAAACTCATTTTCATCTGCTTTTCAAAGAGTGACATTGTCTATGTGAATAAGATAATGTACTTTCAAAAGGGACTTTTTCCTTGGTGATTTTGGGGGGGGGGCGGAGATAAAATGAAACCAATTTTTTTTTGGTTTTTTGTTTTGTTTTTTCTTGACATTGTCTAATCATCCCCTTCTTAATGGAATTCAGAACTCTGGAACTTCCATGCATAGATAGGCTCTCTGTAGAATTCAAGACAACTCATCCCTTTTGAACATTTTGGCAAAGCTGTGTGGGCCCAAGGAGAAAGTTAACTGTCAAAATGTCCTCAGATTAAATAGTTGGGAAAAGCCTGGCATTTTAGGAATGGACAACACCAATCTACAATCTGATATTCACTGTTCCTATATTCACAACTGGCAAATGCCTAGTTTTAAATAACACATTCATGTGTGACCTTTGAAGAAAATTACCAATGTCTCTGTTTAGAGCATGGATTTTGCCAAGCTTTCCCCACTAAATAAAGTCTATTACTCCCATATCATCGCCATGTTGTCAGAGAATGGCACTTCATTAAGATAATGTGACCTTTAGAATAGTCTTCCAACCTTTTACTAGGTCTTTGATATCATGAATTTTTACTTTAATTCTTAGAGCTTTTTGATAAGTTGGAAATAAAAGTAATTGAAGGCTACAGTTGTTATTTTTCTTCAGCTATACATTGTGAGACAGGCTTTTTTTTAATTTCTGAAAATGGCAAAAATATCAGGTCAAAGTTAATGTATTTGTCCAAACCATGAATTATCTTTGTGCCCAGCTTGAAAAGGTTTTGCCAGCATTAAAGTCAAATAGGCAAGTTTGCTCGTTTGAAAGAAAATAGGAAAAGAAATGGTTACAAAGAATGAAATCTATTCCTTTTATACTAAAATGATTGTAATATTTAAATGATGTCAAGAGAGTGCTAATTTTGGCATCAGAGAATATTCAAATTCTGGTTCTGCTATTTATTATATGATTCTATATAAGTGTTTTAACCTCTTGGAGCCTCATTTTCTTCATCTGTAAATTGAGATGACCTGTGAGGTACTTTCTAGCCCTATATTTATGATCCTATATGATTCCAGGCTACTTATTATGTAAGGAAGCTAAAAGAGGTCTTAAAGACTTTAATATTTGTTTATTGTATTAGGGAGAATGCATTTACTAATAAATTTGCTGTATGGGACAGTCTGGACATATGTAACATATTTTAAACTCTTACAAAGTAATTTCAGAAAACCAAAGGATCCCAGATGTTGAGCTTGAAATGAGAGAGTGCCAATAACTGAGTTAGGGGAGTGGGGATAGTTTAGGAGTTCATTACTCACAGTCAAGTCTTTCATTTAAACAACTCCAATTGTAGTCTCAGCCCTATTGCCACATAATACTTCCTTTTTACATATGAAGAAGAACAGTTCTGGTGACTTTTAGTCATATTTTCTTATGAAATAGCTCTGCTTTTTACTCTGTGATCTGAGATAAATGGCTTTTCTTCTTTGAAGCCTCAGTTTCCCCACTGGTTAAATGAAGGGATCTTATTAAATGATCATTTATCTTAGGATCTGTGATCTTATTAGCCCATAGTGCTACCAGGGCTATCACTGCCTTCCAGATTGCAGCCCTCTGGCTCAAAGCTCTGATCTCCCCACTGTCCTGCTTCTGAGCTCCCAGTCACCTGGTGGTGAGTGACCAAGTCACTAATACAGTAGGAGGGAGTGTAGGGATGGGATATTAGTTAGCTTTCCATTTTCTCTAGCCCAGTGCATTGAATATAATAAGTGCTTAATAAACGTTCTCTCAGTTCTAAGATTGGATGGAAGGCTGAAAGAGTCTGTGATTTTGAAGGTTCCTCCCAGCCCTATTAGTCTACAATTATTTGACTAAATAATTCTAGTGAAATGTGTGAAATTAACTGAGGACACTTTGTGATGGTATTGTCAGATACTGCTCCATCCCTTTGAAGTATTATGAAGGCAAAACTTGGCTGGTGATTTCAACAGACCACCTTGTTTCTGACCTGAGATAATTGGGGCTAGTTGAATATTTGAAGAGAGAGATCACAGAATAAGAAATAAAAAAAGAAAAGAAAAAGGAGGAGGTATTCCACCATTGTCAGTTATGTTCGGCATTGAATGACTTTTTGTCCTGGTTGCCTTTAGAGAGAGTAGGTGTGACTTGAAATACTGTTCCTTCCTTTTTCTATGGGCAAGATCTTTTAAAAATAACTACCTGTTCCATACAGCTTTCTTCTTCTATCCCACATCCATTAGAAAGAACAGAAAAGCAGGGAATACATTCCAAAGTTTGTAGAGGTTGAGTGATACATGTGGCTTTTTGTTCATTATCTTTTTTGCAGAAGTGGCTGGAGGTGTCCACCTTGGGCTTTCATTTATGTACCAAATGATGCTGTTCATTCAGAATTCCAAGTTTTTTATCCATTAAAGTCATTCAACAAATATGGATTAAGCCTTTATTATGTAATAAGTACTGTACTAAGTTCTAGGGATACAAAGAAAGGGAAAAAAAAACAAACAGTTCCCATCTTCAAGGAGCCTGTATTCTAATAAGGATAACTTAGTGCAAATCATTAGGTTATACACATATCTATATATAACATAGTATATTATATATATATGGATGTATATATGTGTGTGTACATATATGTACATATGAATATATTTGTTTATAGACACATACACTTTAAGAAGGAGAGTATTTTAGCAATTAGGGACAGTTTCGTACAAAGCTGTGGAGTAAGAAGCTGGAGCATCATATTTAAGTGGCAGCAAAAATTCTATTGTCACTGCTTGTAAAGTATGTGGAGGAGAATCAAATATATGAACACTAGAAATAGAGGAAGTAGCTATATTATAAAGGATTTTAAAAATTGAGTGGGAATTTAAAAAATTGTGTCATGGAAATGCTAGGGACCCACTTAATAAATGGTAACAATGGCATTTTTAGACCTGTGCTTGAGGAAAATCCTTGTCAGCTGAGTGGAGGAAGGACTGAGTGACTTGAGGCAGAGATAGCAACCAGATTCTCCCCTCTCACTCAGAATAAAATAGAAAAGAATAGTGCTTCTCATAGCTTCAAATTAAACAGCCTCTCAGTAGAACTTCTTACAGCTCAGATGGACCCAATAAAGCTGGACAACTCCCTGTAGCTTCCTGACTTCCTTCCCTCCACTTAGCCTGTTGACAATTTATAGCCCCTGCACCATCTGGGGAACAGGCTGTTGGCCGCCAAGTAGACTCATTAACATTCCCCTCTAGGAACTCTAGCTGCTTAATTAGCCTGTCTGTAGGATCCAGGAGGCAGAAGCCTTAGGTGGCTGAGTACCAAGTCCTGGGTTCCCTTGTCTTCGGAAGTCAAGGTCATCCAGGATGCTGCCAAGGCCTGATAGGAAACACGGGACTCACAGCCTGGTTGTGGAAGAAAACTCCAGGGTTTTGAGTAGAGGAGAACTTGTCCAAGTTAAGCAAGTGGCAGAAGATGAGAGCAATGCACTCCTAGGAGTAACTGCTGGGTTGTGTGATATCTCTCTAACCCTCTAGGTCATCAGGCCTTGTCTACAGTCCAACCTTCTTGTCACAGCTAGTCGGTATCATTTGTAGTGCACTATCCGAGCCCAAAACCAAAGTCGCTACACATGCAACGATTAAGTGCATGAGATGAATTAAATCCTCCAAGAGCATACTGTGCAAAGTATTAGCATTCCAGACATATTGATTTTGGGGAGAACTTTTTCAGCAAGAAAATCGGAGAAGCACTACGGTGAGAGAGGGCTCGTCAGTTTAGAGTCAAGGATATCATTGAATGAGCATCCTCAAACTCCTGGTGTGCTTACAGAAATTGATAGGGAGTTCTCCTGAGAAGGATGGCAAACCAGGTATTTTCTGGAGGGTAGAATAAAGAGTAATAAGGGTCACTTAAAGCATGTGATAATTGAGCTAGAAATGTAAGTGGACTTCTTGATTAAAACTTCTTAAATAAATAAGTTGCCTGTTATAGTTACCCATTCCTATCTCCTGAATGACTTTAAGAATCAAATATAAGGCAGGTAGCCAGATATAATGAGTAAAATTCTGGATTTGTCATCATGGTTCAGATACTGCCTTTGAGCTACTTGATTCTAGTCAAGCCCCTTAACCCCACCTGAATCTCAATTTCCTCAACAGTAAAATGGAGCTAATAATATCTAAAGCAGGTATCTATCTCAGGGTTTTGTGGGGCTTAAATCAGCTAGTGTTTGAAAAATAGCCGATAAACTTAAAGTGCCATGATACTTTTTGTTATTATTGTTATTTTTATTACTTTTCATATTTGCATCTGTGTTACAGATGATAAAGTCTTGATGGTAAATATGATGCAACTATGATCTGGAGAAGTTGAGATTCCACAAATGCAGATTGGTAACTTCTGCAAATTATAGTTGGAAAAAATTGCCTGAGGGCGCTGAATGATTACGTAATATGGGCTGTATGGGATGGTGAGCCGACTTGAATGTGCTGCAAGGTCATCTCTCTACCTGCTGTACTACAATGCCTTTTCATAGTGCAAGCCATATTTACGTAACGTTTTAAAGTTGATAAAAATCCTTTTGTCAAAATAAAATCACACACACACACACACGTGTGTGTGTGTGTGTGTGTGTGTGTGTATCCAAGGATGGATGGGATAAATTTCATTAGGAACAAAAGACTGTTGGGAACAAAAATAGGATTGGGAAATTTGAGAACAGAACTCTACAGCTACAAAATGGGAGATGAGTTGACTGGCTAGTGGTAGCAAAATTTGGGAGTCATAATGAACCACAACTGGGCTATAAGTTAATGAATATTAGCTTTAACTTAGAAGTCAATATTTCTGAGATGATATTCATAAAACAAGAAAACAAAAAGGAGCTGTGGAGCAATTACTTATTAAACTTAACCATGATTGGTGCATCGTGCCAAGTTTGGGAATCCAAATTTGAAAAGAGATGAGCTATTTGAAAAGAGAACAGAGGAGGTCAATAACAGCAATTAAAATGATGGAAAATATTACCATGAACAAAGCTGAAATGCCTTAGAATTACTTAGCTCAGGAGAGGAAAAGACTAATGGTGTAATTCAATAATGATCCTCAACACTAGGATGAGTTGTTAGAAGTAAGCCGATCAGATCAGCTGGGCACCAGCTCTGCAGCCGGTAAAATAAAAGGAAATCGATGTAAACAGAAATGGAAAGATTTTAAGTTACATGCCATGAAGAACTTTCTAGACCATCATGATTATTATTGAGCCATGAAAACAGTCTCAGGAGGGACATTTGTGAAATCTTTTTTTAAATAAAGAAACCCCTGCAGTGGTGTTTACACTGGAAATGTAATCAGTGAATTTCATGTCTTCCAGAGAATCTTCCAAGTCACACTATCATAAAAGTCTGGATTCAGCTGCCCAGTGGAAACTAGAGTGAAACTGATTGAACCCTAAATAGATCGCAATAAAGGAAGAAAGTTAAATATATATTAAAAAGTAAAAAAAAAAAACATATACTGCCTTTTTTAGCTTCCCACCCAACCTCACTCATCTCTAATATTTCACATTTCTATTCCTTTATCAACTGGAAAAGCACTTTGACAAATATAAAAAAGTAAATGAAATGAGGACTTTCAAAATTGAACCAGTCAGGCTAGAAGATGGAGGTTAAGGGTCAGGGTGAGAGAATAATTTATTACAGAAAGGAAACGTAAGATATGATTTCATTTAACAAAGGATTAAATGACAAATACGGCACCGTTAGATAACAGCAATCCAAAGACTTCCTAACCTCAGGGGGCTTACATTCTGTCCCGGGATACGGCATATATACAACTAAGTAGATAAAAGTTGACTTGAGAAGGGAGAGAATATTAATTGTAAGAAAAAGGACAACATTTCCATAGGAGAATTGTGGAGGTACAAATCATTCTGGATACTAGCAGCTAATGAGGGAAGTTCAAAGGGAAGGATGCCAGAGATACAATTTGCCATTCAGAAAAGAGCAAGCCATTTTGCTGCTTTAATATAATGTGTATGAAGGGAAGTAATAGGAAACAAAAGGAAAAGCAGAATGGAGCCAGCTCATGAAAGCTTTTGAATGCCAAAAGGCAAAGTTTTAATGTTCTCTTAGAGGTAATAAGGGATCACTGTAGATTTTTGAGCAAAAGAGTAAGGGTTGGTCTTATGCATTCAGAAGGTTATTTTTGCAGTTGAATAGAAGCTAGATAGGAAAAAAGGGGAGATTGGAAACATTTACCATTTAGGAAGCTATTGCAATATAGCTGTTGAGACATAAACTAAGCTGGTGTTTATGAGAGTACAGAGAAGGGGGCAAATACAAGGCATGTTATGAAGGAAAAATGCTATGTAAGAAAAGCAGTTTGTTCACTGAATTTGATAGAACTATGCAACAACTCTTTTGATTGAAGCTTTCTAGGGTTGCTTCATTTCCGGGAGCCCAAAGGAAAGGTCATGGAATAATATTGATAGCACCCTTTGGCAGCATGTTTATTGCTGTGATTAACTACCTCAGTCCAAGATGCCCAAGATAAGCCAGCCTCCTTCACAACACAGGGCAGGAAATAACTTTGGTCTTGAATCCTTCCTCCTTTTAGATAGCTCTTATACCTAATCCTATTCCAAAGCAAAGAAGCCCCTGGTCTCATCTTTCTCTATTCACTTTTTTAGGTTGTCTGAATCCTCAGCATCATTTGCCATCCAGAATTCTCAGCTATTACCACATTAAAATTTCTTATCATTGAAATCAAGATCTTATTCTTCCTTTTCTCTTAGAATCTTCACATATAGATGCTATGCAGAGTTATATCTTTTTCCCCCATAAAAAAAAACACTGAGAAAAACAAGAGCCCAAACTTGCTCTCCCTTTCTTCCCTTTTACCTTCACCGCTGTCTTTAACTCAATGTGTACGTATGTATCTGTATATAGTGTGTGATTGTAAACATATAGTAGTTACAGGGAAAAGAGTGAAGAAAGTATTTTTGAGATGACTTTGAAATATAGATTATCCATTTTTTAAGGAACAAATTAAAGAAATTGCAAAGATATAAATTAGGCTTAATATAAGTAAGAAATGTCTTGACAATTAGAACTATTTCCAAGTAGGACAGGTTGCTGTTCAAGATATTGGATTCTTTCTTGCTACAGTCTTCACTCTAAGCAAAAGCTGCAAAATCACCTGTTGGATGTGTTGCAAAGGAGAATTTTGTTGAATAATTGGTTCAACTAGGTGTCCGCTGAGGTTCCCAGTTAGCTCCGAAATCCTGCACATCTGTGATTCCCATGCTTTGAGATTCATCCCGACAGGGATAATATTACCGTTAACTATCTAGAAGAGAGAATGTCTGTATGCTGTTTTGGTGCTCCAATATGATTTTGTCCCCGCTGGCCTCCCTATCACACAGCGATCCTGACAACATTATTGATAGCGAACGAAGCTCAAGGTCATGGGCCTTGGTGTTTTGTTCATGGTATGGTAATCTTGTTCCAGGAGATTGCCGGCTCAGCTAGTTCTTAGCTAGATGCTGGGAAGATAAATTTGAACTTGCCTTGTGACACCACTTAACTTGTAATAATGATTGTTATCAATGTCTCTCCATCCTATTTTGAGGGCAGGGAGTTTGGCTGTGAGGGCGCTGGTGTGTTTTTCCACTGTGAATGGCATTTAAAATGTCCTGCTATTTTTTACAAAGTAGTAGCTAGGGATTACTACTATCAAGAAACTATAAATGCATTTTTATTATTTAGGGCAGAAAAATACAAGTGAGCCATTTCTCTCCAGCAAGAAAGCTGCCAAATTCATCATTTGATCTCATGAGTCTTCTCTTAACCAGTCATTTGGACTGGCCTATATTGTCTTCCCTCACTTTGACTAGTCTAAGAAACTTACATGATTGACCCAAAACTCCTTCACCTTTAAACTATCAATTTATTTAAGCCTTTGTTGATGAAAAAAATTTCTGCAGATTCTCTCATTACAACTATTTTCTTGTGAGAAAGTAGGACTGGAAATACCTTCTATCAGCTTTATTTGTTAAAGGAAATTTACTATTTTACAAAAATTAAGAAAATATAATAGCTTACATGGATAAAAATATAAAATTTTACACAAACATTTTCATACATGATATAATTCATTACAACAATCACAAAATAATTCATTTACAACCCCCCCTGGAAGTAGGTGATGTTATTATATTAATTTTACAAAAAAGGAAAGCATTTTCACAATACTTAAATGGTTTGTCCAGGACCCCTCAGCTAGTAAGCATCTGATGTAGGATTTTAATTTAGGTCTTCCTACATACAGGTCCAACATAGTATCCATTAAACTATAATGCTTCTCAGTGAATCAAGATCAAGTGAAAATGAAATTTGTTATCATTATTATTATTGCTATTTTATTTTATTCAAACATGGGATGGAGCTGGAGTGATAAACTAAGTTGCTTCTATAATAATTTGTTCCTTGGGATTTACAATTACTACTGAGTGTGCATTATGGGGCACTAGAAACTGGGCTGACTTAGTTGTCAGGAAGACCTGGAGACAGAGTCTACCATTGACACAAGCCACCTATCTGCCTATGGCTAGGTCACAACCTATCAATGTTACAGATAATTTTTTGGTCTCTTGAGTCACAAGTGAATTGCTGGTCTACATTAGAAGAGGGAATTTCCATCTGGGGGGGGGGTTCCCTCATAGAGATGAAACCCCAACATCCTCGGTCAAGATTTTTCTCAAAATTAGGCATTTTTTTAAACTGAATTTTTTTTGTAAACAAAAATTTGTTTAAAAGAAATATTATGAAATGGAAAAAATGCTGAATTTGGAGGGAGAGGACTTAGGTTTGAAATCCAATGCTACTGCTCATTACCTAATAAATAAGATAATATATATAAAGAGCTAACCTTCAAGCATGATCTAAATGCTATTACTATCATCATCCTCATTGTCACCATCATTGGTATTTTGTGTGTGATATTAGATAAGTCTTTTTCCTTTCCTCATGTCTACAATAAATGAACTGTAACAGAGACTATCAAAGGCCACTTCTAACTCTCAGTCTATCATCCTATGAGTCACCTAATGAAAATGACATCTCTTGGAACACTTTTTCCATGATGTCTTGACACACTGGTAATTCAACAAAATGTCACAATCCATTCAGAGTCCTCCTTCCTATTGATTGCTCCTTTGGCAGCTCAATTCTAAAGCAACAATTTTAAATTCTAAAGTCACAAATCCCTGGGCTCAAGGGTTACCCCAGAACCAAAGGGGCTGCTTCACCCACCTAGATCTGCTCTCCCTTTAGAGCTAGGAACAAACCAAGGACCTTTTTGCTTGGTTATGATTTCTTTCATATTCTCAGACACATAAAACCAACACAGAGGGATTTATATTTGCCTGAAGGGGATCTTTATCAGCTTCTAATCAGCAGCTCATATCTCAATTCAAGAACTATATATGGGAAATAAAGAAAAAAAGTCTTGCTCATTTTAATTCTTTCTTGCAAGCTTAGTGCTGGGCAGTCATTGGAAATCCTACAGAAGGACAAAGAACAGTGGAACAGAAGGCAGGAAGTGTTGAATAAGTGACCCGTGATGAAAATAATTGTGATATTGGGAATTACAGAGGAATTTAACCTTATTGGTTTTGGGAACTAGATAAAATGTTGTGATAGTATGCTGGTAATGTAAAAATTTATTATATATGGCAGAAAAATATGTATCATTTCTCTATAGCAAAAAAGCCACTAAATTCATTTGACCTCATAGTCTTCTTTTAATCAGACATTTGAAATGACCCATATTGGTCTCTTCCTTCTGGCTAATCTAAGAAACTTATATGATTGACATTTTTACCTTATATTTTTTATATATTTTTAATATATATTTATATATATATATTTTAAATATATATTTTTTATTTTTTTTAAACTATATATTTTTTAAAGTTTTTCTCAATAAAAACAATTTTCTCTGATCCTCTTGCCACTGCTATTTTCTTGCAAAAGAATGAGATTGAAAATACCTTATCTTCTTTGTCAAGAGGATTTTATTTTTTACATTTTTATACCATCTTAAGAAAATTAAGCAATAATTATATTGACTTATATTGATCCTATAGTAATTATGTGAAATAATATATAGAGTATACCAAACAAGAAAGGCAAAAGCAAAAGTGATATATCACAAACATTTTTAGAGACCACCTGAGCAGAAGGAAATAAATATAACATAGTTCAGAAAAGAAGTTACAAGATGGCTAAAGAGGTATAATGGAGTAATGATGAGAGACATGTTATCCAGATATCTCTTACCACTCTTTGCCAAAAGTAATGTAGGTAATTCATTTTTTGGCTGATTTGATGGCATTTCCATGCATCAAAAAGTACAGAAAGCAAGGAGGAAAAAAATGACAGTAGACTTTATTTGGACCAACAAAGCATTCCACTCTGATGTACCCTGCATTATATTTTAACCATCTACAGAACATATTTTCCCAAGAATAAGTTTTTGTATGGAAATATCATTTAAAGTTGTATTTCTTAGAAAAAACAAACAATGCCATTAGACTTTACCAGTAAGGTTGATTCAAAAAATAAGCCAGTGGAAATTGGAAGACACAGTCTTTGCCAGAACCTTCATTAAGAACTGGAGGTGCAGATTTTTTTTTTTGAAATAGGTTTTTAAAATTTTTTCCAATTATATGCAAAGATAGTTTCAAAATTTATTTATTCATTCATTCATTTTTGCTGAGACAATTAGGGTTAAGTGATTTGCCCAAGGTCATATCACTAGGAATTGTGATGTGTCAGACTTCAAATTTGAATTCAAGTCCTCCTGACTTCAAGGCTGGTGCTCTTTCCACCACATCAACTAGCTGCCCCCTCAATATTTATTTTTTCTTTTTTAATAAAATTTTGAGTTGCTACTTTTTTTCTCCTTCCCTCCCCAAGACAGCAATAAGTCTGATATAGGTTATATATGTGCAATCATGCAAACATTTCCACATTAGTCAGAAGAAATAGAACAAAAGAACAAACAAAACAAACAAAAACAGAAAAAACATGAAAATAGTATACTTTGGTGTGCATTCAGTCTCCATAGTTCTTTTTCTGGATGTGGATTGCATTTCCCATCATGAATCTTTTGGAATTGCCTTAGATCATTGTATTGCTGAGAAAAGCAAAGTCTATCAAAACTGATCACTGCACAACATTGCTATTACTGTACACAATGTTCTCCTGTTTCTGCTCACTTCACTGGGCATCAGTTCATATATGTCTTCCCAGGTTTTTCTGAAATCTCTCTGCCCATCATTTTTTATAGCATAATAGCCATCCATTCCATTCATATGTATAATTTTTTCAGTCATTCCTTAATTGATGAGCATGCCCTCAATTCCCAATTCTTTGCCACCACATGAAAAGCTGCTTTAAATATTTTTGTGCATATAGGTCTTTTCCCCTTTTTTATGAGCTACAGATCTTAAACATTATCTGCAGTCTTTGAAAGTAGACCCACAAAAACAGCTGTGGTTGAATGTAGGACCTCCTCTGGCATAACTTACCCAATCGTCTAACAACAAGGAGGAGGTGAGGGTTTGAAGTAATCTTTTAACACTTGGGGCTGAGGGCTACCAGGTGTTCTTTGTGACAAGGAACCTCTGTCCAGGTGCTGAAAGCTACTCATGATCATAGATTGTAAACAACCACAGCTGTGTTCAATTAAATTTCCACCTAAGCCTTTCCCCTTGGCCCTTCTCTCCCCTTTTCCCTCCCCCTCTTCCATCTATAAAGAACCAGCAAAGGGCTCAAATTTTTCTTCCATCCTGCTGGGGAAATTTCTTTCCCATAGTAACATTCAATGTTCGATGATGAAGAGCTTTGTGGAATGGTCTAGTGCATGAAAGTAAGCTCTATGACACTGGTATATATTTTACTTTTAGCCTCCTACTAGTGAGTATTTTCTGTTGATTGTGGGGATTTCTGTGTGACTCCAGTATCCTTTCCCAGTGAGTATCTATCTTTCTGTGTGTCTCTACAGGGATTTGAAGGGGTCCTAAGACAGCCAGTAGCAAATGTGGGAAGCACAACTCACCAAAGGATTTTTCTGTGATGTATTTTTTTTTTGGTTTGCATACTAACCTAGCATCATGTTAATTAATGCATGAAATTCAAGCATCATAGGTTTATACTTAATCAAATAGAATTGCTATTAGAATGAGAAATCCAGGGGAGAAGTAGAATATTCCACAGGGGCTTTCCACCTAGATATCTGTTACCAATTTACATTATAACCTTTAGGCTCCAATATTTTGAAATTCCATGCTCCAGGAAATGGGATTAGCATCCTTATCATAAATGTATTATGTACTTCCTATTGCTGATGAGTATGTGCTTTTGTTTGTATCATTTATTTCTGTTGTTAACATGGAATGGATATATTTATAGAAAACACTTTGGGGAATGGGCTGAATGTGGGGCAGAAAAAGTGATTGGAGAAAGACAACTGAAGAATTAGTCAATTCAGAGAAAGTAGACAGAGCTGTTCAATGACTTTAAAAGCACTATACTGAAAATTAGGAGAGACTTAGGTTCTGATTCTGCTTTTGACACTACCTAAGTGACCGTGAACAAAACATTTAACTCCTCTTAGCCTCATTTTCCTCATCTCTAAATTGGAGATAATGATCCCTGTAGTATCACAGAAGTGAGCATCAAATGATATAATATATGAGCATCATTTTGGAGATCTTAATAGAAAATAGATTCCAGGTATTATTGGTTTATTATGATTATTGTGGTGGTGATGATGAGAATGATGAGGTTTCAGGGCACATGTGGGCTCACTCTTCCAATGAACCAGAAACCAGAAGCATTTGGAAAATTGAATATGATGATATCACATGCTTGTAATCCCTGGCTGGTGGATCACTTGAGTTAAAGAGTTCTGAGCTACAGTACAACTAAAACTAATGGGATTCCCATGCTAAATTTAGCATCAAAGGTATAAAGCTCCCAGTGATGGTGGGATACACAAGGCTGACCAAAAAGGAGTAAACTGGTCCAAATTGGAAATAAATGTTATAATCCCCTTGCAAGCACCAGTGGGGTTAGAATCATGCATAAGTAGCAGTTATACTTTCAGCCTCGGCAAGATAGGCAGATCAAATCTCAAAAAATAGAGAGAAAGGGAAATAGAGAGAGAAATGTAGTGAAGGATCTAACTAGGGGTGCTAACATGAAATGAAAAGAACAATTCCATCTGAAAGAAAGCAATATTGAGACAGCAGTCTCAAGGATGATGATTTTCAATGGAAGTGTGGGAAGTGGGGCAGGAAATCTTTGGATGGTGTAGAAAGGAGATAAATAGTGACTTCTATAAATTATGAGCCTCATACTTAGATGCAATATAATATAGGGTCTAGATTGTTAAGAAACGTAGTCACTGTGCCTAGCTGACTGTACTTTGATCTTGGAATAACATTATAATAGGATGGAATTGGGAATGCCTTACTCTGGGTACAGAATTTAGAAGGGAGGAGCTGAAAAAGATATTGAACTAACATTCAGTACACTGGAAAACTCCTCAGACAATAAGCATTCATTAAGTGTGCCAGTTACCAGGCTGAGTGCCAGGCATACAAAGAAAGGCAAGAACATAGGAGCTAATCTTAAGGAGTTTACATTCTAATAGACTAGGGTTAGCTTTCAATGCAATGTAGTGGATTATATGTCTGATGTATTAGATACCGACAATACAAAGACCAAAAAAAATCAGCTCTGCATTCAAGAAGTTTATATTCTAATGGCCAAGAGAAGGGAAATGTTTCACTTTTGTTTATTTTGTTAACACTGTTTTTATGATGAGAAGTAAAAAAAAATTTAAATCCTAAATTAGGAAGGTACGCTAACTTCAGGGAGCATGGCAGGAGAGAAGCAGAAACCCTGTTTCTTTCTCAGGCTGAAAAATGGTGTGGGACACAATGAGTGACGTTAGGGCAAGAAGAAAAGGCACACTGGATTACAATAGTACCCAGTGGCAGTAAAATAACTGTAATTGATGATTGGTGTTCTTCTGGGCAGGCAAGCTAGAAAACCTATGCAATCAGACTGTAGAAGAGGGGAAGTTGAACAGCCTTGGATTGTGACTCGATATAAGCCAGCACTTTCTAATATTGTCTCAAAGAATGACACACTTGTTGGGTATTGAGGGCCCTATTAGTGGACATTTTTGAGTAGTGACTAAATAAACACTTATTAAAATCCTGCTGTTTGCTATGCAATATACTAAACTCTGAAGATGCAAAAAAAATGTAAGAGACTCTTTGCTCTCAAGGCTAGAAGCTAAAAGAACATGTTCTGCAACTCTTGCTGAGTGCCCTTCCATCCTGGAAATCCTGTACAATCAATCCACAGGGAGTTCTTAAGCTCCTACTATGTGCCAGGCATTGTGGTGTGTGCTGGAAATATGAAAATGAGGAATGAAATAGTCTCTACTTGTAACATTTTCATGGGAGAAAAAAAGTACATATCAAAATAAAGCATAAGTATAAATTTTAAAAAATTTAAATATACAAAAAGAAGGGATTCTATGAAGGAATGGTAAAAGGGAAATACATTCTAGGTCACTGGGTATGGATAAAGAGGATGAAATCTTGGGAAAAGTAAAGATGGATAGTTGAATTGGATTGTAGACAGTGGGAGGGATTGTTATGATACATTCAAGCTACATTGTATAGAACTTTAAAAACTAAAATTAGAAGTTTTTTTTTCTAATCCTAGAGTCAATTGGAGGCCATTGGAGTTGGTTGAGCACATGAGTTCAATTGGGGCTCAAGGACAATTGGGGCTCAAGGAAAATGTCTTGGTAGCACTATATAGAATAGACTGAAATGGTGAGAGATTACATTTATGAAGAGTTGTTAAGAGATTGCTGAAATAATTTGGGCAAGTGGTGATAAGGACCTGAACTGAAGTTCTAGATGTATCAGGAGAGAGAAGAGGTCGGAGAGAGGAGATTTTGCAAAGCAAAGTTGCAAGAATGCTTTTTATTGTTTTTCTTCCCCCTCCCCAGAAATAATAGAATGAATAAAAGTCAAAATTATAAGTTAGAAAGCTATTGATAGATTCTAATACCTAATGCTTTTCCTACCTACATTTCATAGATACAGTAAAGATTCCATGAGAAAAATATGTGGAATCATTCTGAAAACTATACTAAGAAAATTAACAAGAGGCTAAACCCTCATAAATTTCCTGGGAGAGGGAACTAGAAATTGGGTATATCAAGAAAGTTTTTCTATAAGAGGTAGCCCTTAACCTGAGACTTGAAGAGTTAGAGAAGCTAGTTTATTAGCATTACAAATAAACCTAAATCCATTCTTCTTCATTGGGAATCAAACAGATTCTCTGCTTACAGAGATTTTATTCAAACAGTCCAAATGTCCGTAGTAGATTATTATTATTATTTTTTTGCCTGAAATGAGGAAAAAAATGTCTTAGATAAGGCCATAGAATCCATTTATCAAGAAATTCTCTTGAACATTTGTATTAGAAAGAAATAGCTTGAAAGTGTCATAGATGTGTTTTAATTATATGAAGGAAAAGGGTATAAAAAGATCTTCCAATATAATATGCTTTTCACTCACTACTTATTCTAACCTATAAACTGTTGAAGTGTTGTTTAAAATTAGTTCATTAATTTCATACCCAGGTCTTCCCAAATGTATGAATGAACTGTATAATTCTTTGAAGTCAAACATGAAATTATTGGACTATCATGGAGATGAGGTGAAACAAGAAATTTAAAAAAACTCTTCTCAGGGAGCCTCTCCATCATATAATGAGTCTGTCTCAGATTGCAGAGGAATCATTAAAAATCCATTTGGGAACAACTGGGCCTATATTGAAAATGCCTTGACCTGTTTTGACTTCCTAATTGTCTTGTGTTTCTCTAGTTTACTGATGCAATGAAGCAGAGAGCTTTTCCCACATAGAGCTAACTTGGAATAATCAACAAACTGGGTGGTTTATATTCACATGTGGACTTTAGAACTAGCCCCTTTGAAGAAATAGGAGGCTTTTCTCTGTGTTCAAATGAACCACCTTGAGTAAAAGATATGCCAGAGCTTTGTCATAGAGGCATCTATAAAAAAGAAAAGTATTAAAGTATATCCTACCTTTAACATGTATTAAATTATCTATGTGGTAGCTAATGGAGACCAGTGAAGTTCTAGTGATCATTGGGATACCAGTGGGTACTGGCCCATTGTAAAGTATTATAAATGCCTCCATTATGGCTTGAATAAGTTAATGTTCTTTCCAAAGCAGTTTATTTACTTCTACTGAATAATTTAATCTATGTGAAAAATTTTACTTTCACTCTTTTTAAACATCCCTAGAATGTATTCTATGATTTTAATATAGGATTATTGGCTCTAATAACTGCTTGGAGAAAAAAGTAATTTAGGAAGATAGGAACAGAATGATAGGTGGATGGGTATAGTTGAAAAGATGTATATGGTGTGGTACAAATAGAGTATCTGGGTCCTAGGAGGTTACTTTCTGTCTGGTTTTACATTCCAGAAACTGTTTTTTTGTGCTATATTTTCCCTGACACGTGATATGTTGAATTAATGTGATATGGAAGATAGCCAGAAGATTTTCAACTTTTCCTAAAATTTTCCTTCTAGACATAACTCCAAGTGACATTGGCTGACATATTTTGTTGACAGTGTTTGTGTGTGTGTGTGTGTGTGTATACTTACACATGTTTGTGTATAATATTAAAGATAATGGTTACTTTTAAGTGATGATAGTCACTTAAATGGCAAGGTCCAAATTCAAACCTTGTGTTACTAAGGTTAATGATTTTTGTTGAAGGATTTTTCACTGGGATTTTCTTTTTTTCTGTACTAATCTAAAGTATTTTTTATAATAACAATAACAACTTGGATCCATTTATAAAGTTGTTTGAGATATGGTATGATAATTACTCTTTTTCATGGGATATATTGGGGAGATGTGAAGAAAAAACATGCTCAAAAAAACATGTGTAATAGCATCTCAAATTCAGAATTCTTACATTTCAGGAAAGGATAGACTTTAAGAAAGAAATAACATTTGTTATTCAGTCATGTCCAACTCTGTGACCCTATTTGGGTTTTTCTTGGCATAGATATTGGTATGTTTTACCATTTCTTACTTTATCTCATTTTACGGATGAGTAAACTGAGGCAGACAGTATAAGTCACTTGCCTAGGATTAAGCAGATGCAAGTTGATATAAATAATAAATGTTGTCCTTTGGTGCAGGGAATTTCCACACTAAGAATTTTCTATGCTGATAAAATAATGGGTCTAATTTACCCAATACCCCAAATAGATGGTAAATAAAGGAAATTGAATGTGAACAATAGTTATTATTGACTGGACAATCTTCATCAGTGTATTAAAGATCACTGCTTTCTTCTTTGAAATAGATGACACAGTAGTCTCAGGTGTACAATTTTATTGACTTAACCATATTGCTGGAGAATGGGAAGCCAAAGGGAGGAGATAAAGTACACTGAAAATAAAATGTAGTCTTTGGTCAAAGACAGGGATTCTTGATTTGCTCTACACTTATCATTATCATAAATAAATTCAAGATATTGAAATATGGGGGAAAAATACAAGTAGACTATTTTCCTGAACTTTTATCTGATTGTTAACTCTCCTCCCCCAACATCACTGTCATATTCTTTTAAACCTTAATTTTTTTGGGGGAAATTCTGTTGACTTGGGGGTATCAAAAAGTAATGAGTCAATACAGTTTACAATTCAGTTATACATAAAAATCATTGAAAGTCAATACATTAAAAAATGTAGTTTTGAAATCAACAAAGTGACTAATCATAGCAACTCGGGTATGGACATGTGTACAAATTTTCTGTGATATCATGCAAATATAGGTATATAATACCAGGGATGTACATGTGCAGATGTGTAATTGTTCAGTATCTATTAAAGTCCCATGATAATTGGCATATGGTGTTATATAACTGTACATAATAACATATGATGACTGTAATTAAGTGCATTGACTTAAGACTTTGTCTTTTAACAACTCTCAGTGGAGACTGAGTGCGAAATAAATTAAAGGTTCATTAAGCTGTGTTCGGGGGGAAAAAGTGTTTTCAAATGGCAGATGTACAATAGCATTAAATGGAATTTATTAAGATCTGATTTGTTGGACAAGTCTGCTGCAAATTATGTGAGGTGTTTTAAATTTCCTCTTTAAAAATTACAAAGAGCATTCCTTGTCATAGTGTATTAACATTGCAGGCAACAAATGTATAAACCAGTTGGGAAAGCTTTGGGAATATTGATGTTTTCCAGATCAAAGTGACCTTTCCTAATGGTTTTCTTTGATGCTCTATTGTCTGAAAGGAAAAACAAAGTTGAGCAGGAAACTGACATCAAGGCATTGTCAAGGATGGAATACTGTAAAATATCCCTAGCTGCCTGATGTCCTTTCCTTTTTATTTTTGTGTTTCTGTAATCATTTGAAGACCTAATTCTACCTCATTATAATAGATTGTGGGAGTCAAAGAGAGCCATTCCAAATATGTGTTGCTAAGATGAAAAGCAGAGTAATGCTAAAGATGGACCTACATTGCTTAAAATGTTTCCTCTAGTTCTTAAACATGCTGGGTATTTCATGAAAGTTTCATAAAGAAGCTAGGGAATGTCAGTGTGTCTGCTTTTGAAGGGAGTGTGTTAAGCCACCTTTAGCCCAGAGCCTGGGGCCCGTTCTTTGGTAGGATACAGAGGAAATTCTTGATTATATATGGGTTGGACCAGATGGTCTCTAAGCCTCCTTGCAACTCTGTTTTTCTATGAATTCAGGCAATGCCATTGATGTGTTAAGTGTATCCTAGCATAAATAACCATATGATTCTTGACATTCACTGATTTTTTTTCAAATGAAAGCAATTATAAAATAAAAAGATCCGTCCCGTTCCAATCTCTTGGATATGACCAGAATTTCATAGGATAATACTAGGTGTAACATTTAAATACAATTATAGTTATGCATACTGTGTGACCTCTGACAGCTAGGTGGTATAATGGATAGAGTGCCAGGACTAAAATCAAAAGAACATGAACTCAAATTTGAGTTTTATACATATAAATATATATACATATATATGTTATATAGTCATTAGTTATGTGACCCTGAGAAAGGCACTTCTATTTGCCTCAGTTTCCTCATCTGCAAAATGGACTGGAGAAGGAAATGGCAAACCACTGCAATGTTTTTGATAAGTAAACCCCAAATGGGATCATAGACTGAACATGACTGAACAGACTTGACTGAAAAACTGAGCAACAATCAAAAATTTGTATTTCACTTGCTTAGTTACTGTGCTGTTTTACAATCATTATCTCGTTTGATCCTTAAACTCTTAAGTGGTAGATACGATTATTATCTCTATTTTGCAGATGAGGGACCCATGTCACACAGAGGCTAAGTGTCTGAAAGTGGATTTGAACTCATATCCCCCTGACTTCGATCTCAGATACCAAGAGCACATTATGAATGAAAAACCATACAAGAAAAGTACCATAAAAAATGTAATCACAAAATATATTACTGGTTGGGGGAAGGGGAAGAAATTAGATCTATTATAGGGCAAGAGTAAAGGATATATTGCAGACAGTTTTTTGCATCATTGATATGCACATAATGTGAAGAGTTCTAAAAGTAAGTTCCCAAGAATGTTGGGTAGATTTCCTGTGGAGGATTTATGGGAGGACATGTTAAAAATACAAAGTAATTAATTGTGGTAATACTCAGAAGCAGTTTTTCTTGAAAGGGTTTTGGAATTTGATAGAAAATTGATCAGCAGTTATGGATGTCATTTGTGTAGGTTCCTCAAGGTTAACTATATATATTATTAAGGGCCTTGAAATTCAAGAAGGATTTTGGAATTGAGATAAACTCAATGGTAGATTTCTGAATAAGGAATAGCATAAGTTCAAGATTTTAGGAAATCTGGTCTTGAGGACATAATATAGTGTTAATAAATTCTTTTGGGGAAGCTAGGTGGAGCAGTGGATAGAGCACCAGCCCTGAAATCAGAAGGACTTGAGTTCAAATCTGGCCTCAGACACTTAAAACTTCCTAGCTGTGTGACCTTGGGCAAGTCACTTAACCCCAATTGTTTCAGCAATAAATAAATAAATAAGTAAATTATTGCTTCTTCAGTGATGGTGACCTCTACCCCCACTGGATATCTTCAAGCAAAGACTGCTCACTACAATACACCTAACAATTACTCAATCTTAATCGGGTTCTATGTGATTGAAGGAGTCCTATTCTGATTTTCTGATAGTGTTATTATGGCAGAGGTAGGTATTTACTACAGGAAGGCAGAATCAAGAAGGATATGGAACAACAAATCGATAATAAGACGACCTGAGTTTATAGACCACTTCAATTACTTACCAATCAGACATGAACTAACTTCCCATCACTGGGCCTTTGTTTCCTGATCTATAAAGTGAGCAGTTAGCAATAGATGATTATCAGGATCTCTCCCAACTCTAAATTCTATCAGTAGTTTAAATAATGATAGTAACAGTAATTTAAAAAAAAAAAGCAATAGCTCACATTTATATAGCTCTTAAATGTATAACAGATATTTGACACACTGTAAATTAAAGATTGCCTGGCAGTGACCACACAGAAGATAACTTTTTTTGCCATATATATACATATATATATGTGTATATATATATATATATATATATTTGTAATTTTTATCACAACAGAACCTTGCATCCAAACAATTCAATTCCACAAATGTTTATTAAAAACAATTAAAAAAACTACCATGTACAAGGTCTGGGGCTAGAATCAAAGAGAATAGAATTGCATTCTACAATATTGATCATGGATGTACTTTGCTAAGAAAAATATTGGCATTTGGAATACAAAAACCACCATGTTACTAACTTACTGATTTCTCATTATGACAAAAGGAAAAAAAACAATTTTGCATAAAAACTTCATTGTATTTAAACAATGTAGCAAGTTGTAGATAATAGATTTGCAGTTTTATGTAATCATCTTTTTGAATTCTGTCTTATGGAGATGATTGTTTTATTTCATAAATTAAAAGGAAAGTAAATAAAAGGGAGGGAGAAAAGAAATGTAAACCCTTTGAGAAGGGTAGGTACTGTTTTATCTTTGTATTCTCAGCATTTAGCATAATAACTGGCAAACAGGAAGCACTTGATAAATAGTTGCAATATTAAATGAATAAAATATATTTTAAAAATTAGAATCTAAGTGAATCCTATTGGGATATCATGGCGGCCAATATACTCTTTCACTAAAGGCATTACCATTCTCCTTTGCCAGTTTTCTTTCTTTTTTTTTTCTTGATGTTGACTTTTTATTTTTAGGTAGTAAAAAACAAAATAACAAAAATAACAAACTAATTCACCATCACTTTGTAGGGTTGAGAGCAAGAAGGAAAAGGATAAGTAAACATTTGCATGTCAGACATTTTCAGGTACCAAAGCTACAAAGTACAAAATAGGAGCTCCCATTCTCAAGGAATTTACATTCTAGTGGATAAAACAACATTGCATTAAGACATACAGAATAGATTCAAACTGACCAGAACATAGTTCATGCTTTATAAATGTTAGTTGATGGACTAGCAAGGTATTTTGGGAAGGAAAGGACCCTAGCCATTGAGATGATTAGAACGAATTTTGTATAGGACTTTTTCTTTGGGTTGATTTTTGAGGGGGAAAAGAAGTAAATCTTTCACAAAAAAATGGGAGAACTTGGAATCCCTAATTTCATTACAAGAAAGAAATCAACCTTGATGACATTCTCTCCCCTCCCCCCCCACGCTTTTTTTTTTGAAAGCATAAATAATAGGTTTTTCTTTTCTTTGGAACAATTTGTTCAGGTTTTAGGAGCTATTTAATTAAATCATTACCCCTGCTGCACAGCCATCTGTTTTTGTCTGGGGAATAGGATACATGGAGTTCTCTTACATAGGTTTGGTAAATAGATAGAAGATGCCAAAAAGCAATATATAGAGAAAGCAGATGGACTGAGGCAAATAGGAAATCTGCAAATAGCCAGCCTTGGAATCTAGCTAAATGTATTTACCTGGATCTTCTTTTCTTACATCTACATATATGCACAAATGCATACATATATATGTGTGTATATAGATATGTCTATATATACACATGTATATACAGGCATATATTAATAAAAGCAAATGATTTATTACATGTGAATACATGATTATATGTAATGTATATATACATATATATATACATATATATAGGAGTGGGGAAGCATATGTTGAGGGTTTATTAATCTCAATTTTCTTCTCCTTTTCTTCTTTCAAAACAAAATATCATAGAGTTTTAGTATTGCCAGGAGCCTTGGTGATACATTTAGTCCAACTTCACAGTACAGTGGAAGAAACACTAGATTTTGAGTTAAAAGACTTGGGGTGAAATCTCAGCCCTGCCTCTTATGTCTTCAGTCATTTTTCAATTGTATGTGACTCTTTGCGAATCTATTTGGGTTTTGTTTTGTTTTTGGCAAAAATACTACATTTCCTTTTCCAGCTCATTTTACAGATAAGGAAATTGAGGCAAACAGGTTTAAGCGACTTGTCCAAGTTTACACTGCTGGTGAGTGTCTGAAGCAGATTTGAACTTGGGACCTCCTGACTCCAGCATTGAGCCACCTAACTGCCCATCATCTATGTGATGGTCAAATCATTTAACAAAAAGGTTTCACTTTGCTTATCTATAATATGATCTTGATTAGCCTTAAAAGTCCTTCCCTATTTTATGATCTTAAAAAAAACCTGGATATAATGTACCCAAGTAGACCTTTTTCAATTCTATTTGCACATAAGTTTAAGAAGAAGTTATAGTATTTTTGTCTTTCCTGGCTTGTAATATCCAAGGAATATACTACTGAACAGTCAGCCACCTGGTGGGGAATAAACTTGTCCTTGAACTGCAAATTCAGCCTTTAGCAAGTAGTTTTTTTTCTGCAGTGGGAAAGATCTTCTGAAGCTTGAATGCAACCCTGGAAAGCCCATAGTCACCTCTATCTATGATGAGAAAAAGCCCATTTACAGTGTCTTCCACAAAGAAACAAAGCTGAGTGTCAGGTAGGAAAGTAATATTGGAACCCTCATGCTGAAGGGATGCATGCCTTGGGTCTGCCATGCAACCAGGTACCTTCTACATCTTGCCCAGGGAAGTATCACTCTGTCAGTAACTGTCTCTCACCTTCACCCCTTAAGTCTACTTCTTTCTCAGGTTTTTCACACACTTTGGTGCAAAGGACAAGACTCCTGCCCTGTCCAA
>JAJPUD010001857.1:258630-269238 GCA_023553655.1 Myrmecobius fasciatus | reverse complement strand
CTCTCTCTCTAAGGGCCACTCTTTATAAATATCAATACTTTTGTACTCATTTCTTCTAGTTCTACAATATACTGGCTTATCTTTCTCGTGAAATATGAAAAGAAAAAAAAATCCATTAAAATGAAATGGGTGGGAAAAAGAAAAAGTAAAAGAAAAATTCTGCCTCAATTCTCTTGTGCTGGTTCTATTGTTTTTATCAAACTTAAATGGTTCTTTTTCAACCCTTGCTTAAAGGTCATGGAAGGAGTGATTTGGGAATTAAGCACTATCTATTGTGAGAAGTTTTGATAGTTCTTGAAGAGCTAAGATATTTAAAAACAATAAATAAGGGACCTTTGAAATACATGAAAAATAGAGTACTTAGGAGCCTCATATAGATAAAAGCTTTCTTTTCTTGGAAATCCAAAAGCCACAGTCAGAAAAGTAACAATTTAAGATCATTTATGCTGGCTGAAAGGGGGAACAATGGCAGGACATCTATCAAACTAAGGGTTTCTTTTTCCTTTTTCCTTTTTTTTTAATCCCGATAGACACTTTTAAATAAGCCCAATGGCCATCCATTGCTTCTTAACTCTTTAGATGCTCAAAGCCCTCTTGTGTTTCATCAACAGCACTGATCCCCTTCTAAGACTTGGTGATCCCTTTCTGTTGAAGTAGCAATCATAACAGAGACTGGAAAGTTTTTCCATGGTCATCCAAGGGAAATAAAAGTATTTTATTTCTCTCTGTGTGTGTACACACAGTATGGGGGAAAAAAAACAAAACAAAACCGTAAGAGAACTTGCCTATTCCGCATATCTGGGGGCTGGAAGGGGGTGTAAAAAGGCAGAAGTACAGAATGTAACTATCATCTTAAAGTCCTAGTTATAGATAGGAACACAGTGTGTTTAGAGTATTTTTACATTGAGATGACTTAGGCATTCTGTAGTAGCAATGCAGTTCTGATATAAATTGAGCACAGCGGAGTTAGCAAATGTTTTACGTGAGAGTATCCTTTATTTTTCCAGAACAGTGCATTCCAGTTAAATTGATGCTAATAGATTTCTTTAGGTCAGATTTAACAATTTAATTCTACCAACTTTTACATTAAATACCATGCAAGGCACTGGTGAAAGTCACTTGGGATACAAAGACAGAAAGGAAATTGTCTCTGCCCTGCAGGAACATCTGTTTTATTGAATGGGATACATGATATGTGTGTAGATAAATACAAGGAGGGAAAATTGAGGAACAAGGATGGAGCTATGTAGAATAGCCAAGGATCCCTCTGAGCATTCTGAGAAGTGAAGATTAGGAGGAGGATAGCTAATGTTTATAGAACAGACACTTTAAGGTTTGCAAAATATTTCACTGGATCCTCCTAAAGGTCATCCCTATATTACAGAAAAGTTTTAACAAGTGAAAACTTGTGATCTGTTTATGAAAAAAATTGACTTGGTTAAAAACAAAACTTCACCATACTGACTTTTTTTTTTACATCTACCATCTGTGTATCAAAATCAGTTTGTATCTGTTACATTTATAAAGAGGAATTAACTTCAAAAATATAGAAAAAGCTCTAAGTATAAGCAATTCCTTCCAAAGTTCACATTTTAGTCCTGTGTTTCTTAAACTTTTTCCACTTGAAACTCCTTTTCACCCAAGAAACTTTTTACATGATTATGGATGTATAAAATACATATATAAATCAGACAATTATCACATTCAGTTACAAAATCCCACATGAGGTCTTAAATCACAGTTTAAGAAACTGGGCTGTAACCTCTACTGTCTCAGTCTCTGAAAGTGAACTCAGGCTTAGCATAGGTTCTACTTAGTATTAGTCCTTCCAAATTTATATCCATGTGATATACATCTACCCAGTGAGTTTTCATTTTGGTTAACTTTGGGCAGGAGTTCCTTCCTGTTTTTAGTAACTAGATCCTGGGCTGGCTACAAAATCCAGTATGGACTAGATTTGCATGTCTCAGTTGCTCACTTTCTTGACCTTTTAAAACTCAAAAGGACATGGCCTAAAATCCCCTTCATAAAAGCATAAAAGTTGAGATGGCCCAAGGGCCTCATCTACAAAGCCAGGAAATAGGAGGAAGCCTCAGATTCTTCTCTAACTGCATAGATATTTACTGGATAAACATGGGAGAAGATGGCTTAAGGAGAGAGACCCACAGCTCATGAAAATCTTTTGGATGAAAGTCTAGTTGTAACTTCTCACAGTTGTAAGAAGTCAAAAAATATTTTTCTTCATCCTGAGATTAGCAAACATGGAAGTTCTCTATTACATATCATCACAACTCTGAAAATATCCTAGTCTCTTTCCACAGATTGAAAGAAAATGTTATTGCTTTGTCTTGCAATAAGGGAGATTTCCCCCCCCATTATATCAATGAACAGTAATATAATAATTCATTTATATGGCTTTTTTGTGAGAATATGCATATATTTTTACTCATAAAAATTTAAATTATTTTAACATTTAATTGGGGGAAAATAAAATATTTTACAAACAATTAAAAGAAATCTGAAGTCACTTAATTCTGTATATTGCAAATATTCATCCACAGTTATTAGCTTTGTGCCCATAGAACTTCTATTTGAACATTTTGATGGTTTAGTCTGCAAAGCAATTATCTGGGCCCTATTGTCTTTGTTCTGACTCTTCTTTACCAAAAATCAAAGACAAACAATTTTTTTTTAATTCTGAAGAACTAAGCTTGAATATATGTTCTGATATTTCCTTCCTTCCTACCTACATATATATCTACCTACCTGGGTTATTCTGGGCAAGTTCCTTTCCCTTTTGTCCCATAACTTGCTCCTTTGTCAAATGAGGGAATGACATACAGTAACCTCTGAACTTCCCTGAAACTCTAAGCGGTACTTTTTAGACTGGGATCAAGTGTTGTGTATCTACTTTTCCCTTAAAAAACAAAGTAATTTCTTTAATTCTACTGTAATGGTGAAAGGTTCTTGCTGTTATATTCACTATGTATTCACTTAGTGAAGCATAAATGGCTAATTATTATTGTCATTTGTTTTATGTACTTGACATGCCGAGTGACAATTAAATAGGAGAGTCAATGCATTTCCAGTCATTATAGCAATCACACAGGCTATTTCATAAAAGTAAGAAGAGGAAAATCTCATTATGGAGAAAAATTAAACAAAGGCAGCACCATCTTCTGAATCATTATTTACAGTTGCAGTATTTCTTGCCATGCTGGAGAGCAAAGGCTTTTAACATCTTCATCAACAGATTGATTTTACAAGCTGGAGAAGCTGCTGTCCAATGTCTCTACCTTTAAAACATTTCTTGAATTAAGATTTTTGACCTTTCTGGAATCTACGGCCTACTCATATTAAGTCTAGTAGAATAATGTGATAAGTACCATCCAAATAAGATAATTATAGTCTTAAAGAACATATATAATTCTCAAAAGAATAATTGAAAATGATTAACAAATAATATGAAAGAATGCTCCAAATCACTGGTAATGAGGAAAAATTCAAATGAAAAAAACCTCAGAATGTATTGCTCAAACCCAACAAATTGGGAAAAAATATTAAAAAGATAAAAAAATATTCCTTTTGGAAGAGAGTTGTAGAAAAATGTGCACATTAATGTCTTGTTGGTATAAATATGAAATGGTTCAGAATTTGTATAAAGTCATTTGGAATTACATGAAGAAAGTGACTAAAAATGTCTAATTCAGTTTTTTAAACTGAATCAGAGAACCCACTGCTAAGCATGTACCCCAAATGACATTGTTGACAAAAAAGAAAAATTCTAAGTATATCAAAATATTTATAGTGGCACTTTTTGGTATAGCAAAGAAAAACTGAAAGCAAAATCTCATCATTTGGAAAATGGCTAAATGAATTAGAATATGTGACTTTAATAGAATATTACTAGGCTCCGAGAAATGAGAAACATGGAAAGACATTTATTTCATGTAAAATAAGAATACAATTCCTGGCAAACTATGTACAATGATTCAATCAATACAAATAAAGCAACAAAATAATCAAAGCTGAGAACTATGAAAATATATTCGCCACACTTGTATCAAGAAAAGAAATGGGAGATCAATTCCCCTGAAGTCCTTACCATGGCAGAGGGGAAAGTATGACTATAGAATGCTGCATAAACTTCAGTATGCTAATTCATTTTATGTATTTTTTTTTCTTTTGTTAGAAGGCATGACTCTCTAAGAGAATGAGGGAGGAGGGACATTTTAGGAAATGTAGGTGATATAAAAATTATAATAAAAGTATTTTGAAATAGACCCTTAATAAGTTGCAAATAGTTACAATGAAAAAAAAAAGGTTTATATTACATTTTAGTTGGTTGGTTGAAATAACCTCTGGGATCGCTTGAAGTTTTAAATCACTTGTAACCAGGTCAGGTTTTTGATAAGGAATTTATCAACTGAACTCAGTTGCCTCAATTTCCTTATCTGTAAAATAAGCTGGAGAAGGAAAGCACAAACCATTCTTCCTCTCTTATCTCCTCCCCCCCCCAAGACAGCAAGTAATTTGATATAGGTTATACATGTACAATCATTTTAAACATATTTGTATATTTGTCATGTTAAAGAAAAATCAGAACAAAAGGGAAAAGCCATGAGAAAGAAAAAGCAACAAAGGTGAAAATAACATGCTTGTATCATCATTCAGTCTCCATAGTTCTCTCTCTGAATGCAGATAGCATTTTCAATCCCAAATCTATTGGAATTGTCTTGAATTGCTGTATTCCTGAAAAGAGCTAAGTCTATCATCCTTCATCGTCTTATAATCTTACTATTACTATACATATATTCTTTATCTACCTATTATCTATATGATATTAAGGTAGTAAGGATTTGTAAACAAATTAGAATCCAGATGAGCAAAAATATTGGCATCTAAACTGCTGATAAATTCATTTTGTGGTCTAAATTTATTACCTGGAAAATACTATTTTATATGATTTGTATCTGCCTCTGTTTTACCTTAGTCTTCAGTTGGGCATTTAGACAGATATGGAGAAAAATACAAGTTGTGTACAGGTGTGTAAGTAAATAGAGAAATATTCCATGGTGATATTGTGAATTTTGATTTTGCTTTTGGGGGTAAAGCAGGATCAGAGAAGTCCTCACATAAATGAAAATAATATTTGGAAATCATGAGAAAATGTTTTACCTTCCATAAATGTTGCATTTTCATAAGCTCAACTGCCACAATATTAAATTTGAAAAATGACTCAAAACATTTCTATTTGAAGAAATGTCACTTGAGTTTCCATGACCTTTCCAACGAAGTGGGTCTCTGCAAAATACTTACATGATTGAAAGTAAAGACTTAAGCATTTTTTTCTTTAAAATATTACATGATTTCATAGGTTTTCTAACTTATTGAATAGTGATTCATCTTATAGTAATTAAATTATTCTCTATTAGTGATACATACATCTCTATTAGGGAAGTATGAAGGCATATGGATTTAATGGTAGCTAACATTTACATAGTGCATCCTACGTGCCAGGTACTGTACTCGGTGCTTTACAATGATTAATTCACTTGATCCTTGCAACAGCCCTAGGAGATAGGGCGCTATTATCATCCTCATTTTACAGATAGGAAAACTGAGGTGTTAAATATAATGCATGTCCTAGGCTGCATTGAAACTTATATTATTACTGCATCCCCTAACTTCCTATACTATAAATATAATCATCTGTAAAAATGCTCTATTGAGTGAATATTATTTTTATAAGTGGAGTTGTTTTTTTCATTTTAGTTTCTTATATAGCAATGTGTATTGGGATTTTGAGTCTTTGGACTGAGCTAAATTTGTAAGCAGGGGACACAGGTTCTGATTCAAGTCCCAGCCATTAGCAGGGTCACCTATGTGACCTTGGACCATTTGAGTTTTAGTTGCCTCATTAGTGAATTAATACAGTTGGACTAAATGATCTCTAAGTTTGTCTAGGGATCTCTAAGGGATCTTCAGGTTTTCGTGAATCTCAGGTAGTGAGACTTGCTTCTTTGCTTTTCAAATATTATATCTCACCTCCTCTTCCAACAGCTCAGAAATGGACTTCTTATTTTAAAAGAATAGGAACATTCTCTTCAGTTTTACTTCTTAAGAGATTAACTTTTTATTTATGCATGAGTATAAAATGACCAAAAAAAAGATACCTTAGAGGAGGATTTATATTATCCTGTTATAATAAGTCTGTCAACTGCTTTATCTCCTTTGGGGCAAGAAAGTCTATATCAAGATGAGATTCTCAAATTAGGTACTTATGTAGTGAAACAATTGGTTTTGTAAAGTAAGTGGTCCAACTGCTTGCTCACATCTCTCCTATCATCCATTCATCGCTTCTCTAACTTTCCTGAAATGCTCTAGACTCTGTGGTATCAAGTGGTTGAGTCTACTTGCATATGAATAAGAGACTATTCTCCTGGGAGCCTAATCTCTGAGAAAGATAATTCATTACTGGGTTAATGAGCACACAAGTAGTCACTAGGGTGTCCATCACAAATCCATTACAGGGAAGAGAGAATATTTGAATTTCCCTTTCACTCCCATTGATTGCTCTCTCTGATGTTGGAAAATCATTAAATTTCTGATATGCAAGTGATGAAATGTTTCTCGTTGGAGAAGGCATGAAAATTCTGCCTCACTTTTGCCTTGGTCGGTTTTCAAATTATTTTATCTGATCATGAATCTGGATTTTTAAAATTACATTCTACATGGAGAAGAATTTCCATAAGTTGTTAGTCTTTCCTGTCCAGAAACTACCAACTTCATCCAATACAGGGGTGACCTTAGAATGATTGTGATTCACACTTTGCATTCAATGTGATACATTTAGTATTCTTTGGTAGATTTTAATTCAATAAAATCAAAAGGAGAATATATTAAGTTTTTATTACAGGCCCAGACTGGTGCTAGTTATTGGACATATAAAAGCAAAAGCTCAACAGTCCCTGCTTTTGAGTGCCTTAAGTTCTGCTGAGCTTGAAGGGGAATATACAGTATGTCTACAGATAGAATATTTAAAAGGTCCCCAGGCCTTTTGTTCTCCTCTTTTGTAAAATGGAAAGATTTCAGGTAGACCCAATAACTTGAAGATCCCTCTCACTTCTAAATCAATGAGCTTATGACTTCTTAAGTTGCTTCCAGCTTCAAGTATTATGATTCTATTTTACTGACCTATTACCTTCTCACATTGCAGACCATACATGATGAAGGAATAGTATTTCTTGATGTCCTATTACTATCCTGTTCCTTCACATTTCTACAATCTTTAATTCCCTTTATAATAGGGCAAGTAACCTCTCCTCCTCTCTCTCTTTCTCTCTCTCAACACACATCTTCTTGAGTTCAAATCTCACCTCAGGCACTAGCTATTTGATCCTGGCCAAATCACTTAACCATTTTTGCCTCAGTTTCCTCATCTGTAAAATGAACTGAAGGAGAAAATATCAAATCATTGCAGTATCTTTGCCAAGAAATTGATAAATGGAGTCACAAAGAGTTGGACACAAATGAAAAATGACTGACTAGCAGCAACAAAAAATGTATAGTCTATGGACCTCATGTTAAGAACTCCTACATGGAAATGAATTAATATCTATGCCTCTTTTCTTTTCCTTCAAGACCTAGTAAACATTGCAAGTACTACATATTTGATTCTCCTTCAGCAAAATAAAAATTAAAAAAAAATTACAGTGATGTAATTTTGTTTCTTATAATAATGGTTATGAGATGACTTAAATTCTGAACCAATATCAGCACTCAGATTGCAGTACAGTTCAACAACCATTTACTAGGAACCTGCTGAATACAACAAATAAACATTTATTAATTGTCAGTTATCTACTAGGTACTATGCTAAGTACTTGGAACATAAAATTAAAATGAAACAGTATTTGACTTCTGAAAGCTTACATTCTATGTATGCAAATAAATAAATATAATGAGATTATAATTGTATGAAGCATTTAGCACAGTACCTGGTCCATAGTAAGTACTAAGTAAATATTAGCAATTAAGAGAGGTAAAGGTAGAGGTAGTTGGGTTGCTTAGTGGATAGTCCACTGGACTTAAGAGTTTGGAAGGACTGAATTCAAACCCTATATCAGACACTTACAAGCCTTGTAACCTTAGATAAATCACTTTGTGTCAGTTTCAGTTTTGTCTTCTGTAAAATGGGATAATAGCACCTACTTCATAGAATTGGCATGAAGATCATAAGATATATGTAATGTGCTTTGCAAAACTTTAAAATTCTGTATTAATGTGTTTTTTTTTATCAATAACAGTAATTAAAGAATGGGGAGATAAGGAAAGGCCAATCCGATCTATACATTTTAATGAAATTAATACTCATTTTGTTCATTATTTAAACAGGTAAAAAGATGGCCTATCAAAAGGTGAATGCAGATCAGAGAGCCACAGGACATTCTCAGTACTTAGACAGTGATGACCTTCAGGCCACTGCCCTTGACCTGGAATGGGACATGGAACAGGAGTTGGAGGAGCCTGGTTTTGACCGTTTTCAGCTTGATAGTGCTGAGAACCAGAACCTGGGAAACTCAGAAACTGCCGACCTGGATCTCGATTCCATTCAGCCAGGTACATCCCCCAAAGGAAGGTTCCAGAGACTTCAGGAGGATTCAGACTACGTGACCCGTTACCCAAGGGCAACACCAAAGAGCAGCCACTGTAATATTTTCCGCTTCTCCAAAATCTTTTGTACTCTGACCCTCTTATTTATTTTGGGGATTGTGATTGGATACTATGCACATAAAAAATGCCCTTCCCAGGATCCTTCTCCAGAGATGCCGGATCCTCATCTGTACCAGGAGATCCTTAAGGAGATCAAAGCAGAAGACATCCAGAAACTTTTCAGGTGAGTGTGCTGGAAATCTTGCTCTGTACCTCATATTGTAGAGGTAGGAGATAGTGCCATGGGCAATGGGCAAACTGTTTCTAGAGTTTCCTCATGATGACTATGTCATAGAAAATGGACAAATTCACAGCCCTATTTAAAAATTAATTGTTTGATAGAATGAAGCTGCTGTTAGTTAATCAGTTAATCAATTTGATTAGTAAATTAGTTAAATGGCCATCATCAGGTCTTATTTTAGCATCTCTATAGCTTGTCTAAACTCATTTTCTTCTCCCAAAAAAATTTTATAAGAATCCTCTACAAAGGTGTGAGTTTTAAAAATATTCTACACCTCCAGCCTCTGACAAATTGATAGATATGTATCACAATATTTAGCTGCTCAAAGGGTGCTTTTATTTGAAGTATCTAATGAATGTTTATTAGAATGATACAAGATCAGAACTTCAAGGCCTTAACATGATGCCAAGGATGCCATAATTCCTATTTCCTCTTGGGGAACATCATAAGGTACTTAGTTTTCTCCTGAAAATCCCATAAGCTTGACAATTTCACTAGTGTGGATAGTTTCTTCTCTTACACTTCCGACATATAAATCCAGGAGAAAGGGCTGTCCTTCTCCTTGCTTCCCATTGTCATTCTTAAAACTGCACACTGCTGTAAAGTTACAATTCTGTTTGTTGGAAAATTCATTTCAGTGAAATGATTTTAATGTAGAAACGGTGCCCAAATTTGTACAAGATCAAGGTAACGTTTTGTTTTGTTTTAAAGTCATTAAATTACATTTATTCCTTGAAATTTACCTAGAATTACCTGGTTCTAACGTTGATGCCATTTAGAAGATTCATTCCCTTTTTATAGTCTAAGGGGAGTGATAAGTCATTTCCTCTGATAGACTGAAGAGCTCTGGGTTGGGCACAATATCAATAGAAAAATGGTTTTTCCTTTAGGAGTTTTCTGTGTAAATTCATCATGTTGCCCTAGGAATGTATTTCAAAGCACAGTAGTAAATGAGCCTGAATTTTATTTTTTGAATGCAGTAACAGACTTGTCTTTTGATAGCCCAGACTGCTGGGGAGAAAAGGATAAAATGTGCCCCGTGCTAATTATGGCTCCTGCCATTGCACAAACAAAAACAGGATGCCTCATGCCCGGCATCCCACCTCTCTGTATTTTAGGTGGCAGCATGCCTGGATTCCCATTTGTCAATTTTTTGGATGAGAGAATAATCCTAAACAGAGTGGAGCTGGGGCAGTGTCTGAAGATTTAGCTATGGTCAAATGTTTAGATTTTGTGTAGACAGAGAAGCCACACGTATCGGTCATTAGTCTTGGTTTTGGTTAATTAAATATGAGTTAGGTTATGTTTTATAAATGTTCCTTGTAAATATGCAGAGCTCATCGCATGTTTTCATCTGGTGATTAATCCTTTAAAGAAACAATTGGATGTGTTATCTTTACTCTTCAAGGATAATTTAATGAAGGAAAACTTGACCAGAAAACTCTATTGTTATAATCACTGCTGATTCATGTGTGAGCCTATTACAGCAAGCATTTCTTTCCTCTTTAAAAGGGGCATGATTTAAAATAGTACAATGCCTTGAGATGTAAAAGGAGGAAGGAAGGAAAAAAGAAACAAAAAGGAAGGGGAGGGATGGAGAGAGAGAGAGAGAGAGAGAGAGAGAGAGAGAGAGAGAGAGAGAGAGAGAGAGA
>JAJPUD010001857.1:172665-258620 GCA_023553655.1 Myrmecobius fasciatus | reverse complement strand
AGAGAGAGAGAGAGAGAGAGAGAGAGAGAGAGAGAGAGAGAGAGAGACAGAAAGACAGACAAGCTGAGTTTTTTCTACAATGCATTGTACTTTGCAGACCATAATCTCTGTACTTTTTGCAAACTAGCATGCATTGTGCTCCATGGTGACAGTAGAGTCTGCATCAGGGCCCCATTTTAACCATCATGAGGCCTTTGCAAAAAGCCTCCCTGGGGGACTTCACATTTTTCAGATGTACCTTAATTGATGATCAGCCACACTCAAACCCGGGAAAGTAATCAAAAAAGAAAGAGAAATGGACCTCAGAGCATAAGCAATGAGGGCCCTTCTTTTATCAGCCCCCAGCTGAAATTTGACATTGCAGCAGAAATCAAAAAGTATAAAGAATGATTGCAGGTTAATGGCAAGCCACTCATATGCCCTCACCCCAAATATTCCTTGTTTTTTACATACAAGTAAGCAGAGATTTCAAACTGGAAGAGACTTTAGAGAACACCTACTCAAATTGCTCATTTTACAGGTAAGGAAACTGAGGGCCAAAAATGACTTGCCTAAGATCAATAAGTCAGTCAGTAGACACTTGTTAAATAGATAATAGATTCCAGACACTGTACACTGGGGATATTAAAAAAACAAAAACAAAAAACAAAAAACAATTCCTGCCCTCATTCTAATGATACTGTCTAAGGTCAACAGAGGATTAAGTTAATAGAATGATCATAATTTGAGACCTGAAAAGTCACTTGAGCCATCTGCATTCATTTTCCTAACAAGAAAACTGAGGCCCAAGAATTAAGTGCATTGCCCAAGTTCACCAAGTTCACAAATGGCAGAGCCAAGATCTGAGATTTGAACTTAGTTCTTCCAATATACCCAGAAAAAATGAAATCTGTGTTGCTTGATTTTGTTCTGGTTGTTTCAAATAAGATAATATAGGTAACAAATTTTATGAAATTTAAAACCTCATGTATGTTAGCTATTGTTTTTATTATTTGCAAGGTGGGGACTTTTGATTTTATCTGCATAAGTCTTGGGGACTTGCCAAGGCCAAATGAGTTCACTCATTTGCCCATAACAAGGCAGAATTGGAACTAGGATCTTCTTGCCCCAAACTAGCAGTCTTGTATTTAGATACGTGGATGTATTGAAGCTTGTGTGTATACATATATATGTATCTATATGTACATATACACATATGCATGTAACAGTAATGTTGGACTTCTTAGAAAATGAAGCCGTTCAACTCGCTTTTTCTAAATGTTATAAATATTGACATTTATTCTCCTTACCTTTTGGATTCCACCCAAGAATGATGGTAGACACCATTAAGCGTCTTCACACATTTAGTAAAAAGCTTCTGCTCACTGAACCAAGAGTGTCATACCTACCAAGATGAATCTTCTGATAAAGGTTTTCAATGCTATGTAGGCTAAACTGACTCACCAAAATGCCTTTTTTCATCTTCTAAATGGATAAAAGTTCTATAAAAATAAACTGACCATCTACATGTGTATTCAACGCTAAATGGGGATACAAAGAAAAATCTGCTTCTCTTCTTGCTTTCCCAAACTCCAAAGAGATAAAATTTGGAAGGAAATAAAGACACGGAAAGACATGGAAATTGCAATTTCACAGTAAATGTGGAGGAAAGAGGCAGCATTGTGTAATGGATAGAGTTGACCCCAAAGCCAGGAAGACCTGTAGCAAGTATTAGCTGTGTGACTCAGGAGAAATCATTGAACTTCTCGGTGATTTAGGCCACCTTGTAAGGCTATGAGTTAGGGAGACGATGTCAGTATGCTTTGATTACAAATGAAGCACGATCCATGTCCTAATTACAGACACAGAAGAATCATAAGCATCATGCTGGGAGGGCTAACAAGAGAGAACCACATCTGGTTCACATCTGTCTGAGTAGTTTCCATGAAAGGGGAACCTTTGAGCTCAGTCTTAGAGAACTTAAATCTTGACCTAGCTATATACGTAATTGAAGATCTTCATTTATATCTTTTTTTCCCTGAGGCAATTGGGGTTAAGTGACTTGCCCAGGGTCACACAGCTAGGAAGTGTCTGAGACCAGATTTGAACTCAGGTCCTCCTGACTTCAGGACTGGTGCTCTATCCACTGCACCACCTAGCTGCCCCAAAGCTCTTCATTTAAATGTTATTTCTCCCTTTGAGGACACCAAAGTGTCTTGTGTACCACACACTTCTGCTTTCTTAAAACACATAGAAAGTCAGTGGACCTGCATTCAATTCTGACTTCAGTCTCTTGGTGTCTCAGTTTCCTCAAATGCAAATCGAAATATTTGTTCTCTATAACTTTTTAGATTACTTCTGGCTCTAAATCTTTTAGGCCTTTGAAAGTTGGAACTAGTAGTTCATGATATCATAGATTCAACTGGGAAGAGGCCGTCATGTCCATACCATAGATTAATAATCTAAAATAAAGAAATTAAGTTACTTTCCCAGAGTAACACAGTGTCTGAGTAGGGATGTGAACTCTGGTTTTCTTGATTCCTAATTCAGTTTCCTGTTCACTAAACCAAGGCTTCTTAATCTTTTTCCACTCATTATCTCTTTTCATCCAAGAATTTTTTGCATGATTCTACGTCTATGAAATAGGTATATAAATAAAAAAATTACTACTAATGAATTATAATTTCATGATTTCCACATTCAGTCACAGGATGCCATATGGGGTTACAACCCACAGTTAAAGAAGCTAGATACTATACAACATTGCCTGATTTTTTTTTTTAATACGATGGCTGATGTCATTGTCTTAAAAACAAGAAAGGAGGAGATTTTAAAATCTCTTTTTAAAAAAGAGAGATTGAAAGCTTGTCCCCCAGATCACAGAACTAATCTGTGGCAGGATTTTTATTCCAGCCTGAAAAAGGAGCCGGATGTCAAATCCCAACTGTGGGTTTCTGTAGCATCTTGCCTTTACCCAATCTCAAGCAGTCATTCATGGACTAGATAAATACTGCATTAAGAGCTCATTTTCTCTCCAAAGCAAGTCCTTGGTTACTTTTTTGCTAAGCACTGTCTTTCTATGGTCAAAGGTATATATAGGGAATAACGATTTATTATCTCCTTCTACTCTCCTTCTAAACCAGGTCTTTAAAACGGGCAGTCCTACATGCCAAAGAAATTTTGAAAATTACTTGCAAGTTCTCATTGATCATGTAAATTTCCTGTCAAGCCTGAAATCAGACTGTGAAGATGAGCTGCCTCTGGGATGACATATGTGCCCCAATTAGGATTTTGTTTTTCAGAGTGCTGTGATAATTGTACATTTTCCATATATTTCATAAATTCAGTTATGCAGCCTTTTTCATTATTCTCTAGGCTACAGTGTTTTTATGTTTCCTCCCTTCCTTTATGTTCTTCTTCCTTCATCCTTCTTTCTTTATCTTTGGTTCTTCCCTGAAGGTTTTCTTTCCCTTATATTCTTTTCTTTCTTTTCAACTTCTAAAAACCATCCATCTCCACTCCCTTCCTTTCTCCATAATTCTTCCTCTCCCATCTAATCTCTGCATCACTCTCCCAACATTCTTGTATCTTTTGTTCATTTCCATCTTTTTGTCTTATGTGTTCCTCAAGGTCTAATCCGTTCTTCACTGGACCTGAAATCAGTAGAACCTAATTTTAACTGTGGATTTGGTCATTACTAATCACGTGACTCTGAGCAAGTCATTACGCAGGTCCTTACCTCAATATTTCTTTTTCCTGCCCTTCTTTTAAATCATTTCTTCTACTCCTTTCTGGGTCTTACCCATCCACCATCTCAAGACCCAACCAAATTCCTTCCTATTTGTGAAATGACGGATGTCTCTGTTTTTCAAGTTGGGTTGAAAATGGCCACGTTTGTACACATCCTCATGGAGTGCCCAAAGACCATCATTTGACTTTTTTCTCTCACTGTTCCTGAATGATAACTCTCTAAACTGAGAAAAACTATGAATCTAAAAAGAGCAACTTTAATAAGATTTTTCCTAGAGGAAATTATTGACAATTCTTGTAATATTAACTGATATGCCTAAGTTTTTTCAGGTTCAAAAAGCACCTTTTACTTCATTAGTTATTACAATTCTGTGAAGCTATTTATGATTATTTTCACTGTAATTCAGAAAAGTTAAATGACTTTTCCAGGGCAAAACAATTAACAAATTTCTGGGATGGGATCTGAATCCAGACTGTTTCTGTCTTTTTGTATGATTAATTAGTTACTCCCCTCTTTGGGAAATAGTGTTTATCTGAAATGAAATTAAATAACCATGGTTTTAATTGTAATTATTTTTGTTTTATGAAAATACATATTGAAAATTGATTAGTTTCTGTTGTTTTTACTAAACAGTTATCATGTTCAGCTATCATTCTATTAACAACTCCAGATGTTTTTCACAAGAATTATCATCTAGCCATTTCATTTTGGAAAATTGATTTCTTGAACCCACTTTACATTTTATCTCTATTAAATTATATCATGTTTGATTTAGCTTGTCAATTGCCTAGCCTGTCAAGATAGTTTTTGTTCTAGACTTGTTCACTGTGAAGCATTCTGTATATAAAGTTTGCCAAGACCTTGACAGAAAGAAAAGAAAGAAGAGAGGGATGAAGGAAGGAAAGAAGAAATGAAGGGAGAACAGGAAGATGAAAGAAAGGGAGGAAGGAAGGTAGGAAAGAAGAAATAATTGAATGAGGCAAGCAAAAAATCATTGGTTTGTTCTCTTTACAAGTTGACATATAACAATGTATGATTACTTTTTATTCTAGTGATTAAGCTAATTCCAAATGCATACTGTGGTACTATTATTCAACTTATATATTTCCATGTGTTCCTCAAGAACAGATTTATCAAAATCTGCTAAAATCTATATATATTGTGACTATGTTGTATCTTGCCCAAAAGGACATGATGCTAGTTTCCATGATACGTTGCCGATGAAGGCCATATTGTCTTGTTTCTGGTACTCGGTCCTTATATTTATTATGATACCTCTTCATTCTTTATAGATCATTTTCTACCCATATAATTAGATCTACTTGCCTCTTTTCCATTAACTAAAAGCAAGGTAACACATAAATTGAATTAGCTAAATAGAATGGTGATGTCTAATACATATAGACTTCCTGAGTATAGAGATTTGGCTAGAAATAAGAATTTCCATCCTTGAATTGACATTTTTATTTTCCTACAGAAGCACCTAGAGGCTGATAGTGACTTGTATTGTACCCAATGTTTTTTCACTAAGCATTCATGGCTTTATCTGTAGTTTATGCTACAGATTCTGATAATATTTACTACTAAAATGTGGACTATTTTCCTCCTTCATTTTAGCTTATAGCCTTTCTTAACAAATAACTCTGAGGATTTGATTTATGTATCTTATTAATATTATTAATTAATAGTACTATGTATCTTATTATTATTATATATTATTACTTTAGTGTGCTAAAATTATTGTGTGTACCCTTTCAGAAAGTGTAGGTGATTGAGGAAAAACGACCGCCACACTTGGTTTCCTTCCTGATATTTCTTTTCAGTGACTTGGTAGAGTAGCATATTATAGATCACATTTGAAAATTTAAAAATTTGACTAACTGACCTGTGAATAGAATGTCGGACTTCCTTCATACTTCAGTTCAAATAGCTCTTTCTGCTGGAGTTTTTTCTCCAAATTTCCAACCACTCAAGCCTTCCCATATGAGATTAGCAACCATTTATTCTCAAATCTGAGATCAGAGATTTACCAGCTGTGTGACCAGGGGCAGGCTCACATTACCATCTGTTTCAGTTTTTTCACCTATAAAATGGGGATAATAATAAGCACCTAACTTTCATGGTTGTTGTGAGAATTAAATGAAATAACATCTGTAAAGTGCTTTACAATCTTTAAAGTAATGTACAAATGCTAACTATTAGAATATATTTTGTCTCCCCTGTAAAAATATAAACTCTGAGAGCAAGGAATGATTTTTGCCTCTCTTTGTATCCAGGTGCTTAGTACAATGCATGGCACAGAGAAAGCTCTTAATAAATGCTTGTTGATTGGCTGGCAGAATATTCTCTGTATATTCATTTCTACTACTTGGGGGGAAATAATAATGAATAGTATTATTAGTATATATTAATATTAGTATTTGTGTCTGTCTGTCTCTCTCTTATTTAAATTAAAATTGCACTAAAACTTTGGAGACAGCATGTTCAATATGGTAGAACCAGATAAGTGAGGACAATAAAACCTAAAGAGCTTAAACATTATTCTAGAAGTAAATTGCTATTTAGTTAACTATTTTTTATTTTTAAAAAATCAGCTAACCTCTCTTAAGTACTGTAAGCATGGAATATGGAAAGGCATAGGAATAGTGCTGTAATATAAATGGACCTATGAATAGAGAAGATTAATGTGGCAGCTGGGTATAAAATAGTTGGTTATTTTATTAGTTTATATTATTTTCAAGTTCTTCCTTGAATTAACATCCCCTTCTATCACACCCCATTAATCCTATACTAAATTCTTCAATTTCTTATCTATACCACTTCTTATTTTTACTTCCACATGCCTTATTTAGGCTCTTTTTACCTTTCACTTTAGTTATTACAATGGCTCTCCCAACCAGTCTGTCTAACCACAACAGATTCTCTCTTCTAACTGTTTTACACACAGCTGCCATGTTAATCTTCTCTATTCATAGGTCCATTCATATTAAAACACTACTACTATGCCTTTACATATTCCATGCTTACAGTACTTGAGAGGTTAGCTGATTTTTTAAAAAATAAAAATAGTTAATTAAATCACCATTTACTTCTAGAATAATGTTTAAAGTCCTTAGTTTTCATTGTCCTCACTTATTTGGTTCTAGTATATCGAACATGCTATCTCCAGTTTTGGTGCAATTTTAATTAAAATAAGAGAGAGACAGAGACAGACAGACACAAAGTACATCAGAGTGCCAGAGTCAAGACTTGATACAGTTTTAAGCATTAATAGTGTTTTTAGATATTGAGTCAGAAATGTTGGTGTAGTTTTAAGGATTAAAAGTCTACATACATACAGAAAATAATATAGACAGCATGTCCCAAAAGTCTTAGTGTGTTTTTAAACATACACTAAGACTTTTGGGATATCATATCCTTGTATATGTGTATATGTATAATGCCAATATATAGCTGGTCTATATCTGTATGTAATGTTCTTTATGCTTAAATTATTCTGTTCCTCATTTAACCTCTGTTGAAATGGTCCCCATCTTTCAAAATCCAGCTCATGTGACATTTCTTTGACCATAGGGAGACATGAATTCTCGGCTCTTTTGGACTTTCATAGCAGTATTTTTTTGTATTTCTGAAAATACATATCTATTCTATAATTATCTGTGTGATATTGGGGGAGGGAGTGATTAGGCCCAAAATGCTTTTGAGGAGGTACAGAGTGAAAGGAGAGAATAAATGGGGGAAATAAAGTTAACAATAGTAATTGTAAAAAGAATTTTAAAGTAAATTGCTCTGATAAAGCTTCATTTGTCAAACATAGAAGGAGCCGAGTCAAATTTATAAAAAAAAATAAGAGCTATGTCCCAATTGATAAATGATCAAAAGATGTGATTTGTTCCCAAAGGACTATAAATTCATACATGTCCTTTGACCTAACAATACCACTACTTGGTATGAATACATATATATACAGCAGTTCTCTTCTCAGGGCACAAAAAACAAACAAACAACAAAAAAGGAAATTGAGGGGAGATGCCCATCATTTGGGGAATGGCTCAATAAACTGTGACATGTTTATGATGGAATATTGTTCTATGAGAAGTGATGAGCAGGATATTCTCAGAAAGGGGAAAAAAACCTGAAAAGTCCTCCATGTACTCAAACAAAGTGGAATGTACTATGTACAAAGTAATAGCAAAGTTCTGGCATGATCAGCTGTGAATGACCATGGCTACTCTGAAAGATTTATGATGAAAAAATCCTATCCATATCCAGAGATGAAACTGATTTGTGGCTGAATAGAGTGAAGCTTTTCCCTTCCCTCCTTCCCTCCCACTTCTCTCTCTGTCTCTCTCTGTCCCTTTGTCTCAACTTAATTTTTCTTAAGGATTTTTATTTTCATTAGGGTGAAAGATCTGGTTTTCTTTTTTTTTTTTAAGTCACAAATTGACTTTTATGGAAATGGTTTGCATAGCTTCACATGTTGTTTCTTAATTGTGGGTGGGGATAAGAGAATCTAGAGCTCAAAAATTTTAGAATCGAGTGCAAAAAAATTTTTTTTGGATATAAATAGGGAAAATATTAAACAAAACAAAACAAAATATCTACATAAGGTCTATCTCCTAGCATGTAAGCTCCTTGTTGGCAGGGACTGTATTTATTTATATCTTGATAAAGGGAGGGTGATGTTGAGGGATTCTGGTACCAATTAAATGAGAATATCTCTCCTTATAGAATGAATGAAAGACATTAATTAATCTCTTATCATGTGCTAAGTGCTATGCTAAATGCTAAGGCTTCAAATACAAAAGTGAGCTAGTGTAGTACATTAAAAAACTTACTATACCAGTGATGGACATAAAATATTGAAAAGAATGATGGTCAAGGTAGCTAGTGGTGGCCTGGAAACTCACCAAGAGGATTAGTGGATCTCAAAAGTGATATGTTAATGGTAGTGGTGACTTGACAGCAGTTCTCAGAGAAGGAGGTAAAAGTTGGTAAGAAGGGAAGGCAACATGCAGGACAGAAAAGAGCTTATGTTAAAGTGAGGTCCAAGGGAGAGCAGAATATGGAAGCCTAGCTCCTTCTAAAAGAGACTCTGTTGGTTCTGTTTGAACAATGGAACAACAGAAAAACAGTAGGGCATAAAATAACCAAGGGGAAGAGATGAGAGCCTCTTGGACATACCATGTCCATAGGCATACCTATCCAAATCTTAGCCATCCCATACTTCATGACCCAATGAAATTGCTTTCTATCCTGGGAAACATCAGGACTCTCTATTTTTCATATCTGCTTTAAAGGATTAACTTTTGATTGTTTTCCAGTGGCTTGGGCTGCCACATTCTGGCCTACAAATGAGTTTTTGCCTAGAATTCTAGGAAGATAGACTTATCTCAACAAAGGAACCATTCTCTTTCTTCATCTGTTAAAGAGAGCTCATCCTTCTCTATTCCCCCACTACCTTTTCCCTTCTGTCTTTCTTCAGAAATACAGCAAGAAAAGATATTAATTTCTTCTTCATCACAGTATGAGCAATTGATTGTTCTTTGGGCAGGAGAGAATAATGACCATCATTTGCCTAATATACATATTTCTTCAATTAATTGGAATGAAATTGGAATTTGTTACTACAGTTATGGAAATCAAACTATGAATATATTCAGAGATTTCACAAAGTAAAATATGTGAGGACTTTTAAGTCAAAAAATAACGTAATCTTTTGAGTCAGTCCATAGGATCCTACTTGTTATTTAACCCAAAATTTGTGTCTTCAGGACTATAGATTAAATTTCTATCTATTTCAGCATTTAGAATGATTGATGGGTACCATAGAATGGCTGCTTAATGAAGGTTTTTTGAATGAATGTTTTTTGTGCTTCTAATAAGACTAAAGTCTCATTCCCCAACATCTTTGAATATTAAAATTCCAGGGTGAGTTAGGTTATTAAACATATTAGACAAAAAAGGGGCTGATGAAACTGCTGATTTCACTTCTTTGATTTTTTTTAAGTTCATAAGCATATTTTTACATAAAATATTTCTTTCAATGCTTATGCTCTAGTTTCTAGGAAGATTTTATACATATTACTTCAGATAAAGCAAGGTCCCCTGTGCTGTTGGATAGCTTAGTTTTAAAATGATTCAAATTTAAGGCTTATCATATTTTTCTTATACCACTCTTTTGCTTCATCCCAATGCATTTTTTTATCCTTTCAACTTTCCCTCATTGAAAAAGAGGAATAAGATCAAGCAAATATAAAATGAGGAGGGAAAACATTCTTTGAGGAACAGTTTTTTCAATTTCCTGTGGTTTCATTTGATTACTTTGCACTCTGGAGCCTGCAAAAGTTGCTAATTATCACCTTGAGCAGAATAAGAGAAATCAAACTTCTCAAGTGGTGGGAGAATTTAATTATATGTAATACAGAGCTGATCTGTAACCTCTGAGTCTCAGTTTATTATCTGTAAAATGGATGTAATAATTGGACCACTAATTGTTATAAGTGAAGCCTGGATGCCCTGTTGTATGCAACATAGGGGGCTATTATTCAGGTACTGGCTAGTACCTAGTTAGTACCAATTGCGGTTCTCTCCCACACCTCACTCCCAATCCCAGCTCTGAGATTCAGAGTTACTGTGATAATTTTATGGAGTGGAAACACTGGCCAATCTATCAGGGCTTCTCTTCTTACAAATGACATATTCCAAATTTTGCAAGATGTCATTCAGATCTGGGAAAAATAAGCTGGCACTGAGGACCCTCTCTCCTTCATTATAACAACAAAAAGAAATATATTGAGTTTTCTATGTCTGATTTGGGAAATCAGTTTCTATCTCCAATAACTGATTATGTATTATCACTGCATCTTTTATAAGTGAAGCACATTTCTATGGCTTAAAAATTGCTTTCCTGTGCAATGTGATAGAGTAATGAATTAAGTACAAATGAGCCTTATATTCACCATGTCATAAAGTGGAATTAGTCCCCAGTGAAAGTTTTTATTATCTAATACAGTCCCAGCTAATGTCTTCCTCATATGGGTTTGTTTCTCAGAAGGCTTTGGTGACTCTCTGGAAAAGGCAAAGAGGACTGGGATTTGAAATCAAATTACTTTTTTATAAACTCCCTAAATCACAGAAAACACCTCAATATGTCCCTTCCCCCCACATATGCAAGTCAAATGTTGATGGAACAAAGGAAACAGAATCACTTCTATTGAGCATCTTTTATGGGGGGAGAGAATAAAACCTTTTTTTTTAATATAAACAAATGGGTATGCAGGTGGTTCTTACCTTCAATAAAAATATGAGTTTGGGTGTTTTTGCTGTTTCTTTAGTCTGCTTTGCCACATTAACTTACTTCTGTAGGGAAAGACATATAGAAGTCAGCCTGCACCAATATTTTAGCTCAAATTGTTTCATAGATGCAAAAAGATTTGATTTATTAGCCTCAACCAACCTACCTTCTTTCTATCTATCTACCTATACCTATCTACTACCTATCTATCCATCAGTCCACCATCTATCCATCTATCTATCCATCCAAACATCCATCTGTCATCACCTGTGTAAACTTAGGTAAGTCAAATTGTCTGGGCCTCAGTTTGCCATAAAATAAGGATTAGACTACAGTAGATGAATCCTTTTTGCTATAGACCTATGATTCCCAAATCCTTTAATTTTTAAGTTCCCTTCTAGCTCAAAGGCTAGAATTTTATTTTAACATTGGAAGGAGCATTTGAAATTCTTTTCTAAACCTACCTATATAATTTAATGGCTCCCTTTTACTTTGGTCATCCTGAATTTTTATCCAAACCCTGCCTAGATACTGTCAATTGAAAGAAAACCTGATATTTCTTGAAATTGCTCATTCTATTATAGATGATATGAGCAAGTTTTGTCAATATTATGATAAGATGTCTACCTTTTGTTTCTACTTACTTGTTCCTCTCTGTAATCCTGACCAATAAATCAAATTCTTCTTTCACGATCCTTTAGTTATTAGAAGAGGATTAAGCTATCATCCCACATGTTGCCTACCTTCCCATCACCTCCAAATATTCTTTTTTCTAAGATAAACAGCTTTAGATTCTCAACAGCATTTTTTTCCCTTTGTGTCTCCAGCTCTTTGCTTAGTAGTTCACACATAATAAGTACTTAATAAATGCTTGTTAAATGCTTAGCGGTTCACACTTAATAATCACTTAATAAGTGCTTGTTAAATGACTGACTGTTTTATTAGTGTGCCTGTATCTCAATGCATCAGTACATTATCTTGTACCCAGTTGGTCCTTAATTTGTATTGAATTTAAGTTAATCAGACCTATTTGTTGAACCCAGTAGTTCTCAAAGTATAATCCTGGGATCCATGAGATTAAAACTATTAAAACTATTTTCATAAGGTGCTCCAAATCACTATTGATCAGAGAAATGCAAATTAAGACAACTCTGAGGTACCACTACACACCTGTCAGATTGGTTAAAATGATAGGAAAAGACACGAATGTTGGAGAGGATGTGGGAAGACTGGGACCCTGCATTGTTGGTGGAGCTGTGAACGGATCCAACCATTCTGGAGAGCAATCTGGAACTATGCTCAAAGAGTTATCAAATTATGTATACCCTTTGACCCAGCAGTGTTTCTATTGGGCTTATATCCCAAAGAGATCTTAGAGGAGGGAAAGGGACCCACATGTGCAAGAATGTTTGTGGCAGCCCTTTTTGTAGTGGCTAGAAACTGGAAATTGAATGGATGACCATCAATTGGAGAATGGCTGAACAAATTATGGTATATGAATGTTATGGAATATTATTGTTCTGTAAGAAACGACCAGCAGGACGATTTCAGAGAGGCCTGGAGAGACTTGCATGAACTGATGCTCAGTGAAGTGAGCAGAACCAGGAGATCATTATTCACGGCAACAACAATACTATATGAGGATCAGTTCTAATAGACATGACTCTCTTCAACAATGAAATGTTTCAAACCACTTCCAATTGTTCACTGAAGAAAGCCATATACAACCAAAGAGAGGGATGTGAAATGTGGACCACAACATAACATTTTCATGTTCTCTATTGAGGTTTGCTTGCATTGTATTTCCTTTATCAGATTATTCTTTCTTGTAGATATGATTTCTCCTGCACAAAAAATGATGCAATAACTATACACATATTTGATTTCTTAAGTATTCTAACATAATTATCATGTGGTGGATATCCTGCCATCTAGGGGAGGGGTGGGGAGTAGGGGGGAAAAATTTGTAGCAGAAAGCTTTGTAAGGGTTAATGTTTGGCAATTATCCATACATATGTTTTGCAAATAAAAAAGTATTAATAAATTGAAAAAACTATTTTCATAATAATACTAAATGTTTAATTTCTAATATTATAACTTGGATAAGTACAAGTCACATAAACCAAAGATATCAGAAGATCCTCAGTAATATTTACAAATATATGCAAGTTCTGAAAGAGGAAAGGCTGAGAAACATTGATCTGAGTTCTTCCTTGAGAAACTTATTATTTCTTATGCTTTCTTTTTAACCTCTTTCAAACATTGTATGACTTCTTGGCTTTATGGACTTGTATACATAGAGAAACAATCTCTATAGTTAAAAAGAGATCTCTTTGGGAGGAAGAGGAGAAGAATGTCAGTACATATTTTAAAATAAGATTAGAGATTGATTCAAGTTTTTAATGACCCAGATTTTGGGGGCCAAAAGTGCTGAATATATATGTTGCTATTTTCTCTACTATGCTACTATAAAAATAGCTAACATTTATATACTGCTCCAAGGTTTGCAAAGAGCTTTATGTTAATAATCCTCATGATAAAAACTAGTGTTTTTATAATGCTTACTATGTTCTAGACATTGTGCTAAGCACTTTACAATTATCATCTTATTTGATTCTCAAAGCACCTCAGAGGGGTAGTACTATTATCATTTTACAGTTGAGAAAACTGAAATAAATATAGGTTAAATGACTTGACTAGGGTAATACAACTAGTAAGTGTATAAGGCAAGATTTAAATTTAGGTCTTTCAGAATTTAAATCTAACACTCTATCTACTACCTCACATTTCATGTCTTTTACTGGTTTGCTTTAAAAAAAAAAGAGGATGGGGACAGTTATTTTGTTTTTATTTCAGATTGTGCATATTAACTGAGAGCTTCATCTCTGACTCAATAAGTTCAAGTTTTTTTTCTTTCTTTTTCTTTTTTCATTTTTTATTCTATAAGTTTTAAGAAAGTATTAGTAATACAGATTAAATTTAAAAGTATGTATATATATTTTGTTTTTACCCCCAGGAAGTCTGGTAGTTAAACAATTAGTACACTGCTCTATTTAATTATTTTTAATTTAGTCAATTGCATTTTATTTTTAAATGTCTTTATAAAATTATTTTATTTTTTTCATTTAGTAAAACAAGCATTTCCATAATAATATAGACAACAGAAAAGATGATTACACATAAAACTGCAAATCTGCTTTATACAACTTGTTATTTCTTTCAATTATACAATAAAATTATTATATACTTTTCCCCCCCTTCTCTCCCTACTCCTGCTTAGAGAAGACTGCCATTAGTCACAAATAGTTATATCACCTTATTTTCATATTTCAAGAACACCTTGTTATTCAATGGTTTTGTATTTTTTATATGGGGCATAAATCTATATCTTCTTCCTGGTTGTTTTTACTAGTCAATTCCAGTTGATCTTTCTTTGAGATGTTTTTTAAATTATCTGGATTTTAAGTTTTAACTGGGAATTCATCTCATTTTCCTTTTTTTCTGATTAAAGCCATTTAAAGCATAGTTAAGTTCCCAAAAACATGACTTTTAGTCCTATTCTAATCTTAAGTAACAGCTTATCTTTCTATTATTTTAAGTCATATTCCAGGAACCTCAAACCCCCTCCCCTTTTCAAAAATTTTCAATAGTATTTAGACCCTCCTTCCTACCACAAAGACCCATCCTCAAAAGGAAGAATCAGTGAAAGCTCCACCTGTAGCCTCAAATCTATTTTCTAACCTATACTCCAGTGATTAGACATTCTTTCCTGATTTCTTTTGGTGGCATATCTTACTCCTACATATATGACTAAAAAAGAAGAAATACTGACAGGTTTGGCCAATTTAAATCTATTATATTTCAAAATAAGATTTAGCTATTTCATAAGAGCAAAGGTCAAAAAGAGAAAATAGTCATTCATACCCAGTAGGCAGCCATCAAGTCACATCAGGCTTAATGTTTTAACCTTCCTGTGTCCTTTTAACTTTAAAATCTTGCATAATTTCCTCATCAATCCTCTTAAATCTATAGATAAATGCCCACTATCCTCAGCTTTTAGTAACTCTGGATCATAATTTACCTGTTACAGTAAAGCAGTGGGCACAAGTGTGGGCTTGTGTACAAGTGAGTGTGTGTGAGTGTGTGTGTGTGTGTGTGTGTGTGTGTGTGTGTGTGTGTGCATGCTTTAATTTATAATCTTTTGGTCATTTTGTAATGATTTATCTGGGGCTGAAAAGTTAAATAATTTGCCAAGGGCACATAGCTAATATATATCAGTGATAAGAGGTGTATCATCCTGCTGGTGGCCCACTCTCTATCCAATATGCCATCATGCTACTATAGTTTTAGTAGAACATTTACCTTTCTATTCAGATTCAAGTCTAATTTATTTAGTAATTTTTATTTCAATCACATATTGAAACATATATACAAAAAAAGCACACAGTATTCTAAAAGCCAGATCCCCCCATTAGTGAGAATAATGAATCTCATAATGTGATATGTGCATTCAAATTCACACAATTTGAAGTTATAATTATGTAAAATATTGTAATTGGTTCCAGTTGAATGAAAATATTTAGTACAAATTTAAATAATGCAACCACTTCATGGGATTCATTATTCTTACTAATTGAGATTTAGGTATTAAAATAGCAAAACAAGGCAATAGAGGCAAGGTCAATAACAGTGTTGTAGGATGATGTTTTCATTGGGGAAGAAAACTGTTCAGAAATAATTTTTGGAATCTTTTTTTTTTTTAGGTAGAAATGAAACTTTACCAATTTAAACAGACATTCTTAATGTCAATTTACATACTTTCTCACAGTATCATGTATTTAGAATTATAAAGGGCTAAAAGTTATCTAATCTAAACCTTTTTTTTTTTTAGGTAAGGAAACTAAGGTCCAGAGAAGTGAAGGGGCTTATATAAACTTATTTCTAAAGTAGGGATCAAAAAGTAGATGCTAGGGCCTGTCTCTTCCATTATCATGCAATCGCAGTTAACCAAAAATCCATGAAACAAATGGAGAAACAAAACCAAAAGCAAAAGTACTCTATCTAGAATTTGAAATACAATCAGGATTCCTCAAAGAAATTCATGATGGCTTAGCTTATAGCCTTGGTCTGTCTTCATTGATACAATGTACATTCCTCCAGAGGAGGAATTATTTTATTCTTCAGATATATATCTCCAGCATGTAGCACTGTGCTTGGTAAATCATTGGGATTTAATCAATTTTAGCTGATTGACAAATGGGATATAGAAGAAATTCTCTTTATGGTATGGTTGGATTTAAGATTTCTTTCAACTGAAATTCTGTCCTATGATCCCTTTTCCATTATTTTTTTTCAATGGACAAAATTCTGTTTTCTCTCCTTCACCTTGATCATTGAGATGATTTAATGTCTCCTCCAATTCAGAAGAGGGGAGGGGTTTAGTTATAAATTTCCAGAGAAACTACCAAGTACTATTCACCCCCTTCCCACCATTCCCCCCTCTAACTGGTACCCTGGATATCTAGAAGCACGGCACCTTTTCATGTGTTTTAAACTGCTGAAGACAAAGAGTGACTTGTTTCAAGTGGTGTTTTCCTCTTTTAGTGATATCACTCCTGAGGATTATATCAGCATTCCCAGTTTATTTTCATATATTTCACATTATCCACTCTTTAAGTACAGAACTGGAATGGTATGAGCAATAACACTAAAAAAACTCTTCTCGATTATAGCTCAATCCTATCCTGGAAGAACCATTCTAAGGATGATGTGTTAATTTGGTATTTTTGCTTCCCCAGTTCTTGTTTACTCAGCTGCAACATTCTAAAAGAGTTGCAATTCACCAATTATACGCTATTATGCTATGACACCCAGTGGTGTGCGCTGACTTTTTAAAGCTACAGGCGGTATTGGATGAGGTGAACTGCTTCCCAAGAAGACTGAAAAGGAGGCAAGATTGTTTAGAATCTTCTCTGCTTGAGAAAGGGCTGAAGTCCTACTTTATTGTCATGGAATCAATCCATAGTTAGATTGTGGGGGGTAATGTGGCAAGAACGAGAATGGAAGGCAAGGGGAAGGTTATGAACATGGGATTTAGGATTTCATCTGCATCCTATCTTGGGCAGTGGGAACCATAGATGACAATAAGGGAAAATAAGGGGAAAACCTTGTGGTTGCCTTGTGAGAGCCATTATGTTATATTAAGTAAATGGGAATATCAATAAAATGAATGCCTTCTGACAAAAGATACTAGCATCCAAGCCATTGAGAAGGATCGGTGGAATAATGGGAAGAACATTGGACTAGGAGGTAGAAGATGGAACCTATAGTCAGAGGCATAACTAGGATGAAAGGACTGAGACTTTGTCCCAGGGTACCAAAAGTTTGAGCTGTAATAATAGGAATTCTAATCATTTGCTTAGAAAATACTGGCATATGCAAATTTTTAGAAGAAAAAGTGTTAAAATAGGGAACTTCCAAATGACAGCCCAGGCAAATCCCTTCTCTGGATCCAGCAACACTTGAATCTTGGCAGAAACCTCTCTGTGTATCCCTAAGTCTTTGTCCACTCTTCCCTGTTACTGAAATGAAAATGTGTTTTGCCACATTTGCCCTGGGTGCAAAAATTCCTATTTATAGTTCGGCTTGCAGTATTGTCATACATCCAACTAGGTGTGTGACTTTGGACAACTCCCTTGATTTCTATAAATCTTTTTTTTTTTCCTTCTCTGCAAAATGGGAATGATAATGCTAACTCTCCCTACCACATGGGGCTGTTATGAGGTTAAAATACAAGGGAGGCAAATGTCCTTATAAGTTGGAAAGTACAAACAGAAGATAAAGTGCTATTAGTATCCTAATAGGATCCAAAGTCAGAAGGTTTCCAATAATCTGTTTCTCTGAAATAGGAATAATTTGTAAACAAACAGACAAAAATGAGTGATGTTCTTTAGCCATTCAACCCTTCTTGATACCTTTGGGAATTTTTTCTACAAAGATACTGGAATGGTTTGACATTTTGTTCTCCAGCTCATTTTACAGATGAGGAAACTGAGGCAAAGAGGATTAAGTGACTTGTTAAGGGTAGCACAGATAGTGTCTGAGGCCAGATTTTTTCTTCCTTCAGGGCCTGGCACTCTACTCAGTGTCACACCTAGCTGCCCTGCACACAAATTTGTAGTAGAGATCAAATAAGACAACTGCTTGCAAAATGGTTTGTGATCCTTAAAATGCTGTATAAATCAGTGAATCAACAGTTTATCAATTTTTTTTATCAATTATTTACTAGAGGTTTAGATTTAGAGGCATCTAGGCAGCACAGTGAATGGAGTTCTAGTTTTGGAGTCAGAAAAACGTAAGTTCAAATATGGATTCAGACATTTATTATCTGGATGACCCTGGATGAGTCATAACCCTTGTTTGTTTCTTCAACTATGAAATGGGCATCATAATAGCACCCATATCACAGGAAAAATGAGATAATATTTAAGCTCTCAGTATAGTGTCTTACACATAGTATGCAATTAATACTTATTTATTTTCCTTTTTTATTAATAAATATTCCTTAATAAAAGCTTACTTTCTTCTTTTTTTCTCCTCCCATCTTTCCCTCCATTCTTTCTTTTTTCTTCCTTCATTCCACTTTTTCCTCCTTCTTTATTTCTCTTCCTTCCTTCATTTTTTTCTTTTTTTCTTTCTCTAGGGATACAATGAAAGGCAAAAACATAGCCATTATGATTATCATTTCATTTTCTTATGTTCAATGAAGTTCAGCTAGAAATGATACAAGGTTAAACCACTACATATTTACTTTTAATGTTTAATGTTCTGCGAACTATTATGCAAATGGATAAAATATTTATTTTTATGATTGAATGTAGCTGTTGGGATAGGAAATTATCTTCTGTGTCCTCCCTGAAAGTATGTTCAGAACAACTTCAATAGGAGGTAAAACCAGAGCAGTGATATTCAAGGACTTATGCCAAGTCTCACATGATTTTTATTTCTTCTGATTGGTATCATATTTTGAAAGTTTTTAGTTCTATGTAGTTTGGATTTTATCATCATTATTATCTAAATTGATAGTAATAAAAAGGAAATCTGTTCCTTAACAGCCAGCCTTGTTAGAGACGGACCTAAAAGAGGCACCCTGTTAATTCAGGTTTGATTTGGGGACAATAATGAAATGTTTGTAAATTAATGAAAACCTTACAAAAGGCAGCTTACTTTGTTCTAATCTTACAAGCATATGACACAAGGATAAAAAGCCCTTAGCCCGGCTGTTCTCTATAATGAAATCTCTGGTCATCAGGGCAGGGTATGATAATTTATCTGTATATTGATATTCAGTTATTTTTCTGAATATTTCTGAATTCAGAGAGGCCTCTGACTCTATGTAGATGAAACTTTTTATACCTTTAGTTGACCAGAAGCTGCATCATGGGAGGCAGTGGACAATTATGTCCATGGACCAGCTTTGTTACCTTTTAGGGGAAAACTAAGTCTTTTATGGGAAGCTCGGTAGTATAATGGATAAAATATGGATAAAAAAATCAAAGTGTCTGGCCTCAGATACTTACTAGCTATGGTACCCTCAGCAAGTAAGTTTATCCTGTTTGCCCAATTCTTCATTTTTATTTTTTTATTTTTTTTGCTTTTTGCTGAGGCAATTGGGGTTAAGTGCCTTGCCCAGGGTCACGCAGCTAGGAAGTGTCTGAGACCAGATTTGAACTCAGGTCCTCCTGACTTCAGGGCTGGTGCTCTAACCACTGCGCCACCTAGCTGCCCCCAATTCTTCATTTTTAAACTGGAAAACTGGAAAAGGACATGGCAAACCACTCCAGTATCTTTGCCAAGAAAATCCCCAAAAGAGCATCACAAACAGTCGAAAAGGACTGAAAAAAATGCTAAAAAACAATAACCCCTCATAAGAAAGTTATAGTCTTACTAAAGCCTCTCTGAATTGAGTTCTGTAGGTACTCAAGACTGCAGAAACATAGATTATCATTAGGCTAAAACCCAGACTTTCAATCTCATTAAATCTTGCACTTCATTGGCATAGCCATTGAAAATTCAAGGTGACCACCATGACATAAATAGCAATGAAGTAGAATTTCAGTGAAGAAGTAGTAGAAGGACCTCTGGCAGTGGGTTTAAGAAGAAATGGGTTTAAGTCTCTTTCACCATGGACAAATAACTGTCACCTACCCTCTCTTTTGGGGTTTGTTCTTTTCTAATAGCATGGTATTAGAAAATAAAACAAATAAAAATAATAAAAAATGCTTTGGGGATCAGAGGAGCTGGGATCCACTATTATCTGTGTGACATTAAGCAACCCACTTTCCTCCCTTGGCCTCCAATTTCCTCGTCTATAAAATGAATGGGTTAGACTAGCTGTCCTCTGAGATTCCTTCCAGATATAATTCTATGATTAGATGATATTTTCTAACTCAAAGAATACATGATATTCAGCCCTTAATTAAAATAAACAGAAAGAAAGCTGTAAGTGACAAAATGGGAATATTGCTATTGTACTGCATTTTTTACAAGTAAGCCTTCATTCAGCCTTAGGGATGAGTTTAATTCATCTCAGAGACATATGATTTATAAGAGTAATCCTTGAGCTCACCTACCCATGGCTATCTTTCTCTTGGTATCTATCTATTTCTTGTGGATATATCCAGATGTTTCCCCCAGACACCAATCTTTATGAAAGCATATTGGTGATTAGATAATAAAAAAGGAGAAGCATGATTCACAAAATTGCTGTTTATATGCTAAGCTTAAGTTTGTTTCATCTTGGCCTAAACAAAATTCATGGATGTGTGAATGGGTAGGAAAATCTTGGCCCATTGGGTATAACCAGTCCTCGTTCAATTTATGGTATTTATGAAAGTTAAGCTTTGGTTGATTGTTCCCAGTATTTCCCATTGAGATCAACAAACAGCTAACATTTATAAACCTATTGAAGATTTGCAAAGTACTTTATAAATATCTCATTTGACTCTATTTTATAGATAAAGTAAGTGAGGGAGACAGAGGTTAATTTCTTTCCCAGGGTCACTCAGCTGGTGAAGTATCAGAGGCCAAATCTGAATTCAGATGTTTGTGATTCCAGGTCCACTACTGTATCCCCAGTACTGCCTAGTTATTGAGTCCAAGTATAAAAGAGTTTCATTAGCAAAATGCAGATCTCCAAGGCTCATAGTAGGGATGTAATCAGGGGATAGATTCACTATGAAATGCAGCTCTCTAAAGCAGAGAGATAGGAAGTGCGCTTTTTGTTTTGTTTTTTTGTTATTGTTTTTTTGGGGGGGTTCCTCATCTTTTAATTTTATTTTACTTTTAATACATATTTCTTTATGAATTATGTTGAGAAAAAAATCAGAACCAAAAGAAAAAAAATAGGGGAGAAAAAAATAACAGCAAAAAGGAGTGAACATAGCATAGAATTCAATATCCATAAGTTCTTTTTCTGGATGCAGGTGGAGTTTTCTATCCAAAGTTTAGTGGGATTACTTTGGATTACTGAACCACTGAGAAGTACCAAGTCTTTTGTAGTTGATTATCATACAGTCTTGTTACTGTGTACAATGTATTGCTGATTCTACTTGTTTCCTTCAGCATCAGTTCATGAAAATCTTTCTAAAATCAGCTAGTTCATAATCTCTTATAGAGCAATAATATTGCATTACCTTCATTTACCACAACTTATTCAGCCATTCCCCAAATGAGGGGCATGTACTCATTTTCCACTTCTTTGCCACCACAAAAATAACTGCTATGAACATTTTTGCACATGTAGGTCATTTTTCCTCCTTCATGATTTCCTTAGGATACAGATCCAATAAGGGCTGTGTTGGATCAAAGGTCATGCAGTTTGCTAGCCCTTTGGACATAGTTCCAAATTGCTCTCCAGAATGGTTAGATCATTTCACAGATTCACCAACAATGCATTAGTGCATCCCTTCCAGCATTTAGTATTATCTTTTCCTGTCATTTTAGCCAATCTGAGAGGTATGAGGTAATACCTCAGAGTTGTTTTAATTTGCATTCCTCTAATCAATAGTGATTTAGTGCATTTGTTCATATGACTAGATGGTTTTAATTTTATCATCTGAAAATTGTCTGTTCATGTACTTTGACCATTTATCACTTAGGGCTTTTTATTTTATTTTACTGTATTTTGTAATTGTGTAAAACATTTCCCTATTGGTCATTTTGTGCAAGGAAACTAAAATAAATGAACAAAAAAGAAAGAAAATGAAAAAAATAACATGCTTCAGTCTGTATTCAACCAATATCAATTCTTTCTCTAGAAGTGGATAGTATGCATCCCTAGAAATTTGTACTTGCACTATGTCTCCCACATCCATGTTATAAGAAAATAACACTTACTCTTTTCCCATTTTGTATTGTCTTTTTGAGATAGCAACTAAAGATAATTAACCCTTATTTCATCTAATTTCTGCCACATTTCAGACTTTTCTGGATAATTTGTTAATCAAAACATTTTAGGGTTTGTAAAATAAGTATATAAAGTTCATTTTAGTAATAAACAGTAAAACACATTTGTCTGTCCTATTCCTTGCATATTAGGAATCTGTTTAAAAACAAAACACAAAACACAAAACAACCTCGGGGTGGCTAGGTAGGGCAGTGGAATAGAGCACCAACCCTGAAGTCAAGAGAACCTGAGTTCAAATGTGACCTTAGATATTTAATACTTCCTAGTTGTGTGACCTGGGGCAAGTCATTTAACCCCAATTGCCTCAGGGGAAAAACAAACAAACAAACAAAACCACCACCAACAAAAAACAAAACCAAAAACAAAAAACTCACTCATCACTCAACCATTTCTTTTATTAGCTTTAATCATTCTATCTATATGAGTAAAGAACCATCAGTTAAATTGAATTTTTGATAGATGGGACCATGTTTTGTATTCCTCTTTCTCTCATGTTCAATATCAAAGTATTGAGCGTATTGTTCATTCCATCATATATGACCTCTTCCCCCCATAGCTTATATCATCCATTTAGTTTTCTTGGCAAAGATACTGGAGTAGTTTGCCATTTCCTTCTCCAATTAAATATCTATTTTTCTCTAGTTAAATATTATTAAGTATTAAATATTAAAATAAACTTAACCAGCATCGTATAGCTGATAAGTGTCTGAGCCCATATTTGAACTGTCTTCCCAACCCTAGGGCTAGTACTTTACTGAGCCATTTGGCTGCTTCAGTTGAACACATACAAGAATACATATCCAGAAAATGTACATTGACTTGTCATTCTGTGTATTCTCTCCTTAGAATGTAACCTCCTTAAAGGTAAGGTTTGTTCTATTTTGTATGTCTTTGTGTTCTCAATGTCTAGCCCAGTGACTTACATTTTCTCAAAAGATTTGTGTATTATCCATTTGGATTTTCTCTCCAGTAATGGGAAACTTCCTCCCCTCCATACATGATCAGATTATATGCCCCTCTTGTTTATGTCCTATTATATTAGTCTTTCATGTAGTAGATATTCATACTGTTAGATTTGATTTAATTATATTAAATTTGGTTTATGTGAAATTCCTTATGGAAAAGAATAAGGTGTCTACAAAGAATAAGGCATCTACAAATTTTAATAGATGGATCAAACCCAAACCTCTTCCCTACCATGTATGTACTAATATATTTAAATTACTGTTTATATTACTATATTAAACAGAAGACACTAGAAACAAAGCATGGTTGTGTAGTAGACATTCCATAAATGGTGAAATCAAGTTGGGTCTAGTTACAGAGAGTCATTTAAGCCTCTTCTGAAACAACCAAGACATTAACACATAGGAGCGAAGATTTGAACTAACTAGGGAAGTCACTTTTAATTGGTGATAAAGATAAAAAATAAAATAGTGAATCTATTAGAAAGATCAACCATTATGAAAGTTTTAAGCCTTTAAGTGGCAAAGGCAAAAATTGGTTTTGTAGTCATCCTTCTCCCCAGCCCCTACCCCTGCCATTCTTCTCCCCCAGGTATGAGCTTATCTCAAATCATACGTAAAAGTTGCTATGTTTTCATCAATTGACAAACACAAAACATTGATTTATTAAGGCTGTGTAATGCATTGTACTAGACCTTAGGAGAATAAAAAATAATTAATAAGATAAACTTTGATCTCATGGAAGTTGAATGTGTATGGGGTGGAGTGATGCAATAAATTTACTATGTACTTTACATTTATTGTCTCATTGAATTCTCACAATAATCCTGTGATAAAGATATCTCATTTCACACATAAGGAAACTGAGTCTGAATAAATTTCGCTAACATGCCCAAGTATCTGAGCTGGAATGCAAACTGGAGTCTTTCTGCCTCCTAGCCTGGTAGGCTAGCCTCCCTGGGGACAAACTCTCTTACATAAAATAGGTGCGAAATATAAATAAAAGGCAATTTGAGGAAAGAAAGAACATTAACCACTGGGGGAAAGAGGAGGAGGTGAGACATACATACATGAGGGTAGAGGAGGAATCCTCAGGGGAATTATCATTTAAGCCTACCCTGGACAGATGATAGGATTTCAGATGGTGAAAATTGAAAGAGGAATGTATATAGGTATAGAGAAAGCTTGTAGAAATGTCTACTTTGGGAAGAACCCAGTAATCATGTTCCTCCTCAAGGGCCTGGGGATGTTCAGCCTGAAAAAGAAGAGATGGAATAATGCCTTTTTTCAAGAATTTGAAGGGCAGTATTAGTGAAGGGGATTAGATAGATGTGTTCTGCTTGGCTTCAGGGAACTCGGCTAAGAGCAAGAAGTAGGAATTCAAATATTATTTCTTACATCAAACCTAAATCCCTATATTTCACAACAATTGGAGCTATCCAAGAGTGCAATTGGAATTGGTCTCCCAGTAGTCTGTGAGCTTACCTGTCTTTGGTATTGGTCATAGCAGGGTTTGTAGGCTCCATCTCCAAAAAAGGTTCTTCTCCTTGATGATGGCTGTGGCAGATGAATTAGAAATGGCTCTGGTCATCAGGGGAGACTTGGGATAGGGGTAGTGAGAATAATACACTGCTATTCCCAGAACTATTGAGAAATTTGCTCAGAGAATATAAATGACTTGTCCCAGGTCATCTAGTTAATAGGTGGCAGATCCCAGATTTCAACTCCCAAGTCATTCTGATTTTACTTCTATTATAATACTCATCTCCACTAAGTCATGCTGCCTCTCACCAAGGGACGAGCTTTTGCCATGTGTCATGCGCTCTACTTAGCTTTTGGAATAATTTAGCTGCCTATACTTGGTCCTTGCTTATCAAAATTTCTTTTTCTTTAATCTAGCTTTGGAAGGAATAATCAGAGACAAAACATTCTGGGGTCAACCTTTCATGTCATGGGGTCAACCCCATGTAACAATATGGCATGGACACCTGAAAAGAACCGATTTGTAGACTCCTTTATCTATTATTGCCTCCTGTCCAAATCAGAGTTTCTCTGACATTTTGAAAATGCAAGTTATAAAAACGTGCAGTAGGGTTCTGGATCAGTGAACACTGCTTGAATGGATTATCATTGGGCATTCTCTATGCTATAATAATCTCATGATAAATGGGGAATTGCACCAGATGCTTCTTTATATTCCAAGATGATATCGATTTCTTGTTTCTCTTCTCCCCTCCCTATCTTTGTACTGGGGAGAACCTCAGTGGTTTCTTAATTCCTAGACTTGTCCATTTTATCTGTCTCTCTTGCAAAGTCAGCCTGGCTCTTAAATGGCTTGTTCACTTAATTGAGTCAGTCATTAATGTGGAGGATCCTGTAGGTCAGGAAAAAGATCAGAGGACTCGGGTCCTCATTTGTAATGAGGAAAGTGAAAATCTGACAAGTGGAAGTTTAGACCAGATGATCTGAGGTTCTTTCCAGTTTTAAAACTGTGGATTATGTTTTTCATGACTTCCCATGTATAATGAGTATCATGTTGTTTGTCTTCTTAATGGATGGTGGAAGGAAAGAATTGGAAACATAATTTAAAAAGAAAATTAATGTTAGAACTGTGGGTAAAGGGGAAAGAGGAGGCTGGTTTAATACTACTTAGGGTCATCTCTTAAAAAAAAAAACCTTAAAAGGGGACAATCTGAGCCACATATTCATGTTCTTTGAGTATTATTATGTGATAAGACTATTAAATCTGCTTACCTGGTACTTTAGAGATCATTGAGCATAGCCTCCCTTGTATTTATTTTTCCAAAAAAGGATCCCAGGAAAGTCTTAGAAATAGAAAGGATCTTAGATACTTGAGTCCAAACATCTCTTTTTACCCATAAAGAAACTGAGGCTTAATGGCATTCAGCGAGTCACATGGAGTTACCCAGTTAGGAATGGCAATATTTCTACTTATTTCTTCTGACTCCAAATTAACTAAGCTGTTTCTCAATAATACTTTTATCAGTTTCTCACCTGAAAGAAAGAAGGTGTGATACATCCAACTGTTCCTTTGTAGTAGCTGGAGCATAATGTGTGGCTTTGTTTCTGCTGATCTTGTCAGTTGGGATACCATGACACTGACCTGGTTGGAATAGGATGCAAAGAACAATTTTGAATCATTTTTAATAATGTGTTTTTGTTTTATGATCCTATGTGTTCTTTTAAATGAGTACATTCTGCTTTGATGACCAGATATGCTTCATTATGAAAGAAAGTTCATTTTTTTGATGAATAAATTTCTTTACAAAGTATTTTAAGAGGATTCTTCATATATGGCACTTCATTTCTTGATTCTGTGCATTTTCAATGGCTGTTGTCTCCTATTCTTGATTTTCTCCACCTCTTCATCAATGCCTCCTGGTTTTCTTCAAATCCTAGCTAAAACCATACCTTCACCAAGAAGCTGATTCTCATTCTTGCCTTTTCTCTGAGTTTACTTTATTTATATTTATAATTTTATAAATATTGCTTTATTATAAATTCCATTATTATGTAGTTTATCCTCTTCATATCTTGTTTATCCGTAGTTACTTGTTTATTATTCTCTCTACTAAACTGTGAACTCCTGGAGATAAGTGCCTTTTTCGCCCCTTTATTTATATCCTCAGTGTCAGGTACATGTTTTTTCTAAACATAAAACATTCTGAAAATGTTTTTTGATTTGAATTGCCTGTACTAGAATGGTTTCTAGAAATTCCTCAGATCAGGATAAAGTGTTGGATTTGGGGTCAAAAGATTTATTTAAATTATGGTGTCCCTTATTAGTCATGTGACTTTATACCAATTGCTTAACCTCTCTGGGTTTCAGTTTCTGTATCTTTAAGAAGAAAGAAATTTGATGTTTTAACATTTTTTCTGGCTTTAAATCATAATTTTGGGATGATCCTCTGTCCAATTTCTTAAGAAGAGGGAAGCCTAAAAGGACATGGAAGTGGAAAGAATTTTACATATGAATCATACTCATATACTGCATAAAGGGGACTTCCTGCTTAGTTAACTCACCTATAAGCTGAGGGGTCAACTGGAATAGAAACTAAATACAACAATTTAGTGGGTGGTCCAACTGGGCACACTGGCTTTGAAGAAGAGCAATCCGCTCAGCTGTGGATTATTGTTAAAGAATATCAGGGAAATACGTACTCAAAAAGGGAGTAGCACACAGCATCTTAGAGCTAATGGTCTCTAAAATAGATGGAGATCAATATGGACCTAGATGCTTACTAATGTAGCTGAAATATCAGATGATAAGTTTTCCTTTTCCAATCTTAATACTCCTTAATGTCATAATTTCATGGGGGTACTTGTATTAATGGGGTAGACCATAAATCTTTCCATATTTTAAGACAAGTGTTCCAATATGAGATTCGTAGATTTCCACAGGAACTATAGATGGTAAGTATCTCGACATGCATGAACTTGGATGGGAATAACATTCCAAATTTATCTGATAACTTGAAATTTTGAGATTTTTATAGTTAGAGGAGACTGGAGAGCTTCAGGTAAATTTGCATAAGGTTTATCCAACCCATATCTCTAAAAGATGAGAACCTCTGAATAGCATTAGACACAGCTGTTGGTGCTAGTCCCCTGAATGCAAAACCTCTATCAGTGTATTCATTTGAGACCTTGTTAACAGAGCAGATCACTGATCTCATTTAAAACCAGCAGGCTGAATATTTGTTTCAGAGAGCTATGACTCAGGCAGCCCTTCTCCCTGAAATGATGGAAACCAAGTTTGAAATCGATCAGGTATAATGAAATTGACATGGCCCATGTATTAATCAATTTTAATAATTGTGTGTTACAATAGCTACCCAATAAAAAAGCTGTTATTTCCAATTCTATTCACTTAGGCTCTGTCTCTATGCCTGTTGCATGAGTGGTTGGAACATGAAAAATGCAGGCATTCTCAATATCGATATTATATAATCTCTTGGCCTTTTTTAAAAACTTATTTTAAACAATGAATTATCAGCCTGGGTGTTTTGATGTCCTATAAACACAGTCTTAGAAAGTTAATGATCAGGTAGAGAAAAACTAATTTCATTTAATGAAAATCATTCTCTCAGCAGATAGAAACTTGATTCAGCAGCCTTCAATGGAAACAACAAAGCAATGCAGAAATTGTTAGGAGTTGCAAGGGACATCTTTTTTCATGATATATAGAATTTTGATTTTTGTCTGTTTTCTTCTGAACACCTGTGGAGTATTGTCCTTAATCCTGGGTGACAGACCTTAGGGAAAGTCATAAAGAAGCTAGAACAAATGCAGAGGAGAACAGCATAATTATATATTATTATACAATTGGGTTTGTTTTCTAAGTATACTTCCACTGATAAAATGAAATTTTAAAAAGACATGGAAGTCTTATGGTAAAAGAAGAAAAAAGAAGACAATGCGTAGGTATAGGCTTGTTTCCTTCCTTTTCAAGTTAAAGTTAAATCCATTTTCTCTTTATTTCATTTTTTGTTTTCAAGCATTTTCAAGCTATGCAGGATAAACTTCCAATAGAATTCTTATTTTAAGAAGGAACATCGCTATTTTTTTGTTCTATTGGTATAGCCCAATTATGTAAAATGAAGATGCCTTTAATTATTCTATATTTTTATTCAAGAACATTTTAAAATTGTGTTTGTATTATTTTATAATTACCTTTTATAAGACATTTATTTAAATCGTAAGTATGCCATAGTAAATTGACTAATTTTAGGAATTTTTTAGTAATTTTGAAAGAGACTTCCCTTTTTGGTATATTATTTCCCTCTGAATTTTATTATTTCACTTAGAGTTATAGTTGATTTTGGAGATTCATTTTGAATCATTTATCTTTACTTACACCATTCTGCATTTCTTTGCTGATTCTGTAAGGTTTTCTAAGTAAATGTTCATGTCATCATGAAGCCTGAAAATAGGAACTGCTTTGTTTCCTTGTCCTATGTTTATGCCTTTGATTTCTTTCTTATGTCTAATTTCTACTAGCATTTTTATAAATGCTTTATGCCAATGGGAAAGGAGAAATTTTGTTGTCTAACTCTAGTGTTTATTGGGAAATATAGTGTTTCCCCCACTGAAAGTAGATAGTTTGGGTTTTTAGCTATATGTTTTACACATTGAAAATTCTTTCTATACCTAAGTTTTAAAGAGTCTTCCTTAGTAAAATGTTATAAACTATTGAAGATTTTTTCTCTGCATGTCCTGATCCATTATGAGAGTACTGGTTTTTATGTAATTAATTCATGTAATCCATGAATTATATGTAATTAATTCATATAGTTAATTATTATGTGTAACTAATTATGTAATAATTCATGTAATTAATTATGTTGTTTTCCTAATGATTCTCTTTTTATCCCTAGTATAAATTCAACTTGGTCAAAGTAAAGGGGGGAAAAAAACGGGATTTATAACTGTAAATTTGAGTGGATAGAGTATTAGGTCTGGAATCAGGAGTTAAAATTTAGTATCAGACACTTAGTAGCTGTGTGATCTTGGGCAAGTGATTTAACCCTGTTTGCCTTAGTTTCTTCATATATAAAATGATCTGGAGGAGAAAATGGCAAAAGACCTGAAGAACAAAAGCATGTATAGATTCAAAGTATTCCTTATTGGCCACCATGTTTTTTTCTCATTGGAATGTAAATTCCTTGAGGACAGTGACTATTTTTCCTTTTATGTTTTATTCTCAACTTACCCTATAATAAATACTTAAATATTTTCCCTTAGTTGCTTATTCATTTTACTAGGTTTTTTTTTTGTTTTTTTGTTTTTTTGTTTTTTACATTTCATAAAAGTTGCTCAAAACAATTATTGGTGTTGGGAGATAGTTCTCATTCTTTCTTTTATTCCTCTATAGTGTAGGTATTGGAATCGAAATTATCTCCTAAATGGAATTTGGTAGAGTGCTTTCTTATATAATTTTTAAAAACAATTTGGATAGTATTATTAATTATTCTTCAAGTGCTTAGAAAATTCATCTATAAGTCTCTCTTGACTTCAGTAGTAATTAGTGTCTTTACAGCCATTTTAATTCCATTTTCTGAGATCATATTGTTTAATTGGCATTATGCTAATTTGGATAGTTGATATTTTTATGGATAATCTTAAATTTCTTTTTGCATTCTCATTTCTGCTATGATTTAATTATTCCTATCTTGAGAATTACTTTTAAATTTTAGTTTAGTATGATACAATTTTTTAAAAAGACATTTTGAAGAATTGACTCATTTTTAAATGATGAAAGAGAATTATGAAATGGCTTTATGTAAGACTACAATGTAAATTGCTGAAGTATTATTGAATAGAGTCTATTTCAACATATGCGTTGTAGCCTGAGGAAGGAATTGTTCTTAGAATTTTGGATAATGATCCCAAACAATGTATGTTTGTTTTAAATTTGTTTTCTAATGAACCTTCTTTGTTTTTTCAATGTCTGCCATCATTGCTAAATAATAAATGTTGGTTAAAGGTGACAAACCACTAGGGATAAGTGAAAGCAATGGAAATTGCAAGTTTTAAAGCTGATAATTATTTTAGAAGGTTTGGAGAGCCAGAAAGAGAAAGATGGTAGAGTAGAAATTAATATTAATAAGGTATTATTATAGGATGGCTTACCCAATAATGAACTTTTTTGGCTTCCTTTGAATGGGACCAACTCCATCCATTGTGGCATTGTAAGCAAGATAGATTTCTATGCTGCCCAGTTGGCATGATCCATTTGGAAGATGAAAGAATCTTTTTTCATGTTTTCCTGAGGGTGAGAAGTAAACATACAGAGTAAAAGTTTTTGGAAGCTATTTTTGGCTAAAAACTAGCAAGAACTTTCTTATGTTTAGAACTATTCAGTAGGAAATGGTTTACTGTGTGTTGTAATATGTTCCCACCAGTCAAAGTGATCAAACCAAGCCCAGGTGGTCCTTTTTAGGGAAATTTTCAAAGAAACTTCTATGTTAGGAGACAGATTAGACTAAAAAGCCTGCTAGTTTCAAGAAGATTCTAAAACTATTTTTGTTGTTTGTTTCCATCCAGGATTAAGGCTAGAAAGGGGATCAGAGATAATTAAGCTGATCATCTTCAGTTTAAAGAGGGGAAAACTGAGGTTAGCTAAAGGGGTAAATTGACTTCCTCAAAGTCATACAAGTTATAGAAGCAAAGATTTGGGTTTTTTATTCCAAATTGAATGCTTCACAAGGTATTTTGGATTTGGAGGGAGTGGGATATATTTTCTAATAGATCCTGATTATGCATACTACTCACTTTAATTTGAGAGGTGAAGGGAAATAAAAGCTTTAAAAAGTAGATATGATTCCTTTTATTGGGCCTTATTTCTGCTGAAATGCTAATGCTATGAGCCATAAATGCAACAATCTCTCTGATTTAGAGCTTTCTTTTTACTTTATCAGCCTACCAAACCAGAATTACACATGTAACAGAACAAGTCCATTCTTTAAATTTGATATTGATTCAAATGCAGATTAAAGGAAAATGATTTCATTTTAAATTACACATTTCACACTTACCTTTTAATCCAAAGTGGGAATTTTTTTTATCACAATTTAAAACAGCAATTCCCCTCCCCCCACCTTAGTACCACGCTTCTGTGTTTGGAGGGGAATTTCTTCCGTCAATTCATTAAGATTCCTAAATCTTACTGGGATCATATTTGGAAATTTGGAGTAGAGGGGCAGCTAGGTGGTGCAGTGGATAGAGCACCAGCCCTGAAGTCAGGAGGACCTGAGTTCAAATCTGGTCTCAGTCACTTAACATTCCCTAGCTGTGTGACCCTGGGCAAGTCACTTAACCCTAATTGCCTCAGAAAAAGCAAAAAAAAAAAAAAAAAAAAAGAAATTTGGAGTAGAAGTATGACCTCACAGGGGCAGCTAGGCTGGGTACTACAATAGATAGAGCACCAGGCCTATAGTCAGGAAAATCTGAGTGTGAATCTGATCTCAGACACTAGCTATATGACCCTGGGCAAGTCACTTAAATGCTTTTTGTCTCAGTTCCCCATCTGCAAAATGGTGATGTACTAGAGAAAGAAAGGGCAAATCACTCCAGTATCTGTACCAAGAAAATCCCTAAGACAAAGTCTCTATGACTCTGGGTCACAGAGAGTCAGATATGACTGAACCACAAATGACCTCAAAAGTAACTTAGTCTAAACTTCATAGGTTCTTGGGACAGGAAACTTAATAAAGTTCAATAATTTGCTCAAGGTCACATAGCTAGTTAGCAAAACTCTTCCTTCTTATTTATACTATTGAAAGTGTAATACATATTATTCTTCATGCAGGGACATTCAAAAATCCTCGTTTAGGCTATAGAGTTATCAAATAAAGAATCAAGCAGTTGGAAAGGAACGTTAGAGTCACCATCTAAATCATGGATCTATATGACAGTAAAAATGATTTTTTTTGCCTCTTCTCAAAATACCTGGAGGGTCGGAGACCCACTATACTTGGCAGGGAGCCCATGCAGGTCTTAATTAGTTTTTTCAATTATCCTTAAGGAATTCCTTGCCTTACACCTTCAATCCCTATTCCAAGAGAGCTTCTCTAAATCCCAAATTCAGGTTGCTTGTGTGACATAGGAGTCACTAACTCTATTCTTCAAGTTGGCTGGAAGACCTCTAGGCTTTACCATCTGCCCAAGCACAGAATTCTAACGTCCTCTGGACCTTGCCATCTACCCTGCCTTGACATTCTGCAGATATGTATATGTATATGGATATGTATAAATATAAATAACTATATGTATATAACTATATAAATTATATATAATATATATAACTACATATATAAATATATATAACTACATATAACTAAATATAGCTATATATAGTTATCTGTATAAATATATGTAAATATAGCTATATATAACTATATATAGCCTGATATAATTAAAGAGCCTTGAATATTATCTTATCTGTGAGCCCTTCAGATTTCTGTGGTCTTTTGTCTGTACTTCTGAGTTTCCATTTCTCTGCCATCTTCCACAAGTAGAGCATGATTTAATTGAGCAGAGATCATCTCTTTTTTTGAATTTGTATTCCCAACATAATTGTTGGTACATTACTTGGCACATAGCATGTACTTAATGGATGAATGAATGAATATATATATATATATATAATATACATAATATATATATATATATACATACCCACACAAATATATATAAAATCTTCTTTCATTCACTTGCCCATGTTCCTTTCTGGTTTTCCAGCTCAAGGGGTTACCCCAATGTTCTCTTCTGTTTACTCTGACATCTCGAGGATACCTGTGGAGCACAAAGAGAATTATTCTGCAGTCATGTCTTACATTTACACTAGCCCCATTTTCTCTTTCACTCTGTGTTTGTTCCCTGACATCCTTCCCGGTAGGTTTCTTTTTTAGTCTCTTGTTTATATTCTGCAGCCTACTTACATCCACTGTACATCTCTATGTTACACTCATTTTTAATTCTTTGGAGACTGTAGAGTTCCATGGCTCACAGCAATATAAAAACACCATAAGAATATTGGGATTTAAAAGATGAACCTTAAAAATGCCTGGTTCTTTTTTAGCATTATTTCCTTGTGTCATGTCAATAGTAATTTAAGAATCAATCCCAGAGATTCCATGGGAAAAATATATATGAACATGGGAAAAACATATATGAACATTTGGCTACTTTGAAAAGAAATAAACATATTTAAAGATAGTTTTTCTAGTCTATAATTGGGACTGAGTTGGGAAAGTTTAATTCATAAAAAGCTTTATTAATAACAAGGTCACAATTAGAGGCTTACACACAATCTAGAAAAAAGTAACTTCATTTCTTACCTTTAGATTATTTCATTCTAGCCAAGTATTTAGCAAATGGTTCTTAATGCTTAAAAATGAAAAGAGAGCTAGTGAAGAATCAATGAATCCCAAAGCCTCAGTTGGAAGTGACTCTGAATATCATGTAGTTCAACTTTTCCTTAAAACAGGGATCTTCTATAACATGTGATTGTCCAGACTTCCCTTGAAGATCTCAGGTGAGGAGATCCTCAAATTCCTTAAGAGCTTAATCCACATTTATCAATGAAAGTTGATAAATAATATAGACAAATAAAACAGCATAGTGGACTAATATAATATTGTTTATTGTTCATGTAGTATTTCTTACACAATTTCTCAGCAAAATAATTTATTTATGGTAACTATGTGGAGTGGTACAAGTAATAATATTTCCTTTTCTCAACTGAAGAAATTGAGACTAAGAAAATCTGACTTATCTACTTGGTTATTTGATAAGAATTGGGATTAAAACTTCTTCTACCCCCCAAGCATAGTGTGTTCTCTGTTTCTCTGTCTTTGTCTCTCTCTGTCTCTCTCTCTCTCTTTGTGTGTGTGTGTCTCTCTGTCTCTCTTTCTCTCTCTCTTTGTGTGTGTGTCTCTCTGTCTCTCTGTCTCTCTCTCTCTGTGTCTCTCTGTCTCTCTCTTTGTGTGTGTGTGTCTCTGTCTCTCTCTTTGTGTGTGTGTCTCTGTTTGTCTCTCTCTTTGTGTGTGTGTCTCTCTGTGTCTGTCTCTGTGTGTGTGTGTCTCTCTCTCTTTGTCTCTCTCTCTGTGTGTGTGCGTGTGTCTCTGTCTCTGTATCTCTCTCTCTCTCTCTATATATATATATATAATCCCTGTTTTATTAAATCTTTACCAATTTCATGTCATAGGTTCTTTGCAAAAATTAAATTGGCCACAAGGATGTTATTTTTGTAAGGTTGACTAGAAATAGCAAATTATATTTTATAAGGAACACTTCCTTTGCACTGTGTCAGTAACAAAAAGTCACTGTAAATCAGGCTCCAGGAGGGAGAGAGGGACCCGTTGCTAGGACTTGAAAATATAACTCTGTCTTAAGACCAGTTAGGGAGACAGCTTGCTGCTATTTAGGTATTTGAATAACCAAGGGAACCAACTCATATGAAGCTCAAATGATGGAGTATATTTACAGCCCCTGAATTAAAGGCTTTAGTGATAGGAAATATCTAACATGTTCCCATTGGATTGCTTCAAAAGCAAGTCACAGTAGTTTGCCAGAGGAATCCAATTCAAATTGATGAGGTTGTCAGTTGAATTTCAATCTTTTGGCTAAAGTCTGTAGACATGACGGCCTTTTCAAACTTCTCGGGTGGATATCATATCATTTGCTACTGACTAGAACTTGTCATTCAAATATATTGAAGAGATATTCATCAGGGAATTTACTCAGTTTCATCTTTCTGAATTTTTAATATTAGGGATTTGACTATAAAAAAATCAATTTGGTTATTACTAAAATGGATTGTTCAACTATTTACCTTAAAGGCGAGAATTTCTAAAATGTATTAGGATTGATGCCATTTCATAGATGTTATTTTATATTGTGTGAGCATTTTAACTGGATTATTTTCATTGTTTGGATAATTTCATGACCAAGTACAAAATGGACATATTTCTAAGCAAGGGCTACTAGAATAGTTCATTTGCAAATGTTTTGGTGCCTTCATGCTGTTATTTCAATTGATTTCCCAAATATAGTTTTCCCTACCCTAACAGCAGAGATTTTTAAGGATGAAACAAGCAAATCTACCTAAAGTTTATCTAAAGCAAACAAAACAAATACTTTTCCGTATTCATGGTTCCAATGCTGTGCCTTTAAATTATTTTCTTTTGAAGTCATTTTCATTTTCCTATCTTTTGGAGCAACTAAGTAGGACAATAGATTGAGAACTGGATCTACAGCCAGGAAGACTTGAATTCAAATGCAGCCTTAGATGTTTACTAGTTATGTGACCCTGAGCAAGTAATTTAACCTCTGTTTGCCTCAGCTTCCTCATCTGTAAAATAGGGATGATAGTAGCATCTCACTTCCAGGGTGATCAAATGTGATAATAACTGAAGTATTTCACAGTGCCTAGTATATAGTAAGCACTGTATAAATGTTAGCTGTTATTATTAGGGAAGTTAGGTGGCACAGTATGCTGAATCTGGAGTCAGGAAAAATCTGAGTTCAAAGCCAACCTATCAGATACTTACCAACTGTGTGATCTTCAACAAGTCATTTAATGCTATCTGACTCAGTTTCCACATCTGTGGAATGTGCTGGAGAAGGAAACAGTAATTCACTTTAATATTTTTTCCAAGAAAACCCCAAATGGGATCACAAAGGGTTAGACACAATTGGAAAAACTGAACAATGTACAAATGCATAGTGTTATACATACAGAAAGTGTAAATAAAAGGTGGAAGGAGTTGGAAGAAAATCCAGGAATGGCGAATGGCCAGCAGCAATCATGAAAGGAAGAAATAGAGTGCCATATTCTAGAAACAACTTAAAGAGTCTATGGAGGGGAGCAATATGTAAAATAATATATTTATAAGAAAATAGAGCAATATGTAAAAAGATCAGAAAGGGGGGAAGGGGCCAAGGTGGGAAGAACTTTTAAACCCAAACAAGGTACTTTATGTTTGATCCTGGAGGTGATAGGGAGCTACTGTAATTTGAGTAAGGCAATGACAGATGAGGTAATGAAATCACTCTGGTAAATTAAAGTGTGAAAAGGCTTAGTGGAAGGAGGAGGAGGTTCCTGCAATAGTCCAGTTGAGTAGTAATGAGGGCCCAGGACTGGGGTGGGGGCTATGGAAATGCAGAAAACTTATATGCATATATGTCACTGAGGCTATCCAAGATGAATAGGAAATATCCCTTGCCCACAAGAAGCTAACAGACCTAATTAGGATTTTAGGGATTCCCAATTGATTGGTATACATATACCATCTTGTGAATCAAATCACAGTCCTTTCACACTTTAGGAGATACTCCTAGAGTACTATTGTGGTTGAGCAATTTATCATCATTGTAATTTTAATAATAATGATATATTTCACTTTGTCTTTCAAAGTCCTTTGAGATTAGCTTAGTTTTCACATTTGTAAAATTAATAATAGTGCTTAACTTTCAATGCTATTATGAAGATAAAACGAATCAAACAAAGCTTAGGTAGCTTGCAAGGGTAGTGTCTCAGCCAGTAGTTGAACTTTATCCACTAAACTACCTAGCTACCTTTGGGAAACCTGTGATGGATCTCACTGAACATAGCTAGGAGGGTCCTTGGATGACCCAGTTTATCATCTGGCCCGTCCTCAAATATTTTCTGTCTTGGAGATTTTACGGAACTTGGGATCCTTATCAGCATAGGTTTCAAGTTACATCTATGCTAAGGTGAGAAATCATAGGAGGATTTTGAGAACATGATGTGTTAATATTATTTCAGCTGTTAAAATCATTGAATACATTCTTGATTATTGCAAATGTCTAATTAAAGTTAGTAATTAAAGATATTTAAATAAATGCTTCCTAACTCCTAAGGCACTGCACAAGTATTCCAATAATTCACAGTTGATTGTGTTATTATTTTTATTATTGCCTCCTAATAAAATTAGAAGCAAAAATTATCTTGGCAAGGTATTTTAAAATTAAATTTATTTAAATTTAGGAGAGTTTATGGTATTGAGGTTCTTGGTAATAATAACCCCATGATTGTCTCAATTTTCATACATTCTCATAAATGAGTTTATTGCCAGAATTCACAGACTGCCTGCTTAAAAATTTAAGAAGCACAGTGTCATTCGATTAGCAGAATTTCCACATTTCCTCCCCTCCTTTTCCCTCACCATCCCCCTGGTGATTTCTTGCGGCCAATCCTAAGGACTGTCACAGATTTGTCTCACAGTCTTTATTTCTCATCAGAGTACTTAAAATTGGAAATGTCTCATGCTGTTGCTTCTGTTCATTTGGAAAATGAACAGCAGCCATTGGGCAAGTATGGGAGGAGGTGGGGGAAATGTTCCACTATCAAGATTTCAATGTGAGCGGATTGCACTAAGGCAAGAGAGATTTGACCTTCTCATCCTGGCCCACTTGCTGTGACTGGTTACTTTCATTTTGGATTCTCCCTTGGAGTCTTTTTCTCAGTCGTACAATTATTGTACTAGAGATCCATTCAAAGTAACATTGAAAGTGACTTTGGTTTTATATAGATTGGTAGACAACAACAACAATACTTTTTCTTTGAGGTAGTTTTTTTAATCCCTAAAGTCAGAATATGAGAGACTCTTAAAGGATTGTAAACATTTGGTCCAACTCTGTTAACCATTTTAAGGATGAGAAAATCTAGGCCAGAGAAAGTTATCCAAATTTGTAGTCATGTGGTAGAAAGACAATAATTACCTGACATCTCAAGTCGGTGCTTTGGAAAAATAGCATAAAGATCTTATGTGCTAATGAATATTTTGTGTAGATTTCTATGCAAGGTTATTGTCACATCATTGGCACAAACATACATACATACAGAAAAGAATGGCAATAGAGATCCAGCTTACATGTTACTTTTTTTTTACTCTGTTGGCCTATTTATTTCTGTGACTCTTTTTACTTTTTCTCTCTGCATTTGTTTTTCCATCTTTCATTCTCTCTTTTTCTATTTTTTCCTTTATTTTGCCTCTGTGATTCTCTGTGCTTTTCTTTTTTTTCTCTAATTGCATCTGTTTCTCCATCTTTCTTTTTGTTTTGACTCTATACTGCTCTCTTTCTGTATCTGATTCTGTCTCTGTGAGTCTATCTTTCTGTCCCCCTGTCTCTGTTTCTGTTTCTGTCTGTCTCTATCTCTCTCTCTCTCCGTCTTGTCTTTCTCCTGTTTTTTTCTATTTCTGCCTCTGTCCCTTTCTGTCTTTTTCTGTCTCTCTGTCTCCCTGTGTTTGTCTCTCTTTCTCAAGTTTCTTTCTCTATTTCTGTCTCTCTTTCTCTACCTCTGTCCCTTTCTCTGTCCATCTTTTGCTTTCTGTTTCTGTCTCTGTCTGTTTGCCTGTCTCTCTCTCTCTCTTTTTCTTTCTCCTCTGTTTTTTTTCTATTTCTGCCTCTGTCCCTTTCTGTCTCTCTGTCTCCCTGTGTTTGTCTCTCTTTCTCCTGCTTCTTTCTCTATTTCTGCCTCTATCTTTCTCTACCTCTGTCTGTCTTTCTGTCTCTCTAACTCTCTCTGTGTGCTTGTCTCCCTGTATGTCTCTGTGTCTCTGTCTTTCTCCTGTTTCTTTCTCTATTTCTGCCTCTAGCTTTCTCTATTTCTGTCCCTTTCTCTCTGCCTGTCTTTCTGTCTCTTCTTGTCTGTAATTTATGCTCAAGTGTCTTTTGGCACTTCACTGAGGAAGGACAAGTCCCCAGGAGGATTATTTTAGACAAATAGCTTCAGGCTACCTTGCAGCCAGTGCTTCACCAGTACTTGCTCCTGATTATTTTGGTCTGCAGAATCAGTTGTGCACAGATTTACATCAGCTCTTTTGGATGTGATTTCCCTAGTCTATTAAAACTAAAAATACCATTCCTTCAGTAAGGATTTGGTGACACATATAATCCACCAACTTTCACATTTGCCTTTATAATACAGGTAAACTTCAGCTCCATCCAGAATCTTAAATTCCAAATCCTAACTTCATAACTTGTTGCTTTTGTATGTATGTGAGCATTGACTCCCCTTATAGAATGGAGGTATCTCAAAAGCAGAGATTTTCATTTAAAAAAAAATTGTATTACTCCTGCCAGCACGGGTTAGGGCAATTAGCAGTCACTCGATTGCTATTGTGACTCCTTCTTTCTCATTTTTTCTTGTTTTAATTTATTGATGTATTTTTGCTTTAACACAACAGCCAACTCCCAAGGAATCACCTGCAAAATTACTTCTGACACAGCTTATCAATTATTCACATAAAGTAGCATTTTGTTGTTTAATATCATATGGTTCCAGTTGACCTGAATGGTGACTTGGTTACTTAGTTGATAATGTATATGCCATTCTTATGCTACTTTTACTTTTACAATTCTGCAGTATTTCATCCAAGTCTTCCCATTTTTTTAGTTGTATGTTTTTTTACCCTATACTGTCCAATAACAACATAATTACATTCAAACCAACAGCTTCATATTAAAAAACAAAAACATCCCAAATCACATGAGTACATCAACGGATGCAGAAAAAGCTTTTGACAAAATATAACACTCATTTATATTTTAAAACAAGGCTTCTTAAAGTTTTTCTACTCACAACCTCCTTTTTCCCCCTGAGAAATTTTTATGCAACCTTGGGTATATAGATATATAAAATAGATATACAATCAAACATTTACTTAAAATAAATCATAATTTCATGACTGCCACATTGAATCACAGCTGATAGTTTAAAAAGTTTTGCTTTAAAAAACCTATAAAGAATATAAAACTATATACATGTGAATACACATATATATATAAAGATATAGATGTATAAACATAAGCAGATACATGTGTATGTGTATGTATGCATGCATATAATATATTCATACAAAAACACCTCTCTAAAAATAATGGCAATCATCCTTTACAATAGGTGTACGTACAAGTATTCCCAAAAAATACAGGAATTTTTTGATAGTTCTAGAAATACTAGGAATAACATAAGACAAGACAAAAAAATTAAAAGTATTAAGATAAACAAAGAAGACAAAGCTATCTCTTTCTGGATAACATGATGTTTTACCTCAAATATTCTAAGGAATAAAAAATGAAGCTAATTAAGATAATTAGTGCCTTCATCAAAGTCCTAAACTATAAAAATGAAGTGAAAAACCAATAGCATTTCTACATTACAACAAAATCTGGGAGTTAATAATAACCAGGAAAATTCCATTCAAGGTGACTACAAAATGTATTAAATATTTGGAAGCCAATCTATCCAAGTGCATTCAATATTTCTATAGATTCAATTATAAAACGTTCCTTTAATAAAAGATAACTTAAACCCTTAGAAGAATATTCAGTACTCATGATTGGGTTAAGCTGATGTAATAAAATGATTATACTGCAGAATTTAATTTATCTTAATAATAGCTTACATTCAAAGTTTATAAAATATTTTACATTTATTATTTAATTTCATCCTCACAAAAACCCTTTGTTATTATTGCCTCCATTTTACCTTCGTTTTAATGGTAAAACAGCTAGGCAACTAAAGGAATATTTTACAGAGCTGAGTAAAGGAACAAAATTCACTTAAAAGAACAAAAAACCTAGAATATCAAAAGATATTCTAGTCTTCAATAAACCCCAAACATAAATTACTTAGGAAAAAACTTCCTCTTTGATAAAAATTGCTGGGAAAACTGGAAAGTAGTCCTAATAGAAATTAAGTTTAGACCACAATTGAAAACCATATTTCATGTTAATACCAAAATGGATATATGACCTGACTATTAGAAGAGGAACAAATTCAAAGCGAGGAGATAATTTTAAAGATTGTTTTTCTAAATTACATGTAAAAAAAATAACATTTTTCTAATTTTAGAGTTCTAAATTTCCTCCATCTCTCTCCTACTTCTTCCTTGAAAAGACAATCATTTTGATATAGACAATACATATACAGTCAGGCAAAACATATTTCCATATTAAATATATTATAAAAGAGAATACAGACCCATTCATCCCCCTCAAAAAAAAACCAAGAAAATAAAATGGTTTTGCTGTTGTTTGTCTTATTCTTTAACTTTCATTCAGACTTCATTAATTCTTTTTCTGGAGATAGATATCATTTTTCATTATAAATCCTTTAGAATTATCTTGGATCGTTGTATTGATCAGAATAACCACAGCTGATCATTGTACAGTATTGTTACTATATACAATTGTCTTCTGGCTCTGCTCACTTTGCTTTTTATCACTTCATATAAGCCTTCCCAAGTTTTTCTGAAACCATCCTATTTGTCAATTCTTATAGTGAGATAATATTTTATCACAGTCATATGCCATATCTTGTCTATCTGTTGTCTAACTGATAATTTCTCATTTTTTTCTACCACAAAAAGATCTGATGTATATATTTACTTTTTGGTATGAATAGACACCTTGTTTTCCCTTTTCTTTGATCTGTATAGGATATGGTAGCACTGCTGGGTCAGAGGATATGCAGCTTTATAGCTCTTTGGGTTTAGTTCCAAATTGTCCTCTAAAATGGTTGGACTAATTCATAACTCTAATAATAGCGTATCAGTGCTTCAGTTTTCCACATTCCGTCCAACATTTGTCATTTTCCTTTTTTGTCATATTAGTCAATCTGATAGTTGTGAGATGGCATCCCTGGGTTGTTTTAACTTGTATATAGAAGATGAATTATTATTCAGACCAAAGATGGAAATAACAAAGTATGAAATGGATGATTATATGAAATTGAAAAGCTTTAGAACAAAACAAAATTATTGCCTCTAGAATAAGAAGGGAAGTGATCATAATAATCATTGTGTCAAATTTCTTAGATAAGAGTTTGGTATCCAAAATATAGGAAAATAATCATTGTGTCAAATTTCTTAGATAAGAGTTTGGTATCCAAAATATATAGATTGTTAATAGAAATATACAAAATATGAGTCTACAGTTCTCAAAAGAAGAAATCCAATCTTCTAAAAGTCATATTAGATAATGTCCTAAATTATTAATAAGAAAAGAAATGCAAACTAAAGACCAGGTTTCATCTTACAACCAGCAAAGTGACAAGGATGACTAACAAAATAATGCTAAGAAGTGATTCTCAAAGAACGGACTCACCAATTGGCAATGTTAGTGCAGTTGTATAATAATGTAACTAATTTAGAAAACAATTTGCAAATCTGTCAATTGGGTGAAGTGGTTAAAAAGTTCAGGCCTTCTGACATGTGGATTCTAACTTTTGGCATAAACTTCAAGGAAGTCCTTGACAAAAAGAAAGGTTTTAAGGAAACTTTCTTAGGTAGGAAAAAAAAAATACAAGCAATATAGTTGTTCTTGGACTGGGAATGGCTAAATAAATTGTGGTAAATCAATGCAACAGAACATTATTGTTCTGTAAAAATGATGAAGATGATAAAATTGGAGAATCATAGGAACACATAAGTATGTGAAGTAATACTAAGGGAAGTAATCAGGTCCAGGAAAACATACTATATGACTTTCGAAATGGAAATGGAAACTACAACCTAAAAACAATAAAAATGATGTTACAACTTTACAAAGAATAAACTCAGCCCCCCAAAAAACATGAGAAGACAATTTTCCCAATTTCTTTGCATATATGTCAGGTACAGGGTTACAAATCACTGAATAAAGTTCAATTTTTTAAAAATGTGATGATTTTGCTGGTTTTTTTCTCTTTCATCTTTTTCCTCTCAAATTGTCATGTGTCAATTTTTGGAGAGCATAAGAAGGGGTATATAAGGGGAAAATCATGTGATTTATAAAAGGTATCTATTAAATTAGCCCTTTACATTACTGTAATATCATTTGTTCAGCCATTCCCCTAATCATTGAGCATGTTTTGTTTTTTGACTCTTGTAGATAAATAATGCTTTTATTAACATCATTGTACATATCTTTTCTTGCTGCCATTATCCCCCTAGGAATATAGTTTTAGTAGTCAGAAAGGTAAAGCTTAAAAATAATTTCTTTGCTCTTATTTTGATAGCCTGTAAGTTTAGTTTTATAATCTAGTGTGGGACAAAGGTGCCTTACATTAAATCCTGATAGAGATGTTCTCAGACTTCTGCTGTCCCCAGAAAGTCCTGTGGAACACAACCTAATCTTCAAAATGGAGGTGGCAGGAGGAAAGGGGGGATGAATTCAGTTTGAAAATGTTATAGGTTGATCTGACAAGTACTGCTCTCTGATTTGGGATGCTTTTACTTTTCTTAAATGGAATCAGAGGTACAATGGGTATTAATCATTAGAATATGATAGCCATAAAATTGACAGGTAGCTCAGCTCCTTAGTTATTTTGGTTTATTTATTTATTTTTGTGGGTGTGGGAGCATAATCAAGTCCATGGTTTTATTGATACATGGAATTCACTCTTTCAGTGCTGATCAGCACTTGTACTGATTATACTTAGAATTAGAGAGTTGCCTTGGATTCTTATTCAGTCACACAGCTGGTACATGTTGAAATTTAGTCTTTCTAATTCCAAGGCCATCTCTTGATCCTCCTCTCAGTTGTGAGTTGTGCTAAAAAGACATTTGACTCCAACTTAATAGTTACTTAGGTTAAGTCTTGTCTCCCATTTTATATTCTTGTGCTTGTGAATGCAAGATCTTGTCTTATTTATCCCTCAGGACCTAACATGGAATTTTGCACTTAGTAGATATCTAATTCATATGTGTAAGTTTAAATATGACTTTCTGTTACTCAGGTCCAATCAACACTTTTAAATATATTAACATAGAGGAAATATTTATTATACCACATTAACTATGTGATTTGTGACATATCCATCCCCATCACAGCAACATACATTCTTTTCTTGATCATCAAGGTCAAATTAGTCAACAAGAATTTATTGATCATCTACTATGGAAGCAATCAAATTTTTATCGTCTACTATGTAAGGCCCTCTGAGAGGCTATACCAATAAAAGAAGAAGGACTCCCAAGGAAATTATATTCTATTGGGGGAGATAATACATGCATATAAAATGTATAAAATACACATCTATTGAATACAAGGTATTTCTTAGCAAAAAGCACATTTAGTTAAGGGAGGAGAACAGGAAAGCTCTCAGAGAGAGAGATACTCCCAAAGCACGTTTCCTGGCTTAGAGATTACCCCCCTCTGGTTCTCCAAGAACTAGGTATTCTTGAAGAGACTAAAACCTATGATTTGGCAACATTTCAGATGATACTTTTTAAGGGGAAGGAAGAGTTTATGCTAAGGAGAAGAATGAGTTAATTCTAAGAAAGTTTTCAAGATTATAATCTATTATTATTAGTAGATGTAATATGTCACTTCTAGCCCCAAATCATTCAATATTCTCACCAAGAAAATTGATGTTATTATATTGGAAAGCAGAATGTGGATATACATTTTTTATTGGAACAGAAAAAGTAAGAAATTGCATTGTAGTCATATTCCCCAAATCCCTTTCACAACATCTTAAAACACATACTGGGAAATACACACACACACACACATATTTGCACACACATGCGACAATATACATAAACTCACAAATGTCTATAAATTTTATATACACAATGTAATGGGGACTAATAGCATTATACATATACACACATATATACATATATGCGCGTATGTGCATATGTACATGTATATGCATGTGTGCATGTGTGTGCGCATATATATGTGTATATATATATATTTGTATATATGAAAGACATCAACATTGCAGTCACCATTTGACTCATACCACAATTTAAAATTTATAATTTTTCTTTAAGTGAAGCTTTAATTGAAAATAAGATCATTTCACAGCAAGGGAAGATCAGAGAAAGAATTCTTAATCCTCCTCTTGTTACTAACAGTGAATGTGTTGGTAAATGTGGTACATTTTTAAAAAAAACATCTGATGTGAAATAAAAAAAATGTGCTCCTCATAAAACTCCGACTAAAGTTTTTAAATCACAAATTTAGCAGGAATTAAGGCTGTTCTATGAAAATGATCCTTTGTTTTGGAGTTTCTGAGACCAATTAAAACAACTGATTCTGCATTCAGCAGATTCCTTAAAATGCTGGTTTGGATCCCCACCATTTAGGATTAGGGCGTAATGTTCTGGAACTTAAAGGAATCAGTGGAATTTATGACATTAAACTGAAAAAGGTTCATTTGCCTTTTTGGTTTTAAGAATAAGACTTTGACAAGCTGTTATTTTTAGTAAAAGAGTAGCTTGCTCTTTGGTACTACGGAATAAGCATGAGGGCAAAGAGAAATTATTTGTATATATTTTTTTAACTTATGGGATTTCCTTTTGAACTTTCTCCCCAAAGATACTGAAGTTTGGGTCCTTTGACCAAGATATGCCATTATTAGTTCTATATCTCAAAGAGAATTAAGAAAGAAGAAAAGGATCCATTTGTGAGAAAATAAAGCAGCAATTTGTATATATAGAGGAGAAAACAAAGACAGTACTTATCAATAGTGGGGGATGGATAATGAAGGGGTAGAATTAGGGAATAAGGAGAAGGTGTGATTAAAGAAATTGTTGCATAAGAATAGAATGGAATACTATTGTGTTATAAGAAATAATAAAAGGGACCATTTCAAAAAAAGATAGGAAGACTTGTATGAACTGACCCAAAGGTGAGAATGGGAGAACAATGTTTACAGTATCACATTCTGAAGGTATACTTCCAAGGATTTAAGAATGACACGCCACAATTTCAGAGGACTCCTGATGAAGAATACTATCTAACAGGTTGACAGAGAAATGATGCAAATTGCAGATACACACACACAAACATATATGCAGTCATGTAAAACAAATACCCCTCCCTCCCTCTCTCTCTCTCTCTGTGTGTCTCTGTGTTTCTCTCTCTCTCTCTCTCTCTCTCTCTCTCTCTCTCTCTCCATATATATATATATATATATATATATATATATACGTATATATATATGCATTGCTTGATATGTATAGATAATATTTACATAGATACCAAAAGATCTATTCGGGAATTTGCTTTGTACAATCACATAGAATACATATTTGTTAGAAAATTTTGTTCCATTTCTTTTCTTTTTATTTTCTTTTTTTTTTAATTCCCCTCAATGTACCGATGGGCTTAGCTGAGAAAAAAAATTCAATGTGTTTTAACTGGGAAAAAAACAAGAAAAAAAAAACCAAATGCTTCCCTTTGCCAAATCTTCAGACAAGATTTTGAGCATGCTTTACAAAGAGAAAATGTTATTATTAATGTTTTTGGCCTTGATGCAGAAATGTTCATTACCTGAATCAGGTAAGCATTACTATATTGTATTGTTGTGAGGTATTAACTATGTTTTGTTCACTCCATTGTAGCAGTCTATTCAATTTCTTATCGAAATATACCTCTTAGTAGCTTTAGAAACAATGGAACTTGATAATATCTCATCACTTGACAACCAATATGACATCTTTGCTTTGGACAGTTCTCAAATCTATCCTTCTGACATTTGCCAAAACAATCTTCCAGCAGTACAGATATGACTATGTCACGCCCCTGTTGCTCAAGTTTCGGTGGCTGGCTATTGCCTCTAAGATAAAAATCCCTACAGCCTGATTCTAACACTGTAGCAGATGATATTTTCCACTTTAATTCTATATTATTCCTTTTGATGCAAAATAACTTTCAGCCACAGTGCTGTACCTATTGTTCCCTTAACTTAACAATCCATTCCTGGTCTCCAGTTCTTTTACCCACATTGTCCTTTTTGTCTGGAAGGCACTTCTTCATCTGCCCTCTTAAAATACTTGTCTTTCATTAAAGCCTCCTTGATATTCTGCCTCCCACAAGAAATCTTTGCTAAGCTACCTAGTTGATACAGCTTTTCTCCTTAAATAAGTATCTACTTACCCATATTCATGAAGTATCTCCTCTGTTTTAGAATATAAGGCCCCAAGGATAAGAGCTGTTTTCTTGTTTTAGCATTATAATTTCAGAATCTCTTCATATATAGATATTTAATAAATGCTTGTTAGATTAGATTGTATTGTTTCCAAGAGGGACCCTGGATTTTTGAAATAAATAATTATGTGAAAGACTATAAGCTAGAAATAGCTCCCTCATTTAAAAAAGCAATAACAACCTATGTGCACTAGTTAATTCTTAATTTATCAGTTTATTTCTATGTATCTGTGCTCTCAGGCAGAACAATTTGATGATTGTTTGTTTGTTTGTTTTCTCTTAAAAGGGAACATGGCCGTAAATAAGAATTCCTTAAGTGTCTATTACTGTGGGCTACAAGTCCCTGCCTTCATGATGCTATTATAGAACTGGACTAGAGAATTCACATGTTCCCAACCTGCCTGTGTCTGTCAAAGACATCACCTTCTTTCCAGTTAGCCACATTTCATACCTCAGAGTCATAAATGACCCTTTGCTTTTCCTCACTGGCCAGAATCAAAATAGTTGCCATGTAATTCTTTTGAATTTATCTACATGCAGAGCTACCATTTGTCTCAGGTCCTCATCAGTTAATTACGTATTTATTTATTTACTTAATTCATTTATTTAATTTTAGTGAAGCAATTCAAGTCCTCCTGACTGCAGGGCCAATGCTCCATCTACTTTGCCATCTAGCTTTCCCCCTCCCCCTATCAACTCTTGCCTGTACTATTGCTTTAGATTTTTAATTGCTCTTCCTGTTACTTCTTCTCTTCTCCATTCTATCTCCTGAAAAGCTGCCAAAGTTATTTTCCTAATGCACAGATCCGGCCACTCCTCTTCTCATTAAACATCAGTAGCACACCTTTGCTTCTAAAAAAAATACAAGCTCCTGTTTCGCATTTAATACCCTTTGCAGTTTGGCCACAGCCGACCTTTTTGGGCTTCTTATACATTTGTTCTTTTCAAACATTCTGAGGTCCAGCCAGATCAGACTGTTCCTTACCTATAGCAGTCTAGCTCCTGTCTCCTGATCATTACATGGACTTTCTCCCATGTCCTGTTCCTGAACACTTACCTCTTGAAATCCCTTCCTTTCCTTCCAAGTTTAATACTGCCTTCTGCTGAGTCCTTTCCTTCTCACCTGAGCTTCTAGTGATTCCCCTCACCAAACTACTTTGCATCTCTTATCCATATATTTTCTATACACTTATACCGGTATGTGCATTTTCTTGTTAGAATGTAAGCAGGGACAGCTTTGTTATAGTCATTTATATTATATCTGAAGTTATACACTATCCCCAGTAAGCTTAGGGATGAAACTTACCTATCTTCTGGCTCATTATTCCTACTTGCCTTGTCTTTAAGGCTAACCTAAATCTCTCTTGCTACAATTAAAATCCATTACATACTCCTCTTCTTTTAAACAAACACACCTTTCTTGAGTTCCTGCTATTGAAGGAAACCATAGATTCTGGAGATACTTAAAACAAATGGCATCTAACTTTAAGAAGCTTTTATTCTACTTAGGGAGTAGGATATCTCAACAACCAGGAAATATATAGTTGAAGGAAGAAAGCCCTAAAAGGAGGGGACATGAAGAAAAACTTATTTTAAGAGGCAGTATTTGATAAAGCTTTGGGGGGAAAATATCAATTTTTAGAGGTAGCGGTGAGAACATAATGCAGTACATCCTAAGGGACAGCCTTTACAAAGGAATATAAGGGGGCTGACTTGGCCATGTTTGGGGAGCAGACAAGTTAATTTGGCAGGGGCAATATGAAATAACCCTACAAAGGTGGTTAGTTGCAAATAGTGAAAGTCTTTAAAGCTAAACAGAAGAGCTTTTATTTAATTCTAGAGGCAAGTGGGAGTCATCGAAGTATCCTGAACAGGAGTATGACATGGTAAGACTGCGTTTTCAAATTGTCAGCTTGGAAGTTAGAGAGATGATGGGTTTGATAGAGTGAGATTGAAAGCAGGGTTACCAGTTAAGAGACTATTACAATATCCCGAAGAAGAGAAGATGAAAGCCTGAATAAGAGAGGAGAGATTAAGATGGATATGAGTTGTGATAGAGGTAGAATTGACCAGATGGATTGGATATATGGAGTGTGAGGGAGAGGACGAAGTCATGTGCATTATGGAGTATAGTGTGAGATAAGGCTAGAAAGGTACTCTGGGAAAAGATTTAATCCAAGAAGAGAGTTTGCATTCTGTGCTTGTGTCTACAATTTATGCTCAAGGGTACCATCAGGAAAGTGATACCATGACATGCAAGTGAATTGGATTGAAGTGAGGGAGCAGTCACCTGCTCACTTTCTCCTCCAGAGACATCTGGTCCAGTGGCAAGATGTAGATGAGGACAAATGGAGATGGCCCCAGATGCAGTGCTACATCCATAGGACTGTCCACATCCCTAGTAACTGTTCTTTTGAATTAGGTCTCAAACAAAGCATTGATGTTAATAAATTGAACCCATTCTAAATACAGTGATTAATAGAGATACTCTAAGGAGAGTCCATGAAGTCCCAGTTAATCTACAATAATGCATTAAGTGCTTACTATGTGCCAAATAATGGGCTAAACTCCAGGGATACAAAGAAATACAAATATACAGTTCCTCCTCTTAAGGAGCTCACATTCAAATTGGAGAACCAACATGCAAACAACTATATACCTGACAAGATAAATACTGAATGGTGGAAGGAAATCTTAGACATGACCATCCTACATTAGGTGATAGATGAGTTGGTTTGATCAGCCAATTTGAGCTGAAACAACTGTCTGTTTGCCTGACGGCTCCAAAAGCTGTTTGCATTTTAACAAGGACCATTGCTTGTGCCCAAAGCAATGACAAATATGTCAGTGGTAGACTTTGGCGGAGCCAGCTGGGGAGCTATTTTAGGGTCGGAGGGCTTTTCAGCATTCCTGAAATCATGCTCTCCAAGCAGCTGCCTATTTTGCCTATTTGTAAAGCTATCCTTAGGATAAGCTCACAATGCTTCTGTCATATAATTATGTCTGGCTATGTGGGAGAGCTGGAAGAGCCATGAATTTAGGATCTGTTGAACATCTGAGCTCTGCCTCTTCCTAGCTATGTGCCCTTGATAAATAAATTAACCTCTACTTTTTGAATCTTAGTAACCTCATCTATAGAACAGATAACAGAATACCTGTACCACCTATTTCACAGGGTCATTGTGAGGATCAAATGCACTACTATGTAAAGAGCTATATAAATCTTAAATACTATAGTAATGAAAAACAGCAATTTTATGTAGGCCTTGATCTTTTGTCCTTCTCAGTAGTAATACTACTACTATTTATATAACCCTTTCAGGGTTTTTAGTGTTTTATGTGTATTATCTCAATTGATCTTGATGTGGTCTTCTATTTCTGTCAAATTTTGGGACTAACCTAGTCTTCTTTCCTTTTTTGCACCTTTATTTTTTTCCAAAAGTGTTTCTTCTCTAAGGTGAACGATCCAGCAAGTTCTTTATTCATGATAAACATGCTTTTTAAGCTTTATTTTTAAAAAAGATAATCTTTTTTTTTAATTTAAATTTTATTTTATTTGCATAACATATGTGTGGGTAATTCTTCAACAATAACACTTACATAGCTTTCCATTAGAAATTTTTCCCCCCAACTTCCCCACCCCTCCCCTAGATGGCAGGATATCCACTACATGTTAATTATGTTAAAATATTGGCAAATCGAATATATGTATACATATTTCCAAACTTATCTTTGTTGTGCAAGAAAAATCTTATCTACACAAATGATATATCAGATAAAGGAAACACAATGTAAGCAAACATCAATCAAGGAATATGAGAATGTTATGTTGTGGTCCACATTTCACATCCCTCTCTCTGGGTGTATATGGCTTTCTTCAGTGAACAATTGGAGGTGGTTTGAAACATATCATTGTTGAAGAGAGCCATGTCCATCAGAATTGATCGTCATATAGTACTGTTGTTGCCGTGTATAATGATCTCCTGGTTCTGCTCATTTCACTCAGCATCAGTTCATGTAAGTCTCTCCAGGTCTCTCTGAAGTCATCTTGCTGGTCATTTCTTACAGAACAATAATATTCCATAATATTCATATACCATAATTTATTCAGCCATTCTCCAATTGAAGGGCATCTATTCAATTTCCAGTTTCTAGCCACTACAAAAAGGGCTGCCACAAACATTCTTGCACATGTGGGGCCTTTTCCTTTCTTTATGATTTCTTTGGGATATAAGCCCAATAGAAATGCTGCTGGGTCAAAGGGTATGCACAGTTTGATAACTTTTTGAGCATAGCTCCAAATTGTTCTCCAGAATGGCTGTATCCGTTCACAGCTCCACCAACAATGCATCAGTGTCCCAGCCCTCCCACAACCCCTCCAACATTCATCATTAACTTTTCCTATCATTTTAGCCAATCTGACAGGTGTGAAGTGGTACCTCAGGGTTGTCTTGATTTGCATTTCTCTGATCAACAGTGATTTGGAGCACCTTTTCATATGACTATAAATAGTTTTAATTTCATCCTCTGAAAATTGTCTGTTCATATCCTTTGACCATTTATTGATTGGAGAATGGCTTGAATTTTTATAAATATGAGACAATTCTCTATATATTTTAGAGATGAGACCTTTATCAGAACCCTTGAATGTAAAGATGATTTCCCAGTTTATTACTTCCCTCCTAATCTTGTCTGCATTGATTTTGTTTGTACAAAAACTTTTTAACTTGATATAGTCAAAGTTATCTATCTGGTTTTCAATTAAGAGTTCCAGTTCTTCTTTGGACATAAATTTATTCCATCTCCAAAGGTCTGAGAGGTAAACTATATTACATTCCTCTAATTTACTTATAGTATCACTCTTTATATCCAGATCATGAACCCATTTAGATCTTATCTTGGTATGTGGTGTTAGATGTGGGTCAAGCCCTAATTTCTTCCACACTAGTTTCCAGTTTTCCCAGCAGTTTTTGTCAAATAGTGAATACTTATCCCAAAAGCTGGGGTCTTTGGGTTTATCAAAAACCAAATTGCTATAGTTATTGCCTAGTTTGTCTTGTGATTCTATCTTATTCCACTGATCGACTATTCTATTTCTTAGCCAGTACCATATGGTTTTGATGACCGCTGCTTTATAATATAGTTTTAGATCTGGTACAGCAAGTCCTCCATTATCAGCCTTTAAAAAAGATAATCTTAATAATGAAGCAGCCATGTGACACTGGACTTGGTGTCCAGAAGATGTCAATTGGATTCTTACCTTCAGTGGGACATTGGGAAAAATCCTCGACCTTGTTTATCTTATTTTCCTCCTTACAGGAGAATAACTTCTTTACAGGATTGTTGTTGGTTCAAACAAGATATCTAAAAAATCCTTTGCAAAATGATATACAGATGCTATCACTATTAATAATAATCTAATAACACATTTTAGGTACCCCTTTGCAACTTATTGGAATGAGTATTTTATCTTAATTCTTTAGCTTTCTTTTTCAACATCAGGGCCTTGTATGAACATAGCTGTTCTTCCTTGATCATCATTGTTAAATACTTAGTTCAGTTAATCTCATGGATTCAGTGAACTTCCACATGCATGAGGCGACTTCTGTACTTTTGTCTCTTCCAAATTAGTTGGTTCTATGGATAGGTCTACAATTTATTCTGTAGATATAATCAATTCTGGGTTAATACCTGATTTTTCCATGAACTAAGCAATTAAGAAACTATTTTAAATTGTCCAGGACTTTTGGAGCTGAGATGAATGCCTGTCCTTAGCATATCTGCTGATAAATAGCTTGGGTCATACTTTGATTACTCTAGCCTACTATAATTTGCATTGTTTAGTAGTGCTATGATAATCCTTTGTTTTGAAATAACTCTAACTTGAAGCAGAGGTTTAGAAATCCTGTGTGTGTGTGTGTGTGTGTGTGTGTGTGTGTGTGATGTACCTCTTTGGTAGTCTGATGATTCCTATGATCCCTTCTCAGAATATTTTTAAATACATAAAATAATATAGGATTACAAAAAAATTGTTATATTGAAATTGTCCATATATTAAAAAAAGTTAAATAGACCAAGGTTAAGCCCTCTTAAAAACTCCATCATTTTGTTAGCACAAGTACACTCTTTACTAGACAGAAATTGTCACTGTGGCAGGCCTTAGTGGGTGATTTTTGTTGTTCATTTAAAAGAGATCATTCTTTGGCATCCTGACTTCTGAGGGTGTTCCTCTTAGAATTTAGAATCCTATTTAGAATACTTAGAATAATAGAAAATAATTCAATTAGAATAATTTGGGACAAGGAATACTTATTTTGAGAACCAATAGTTAAATATTTGTAGACATCTTTCAAAATCCACTCTTCATCCTCTTTTCTGCTGTAGTGATTTTATTATCATGAAGAAAGATGAGAACAACAAAAGACTTTGTATGTGCCAACAGGACCAAATAATTCATTATTTTTTTTTGGTCAGCTTTCCCTAGTCATATATATATATATATATATATATATATATATATATATATATATATATATATATATTTGGCTAGGCTATCACTCAGGCAGTTTTGTATTTTTGTTTTATCTATTTAGGGGAGGGGATATCTGGGATTGAATTCAATACACATTGCTATAATTTATATTCTGTCATATCATTTATGAATCAATTATCAGTCCTTTTCATGTATAATGTGACAGCACAGGTCTTTTTTTATTATTTTTTTGCTTGTTTTTAAGAACTACACCTGAAACTATGGGACGTAACTAATGTCTAACACAGTAATCATTTAGAAATTAGGTACTATCGTACAATCAGATCATCCTATGATTAGGGCAAAGATTGGAGTTGGAGCCAAAATAGAATAATGAAGCTAAGATGCTGAGTGAGATTGAAGCAATAGACAAAATTAAAGATGATGATAGTTATAAACATTTCTTAAAGATATAGATTTCACAAGTGAGCCAAAAGAACTCAAATACCTTAGACTCAAACAATGCCTAGTCTCTTGGCCAAATAGAATGAAATAGCAGACAAGAGCAATAGAGGTTTAGGATTTAAGTTTATTCTCCACACATAGAGGCTGATGACATTAGTGGAATGACAGACTTCCCTCACTAAAAGTAAAAAGTAGTTGAGGGGGAATTGAGCCTGCAGAGAGGTAAAAGGGAGATCCAATTAAGACAGACAATCCCCAAAATCAATTTTAGATTCAGTGGAATGTTTTAAGCATTTATTAAATCTTTTCCATAAAAGCATGATGCTCAGTGCTAAGGATATAAATAGCTAAATTAAACATACCCCATTATAAAGAGCTCATATTCCAAGTGGGAGAAGATAATGCATATAAAGGATGACAGGTAAAAAAATGAAACAAATTTTGCTTTAAAGAAAAATATGATGTCATATTTTTATTAGCATCAAAGTTGTAACAACCATTTTTAGATTCTATTACCTTAGAACTTGAAATTTTGAATGCATTTGTTAATTGTGATTTGCTATACCAACATTAAACTTATACATGATTCTGTGACAGATGCAGGGACTTAACTCTGCTCAATGCTCTACTGAGTATTGACATCCAAATGAGATGTAAATCAGGGAGACATTCTTACTTGAGGTATTCATCATTGTCATGGAAGATGTCTTGCACCAAGTCTCTACAAAAGTAGGATTCTCTATTGATGGCAAGTTTTTTTTCTAAATATAGTTACTGGCAGATGACATTGTATTAAATAGTATTCAATTCTTAGGATAAAGTGTCATCACTGAACTCCATGGACAATTAAGCCCTGGAAAGACTAAGTGTATGGAAAACATATCATCCAGAATTTGATAGATAGCTGATCTGAGTAAGAGTCCAGAAGATATGGATTCATGTGCTTCTTTCAACCCTACTAATTGTGGAAATAGTCATTCTACTCAATATCCCATTTTTCCAAGCAGCTCTCTAGACCTGTAATTATACATGAATCGTTAATCTTTATCAGTTGAGAGAATTTCCAAAAGGTCATTTCCCAAACTGACAGAATCACAAGTCTAAATCATCGTATATATCTGTCTATCCATACATACATATTATGGACAAAGAAATAAAATAACAGAAGTAGGTTTTATGAATATGTGTGAGCATGTATATGCTTGTGTTTTAGCTTTTGTACATATATACCACATACATACATCTGTATACACACAAACTTTGAGTATGAATCTAGTAACTGACTACATGTTTGTCTAAGGACTAGTCTTTTTAGGGGTTCATCATCAGTTTGGCCAAAAGTTTTTGAATTCTTGGCTCTCACGACTCGAAGTCTGTTAAGTTGTCAAGGAAACACAATGTATCAGTGGAGAGATTAAGTCACATGGACAAAAAGTCTGACCCACAAAGATTTGAAGACTATTCCATAGAATAACGGAGGCTAGATTAATATTGGAAAGCTGTCTAGTGTTTTTCACTGGCCCCGAACCATTCACTGCTGCAAAGGGCCCATTCCTTTACCACTGACATTGTCCTGGTGATGATAGATAGCAGTGAATCATGGAAACTTTATTTCCTGGAAGATTTAAAATTATAAGTCATCTAAAGGACAAAAGAAAGACGCACTGTGAACATCAATATAGGTTCTGGTATATTGCTAGTGATTACTTGCTCATGACAAGGGAAATAAAAGATATCATCGTAGACATGTATGGAAAGAAAGGGAAGATGGGCTGGTCTTGTAGCAACAGAAAATGATAAGGTAAAAGAGAGACAGCCTCAGTTGTGTAATGACACTCTTGGGTCAAAAAAATGAAATCAAAGGAAGACCTTGAGTTCCTTGGATGAATCTTCAGTGAAGGATTTATGGGAAGACATACCTGTGAATCACCCAAAATGAGAAGCCACTGAGGAGGACTTATGATCTGTTTTGGAACAGGGAGTTCTAGTACCAGTGAAATCAGTCTTCACTTCATATAAAATGACATCTGTGGTGCAAACTCTTTAAAGAAAGGATTGGCTGCTTCTGAGAGCTTGGCCCTTTGAGAGAAAAGACTGACGCTACAATGTGTATACTTAATTCCTATGATGTAATGCGGCTCAAAAGATTTGATAAAGCAGATTGTGTCTGTGGTTATCTCCTTTAGACACCATGGAAGTTTTCTCCCACTACAGCAGATTTCTATTTACAAATCATTTAGTAATGATTCATCTAGAGCAGTAGTTTCCAATCTTTTGGGTCTTAGAAGGCCTAACCCTTAAAAATCACTGAAGAGAGCTAAATCTCTTATCTATTTCTGCATTCAATCTGTTCTGTTTTGTTTGCAGTGCACTAAGAAAATTTGGCCTCATACAGATGTGTATGAGTCAATTCTCTCTTAAGAACATACCATTGCCAAGTATAGTTTCTCATTGCTTGATTTCAATGCAAATAAAGATACTGAAGGCATTATCAATTTTTCAGTGATAAGTGAATATATCTGATGCCTCCTAGTATAATGATGAACCTGAATTGTCAGGGGTTGTCCCTTTGAGACAAAGGATAGAAGCTGCAATGAGGCAGTGGAATGGGTTTGTCTGAAATGACAGTGCATTACCTGCTGTGCTGAACAACCACCTATTTTGTGGTCATGGGAATCTTTTCTAGACTATGGGTTGAACTGAATGGCCACTAAGTCACTTCCAAATCTGAAATACTGTGATTTGGTGATAATGAAGCACCAGGTATGATAAATCTCACCAAGCTGGATGTTTTTCACACATGTGGGCAAGAACTGCTTGTCCTATTATATAGGAGTGAATTCACATGGACTCAGAACTTTGGCCACAAATTGAGGATTTATTTGGTCAGATAATTCATGAGAATCATCTCCTGAGGCAAAGTGGTTGCAATTTCCTTAAGTGCAAAGATCACCCAGAGTGACAAAATGAAAATATCTGAACATCAAACACTGATATTAGGAAACATTTGATTCCTCTCATTTGATTTTTACCTAACTGGAACTTTATATCTGAAAGATTATTTTTTGTTTTCTTTTTAAAGAGGAACCAAAGGGGAACAATCAAAGTAAAAAGAAGTTTGAAGAGCACATTTAGAAAGGATTTTTTTTAAGTGTATATAATGTATTCCTGGAGAAAAAAAGGATACAAAAGTTAATTTTTGAGACAATGGTGATAGATATTTTATGTCTCTAAAAAGAATCTAAAGAAGTTTTTACTTTTATAGTAGGTAAGGTTTAGGTAGGATATAAACTTCTACTTCACAAAAGATGTTCTACAGAGATACAAGTTGTCAGTAATGGCTCCTTCCCACTTAAGAAACTACCATTAATCTCAAAAAGACAAAAACCAAGGATAATTTTTACAAACAAGAGTCAATTCTGAATACCACACTCCATGCTGGATTTAAGATGGAAACAAGTTTCAAACTACTTGGAGCTTAGGAAAGGACGTAGACTTATGAATTCTAAGTTGAATGCCGCAGAATATTCCTTGAACAATCCATACTATCTTAGAACTGGAAGAAATGTCAGAAATCAATTATTTCAGTCCTTACTGATGAGGATCTAATATGGCTGCTGAACTCATTGCTTCTCAAGTTATCGCATTATCTACTCTTACCCAACCTGTTTTTTTTTTTTTTCCAACAAGCTGAAATTAGTTACTCTAAAACTTCCACACGATGTTCCCATCTCTGCTAGAAAATTGCTATCATTCTGCCAGCATGTCCTGCTCCCCATCCTTCCCTTAAAATCCAGTCTTTTCTTCTGTTTAAACATCCCCAATGTCTAAAAGCAACTGACTCTTCACATACCACCAGGGTTTCAGAACCTATCACCACTCTTTTGGTTGTGCTTTATTAGTTTAATATCCTTCCTAAAATATGATACTTAGATCTGGACACTAGTATTGAAGATGGAGAAGAGCAGGCTGATGAATTCCTTTGTCCTGAAAGCTATATTTCTAACAATACAGAATAAAATGTCATTAGCTCTTAGGATCGCTTCAGCTATCACATTAACATGCTGAGCTTACAATCCTTCAAAGCTGTTTTTTTATGTACATGTTACCCGGATAATTCCCCCTTATTTAGTTATTGAAGAAAGGTCTCTTCATCTTTTAACTGTTTGATTATAATTTAGCCCATTATTCTAACCCCAAATCTTTCTGGCCAGGAGTCTATCATTCAGTCAGCAGAGTCTCCTAATTTTGCATAACCTGCAAATTTGATAAGCATGCTGCCTTCTTCCAAATTGGTGTTTTCAAATGTTGAAAAGGATTGAGGGTGACTTCCTGAAGGCATTCTCTTAAGAGATATCCCTCTAGCTATCAAATAATAATTGAATTAGTTATGAAAACATGTAAATGAGCATGCCAAATGGTAAAGGCCTCATGAGAAGTTTAAACAAATGCTTTGTTTAAACCATGTTGTATTTTGTTCTGGGTTTTTTTTTTTTTTTTGGTCTTACCAATAAAGATAACTGTCCAAAATGGAAATGTGATTAGTTTGACTTGACATCCTCTTGATGAACCCATCTCGCAATCACCAGAACTATTCCACCAATAATCTTATATCATTTCATTAGGAATTAAAAGTGAAATTTGCTGAATTCAGATTTTGGCCACAAGTTGATGATTTATTTGGTCGGGTAACTCATCAAAGCCATATACCGAGTGGGAAAGTGGTGGCCATTTCCTAAGTGCAAAGATTACCCTTGAGTGACAAAATCAAGATATTTGAAGATCAAACACCAATCCTAGGAAACAAACGCGAAGAAAATAAGTAACTATGAAATTGAAAGATTTTTTTTTGTTTTTTTTGTTTTTGAAAATCAGACCCAATACCACCCTATTATCCTATAGTTCCTACTTATTTTGGGTATTTTCCCCATGAAAATTAAGGAACCCAAGGTTTTCAAGATAATTGTGGAAAGCTCAGCTTTCCCACCAAAGCAGTAACGCAATCGTGCATTTCTTTTATTGTAGTAAAGGGGTCATTAAAGTGGAGGTTTAAAAACAAAAACCCAAAATTTCCAACAATCTGGGCAGAGAGACAAATGCCCACAGAACGGCACAGTCAAGTTTCTGTAAGCAGCTGATGACAGTGAGTACCAATGGGTACAAATGACCGACTCCTGTCTACCTTCTGGCTCTCTGTGCCGACTAGAGCAGTCTGTCACTTTGGAACCATCCCAATCCGAGTGGTTCTGCCTCCAAAAGAGAGGCGCCGCATCCCACAGTCGCTATAGCCCTCCTGTCTCTCCCTGTGGTGGCTGTTCAGAACACTGTCCACTATCAACACCCCCCCACCCGCAGTTGCTATCACCCGCTATCGCCCCCCCATCTGCTGCTGTCATCCCCAGTTGGCTGCGGCGATCCCCAGAAGGGGCTGAGCGCTCCATCTATTCCACCTCCAGCTAGAGCAGCCCGTGGAGTCCTAGGCCGCCTTGCGGTGGTACTCGGGGGGCGCCACGCCATAGTCTCCGGCGCTAAAGAGAGCGGGAGCGTTGTCGGCCAGGTAGGCCAGGAAGTCGTGCAGGTGGCCCAGCAGCAGAGCCAGACTGCGCTCATCTAGGGGCGTATAGGCCAGCATGCCGCCAATGCGCACAAAGAGGCGCAGCAGGTGCGGCGCGCCATAGATGCGGGACATGGGTACATCTGGGTGGCGGGCCAGCACCTCGGCGTACTGCGGCCTCTCGAACTTGTACAGCAGCTGCGTGCCCAGCATCACGTTGAAGTACTCCTTGATGCCAGCTAACACCTCGGGCGCCACCAGCGCCTTCTCACCTCGGACGCGCGCATACTGCTCCAGGATGGCATCCACGGGCAACTGCGCAGGCAACCCGAAGAGCTGGTTTTGCTTGGTGACCAGGTCCCAGTCGTCCATGAGCCACGGCTTCAGCTCCTCGGGGATCTCCACCTTCACCTCCACCCGGTTCCTGGACGCCTCTTCACTCTCCCCTGTGGGGTCCGCGGGGCTCCGCCTGCGACGAGGCGGCACGGAAGCTTCTGTGGGGCAGCCAACGCAGCCGCTGCCCTCTCCGCTGCCTACCGCCTCCGGGGGCTCCTTCTGGACCCTTCCCCCATTTTTCTGCTGCAGGCCCGGCCCCGGGATCTTGCGCACCCGGAGCCCGCCTCGCGCCTTTGTCCCGGCCTGCTGCTCCTGGTGGGCCCGGAGCAGCTCGCTTTGCCGGACCAGGTTGATCTCCGAGTACTCGAGGACGCGGCTCTCGGGCACCCACTCATCCCAGTTCTTGTTCCAGCCTGTATAGTGGATCAGGTACATGACTGAGCCGGCCTCCACATCTGCCTCAGGCTCGGCCGCCACCTCAGCCACCCGCATGCACTTGGCTTCGTAGAGCAGGGAGCCGTGCAGGCACAGCAGCCGCTGGCCGGCCTGGAACTGGGCCTTCGGGGCCCCAGGCTGGGATGGGGGCCGACTCTTCCTGGAAACCTTGGGCGACATGGCTACCTCGGCTAGGCCGCAGCTGCCCCCGCTACACGCCAGCACCAGGCCTCGTCAGCTTCGGACCCACTCCTGCCAACGGCTGTGGACAGTGCTGTACCCACGCAGGCGCACAGGGCTCCTGAATTGCCCAGGGACACCACTGCGCAGGCCCGAGGAGGAAGGGGAACCAATGGCTGCATAGAATGCATCCTTCCACCTCGGCATGCAGCCGTGCCCAGGGCCAGAGAATTGACGCAGAGCATAGCAAAGGCTGACCAATCACAGCCTGGCCCATCTGGCCAATCGTAACCCATTCACATGCCCGGGTCGGGCACCAGGAGCGGATTTAAAAGCACCCAGGGCAGTAATGAGAGTGTTAGTGTGACTACACTAGGCCTTCACAGAGCCTACTTCTCATGATAATTCTCCCTGGCGCAACATGCATGGACGTCCTGCCCGTCTTGGGAAGCTCAGTGGCCCAGACAGTGTGGACATTTATACATGTATAGGCAAAGACGTCTGACCATTTATTACCCTCTTGCTACAACCTAGAGTCACAGCCAAGATCTGTGTGAGAACAAAAATGGAACCCTGGGCACAGGCCTGAGGCTGCCAACTTGGCACTGCCCCATCCCTGCGTGGAGGCGGGACCATAGAGGAACAGGAAGAAGTCTGAGCTAGAGTGGGTGGTGAGGGGCAGAGGGAGAAGGATGGCCCCTGTCCATATCCTGGGAGCGGGGATCCCACTCGTGTACAGACCACAGACACCCTTTATTGTGACCGTACCTTTCACAAGAGAAGAAACGGTATCAAGTCCCACCTATGGTGCACGTGACAGAGCTCTCACTGCCAAAGCCTGGACGGCTTCTTCTTCCTGGCCCAGTGAGCATGACTGAAAAGGCTGGATACAGCAAAGCGCGTGGTGCACCCTGGAAATCCTTCAGGACCCTGCGCTGTCTTCTTACTTCCTAATGGTCAGAGTGGAAGCTCCTTGGGAGGGAAGGGTTCATTATTTTTGCTGCTATGACCAGAGCCTAGTACAGTGTCACAGTTATAGTTGGGACTTTATAAATACCTACTGATGAACTCTTTTCCATCCTGACCATCATTGTCACCACCACCACCACCACCATCATAGTAGGTGCTTTATAAATACCTATTGATTAACTACTTATTCCGTTGTCACCATCATTACCACCACCATCATCATCATAGTAGGTACTTTATAAATACTCATTGACTGAACTACTCTCTTATTTCATCTTGATCATCATCATCCTCATCATCAACATCATCTAGCTTCCAAGCACTTTGCAAATATTTATTCTCATGTAATTAATTAGCAGTCAAGCAAGTTAATTCATATATTGAAAATGTTACTTCTGGTTTATGGGGGGAAAAAGGAAGAAGGACAGAGAGAAAGAAAGGAAAGAAGAGAAAGAAAGAGAAAAGATTTTCTTTTTCTGATCTGGATTAACTTCTTTTTTCTATTATGTCCTCTGTTTTCCAAATCATACTCAAGTCATGGGTACTCTGTAAAGATTTGTAAAACCTATTTTCATTTGATTGCTATTGAGCTTTATCAGTTTTTTATGACTATTAATATTGTTTCACATTCAACTTTTTGTATATATATATATATATATATATATAAATATATTAGCATCTGTCCTCCTGATATGTTTCTTTTCTTTCTACCGTTAGATAAGCTTCTTAAGGCCAGGGACTGACTATAATAGGTATGCCTTTTATATCTACAGCTGTGGTGCTTGTCTACCTTGTAAGCCTCTTTTATGCCAGCCCGCTATTCCTAGAGGCTTGAAGGAATTATATTTGCCTGGCTGGTCCTTAAATAAAAATACTTGTCACATATTGGTTGCACAGTCTGTATTGTTGAGGAAGAAGAATGATGGCAGTCATTACTCATGACTTTGACCAGGTCACTTTCACCAGTATGAACAAAAATAGGCTAATAGTTTTGTTTCAGTTTTGACTAGTACACTAATGAATGTTTATAAGAGAGAAAACGAAAAGATTGCCTTGATTATCTTATTTTACCAAGACTTCTGAACATGTCGGGGTGTACTGCCATCTTACAGTTCTTACTTGGATATAAATTAGGTAGCTTGATGTAGTTTGTAGTGTTACAATTAGAGGCTGGTAGAATTGAAATTGAATGCCAGATACTAGGTATTTTATTTGACTTCTCTAATTATCAGCTTCCTCATCTGCGTAATGGGAATAATAATAGCATTTTCTTCCTAGGATTGTTGTGAGCTGGAAAAAAAAGGAAATTGAATATGTAAGGCATAGTTTAAACCTGAAAGCCTCATAAGTTTGACATTATTGCTTATAATTTTATGGGTGTTGGAACTCCCCTCCCACTTTACTAATCATAAGCTTTGTACACTCTTTCATTTTTCAGAGTTCTTACCCATATTACCCCCTAAAACCTCTATTAAGAATCTATCAACATTCTAGAGTCTTATCCCTCCCACCCCACTCTATCCACCTCCACGCTCTATAGCTTAGGGGACTCAGAATGCCAACTCTACATATTTGCTTTGTGACTGGTTTCTTGGAAAAGCTATTTATTCTTAACTACAGTCTATCAGTAGTGGCACTTCAATTTTGAAATAAGTATAGTATTATATTTTATATTATATCTTTTAAATAGCAGTCTGTAGCATTTTCCCTATCCTATATTTATGTGTACATTATTAATCTTTAGATTAATTAATCTGTAGTAGATATAAAATTTACTGTCTCTGTGATCTTGAGCAAACTTCATTTTCTTTATGTGCCTCTAAAATGCAGGGTATTGGACTAGAAGACCTATAAGAATTCTCTGAGATCCAAATGCTATGGTAATTTAATTTTATTGGCAATAACTGTTTAAGGTTTAATTATATCATTGGAGTCTTCCTTAAAAATTCTTGGTGAGACTCTAGAACAATATTTCCCACTTCCATGAAAGTATTTGGAAACGTTACAAGCCCACACTAGCTTTTGACAAATCTACTAAAGATGCTATTAAACCTGCTTTTTATTATTTCGGAAATGTAGCTCGAATCAAGTCCTGGATGACTCCTGTGGATGTGGAAATTGTTTTCTATATCTTTGTCGCATACAGATTGGATTAATGTAATTCTCTGTTTGTACCTTCGTCCATATCATCATTGTAGAAATTGCAACACACTTGGGTTGTGGTAATAAGTATGATCCACAGTTCTCATGGGATAGTGAAAAATCTCACCAATGCTGAAGTCTCTCTATTGACTTCTTGTTCTTCACTGACTTGAATTTAAAATTGAGGATTTCTATGTCTATAGAGACTTAAATAATATGTTCATGCAGAATAATTTGTTCAGTTCCAGAGCTAAAACTTAATGTCTCTTTTCAGTCCTTGTGGATAGTAAATCCTCGGACCATTCAGTTCACAGGGCAGGACTCTGGAGAGTAAGGTAAATACGACCTCATTTCAGATAGTGATTGAAAAATTCCTCCCTCTATTCCCTCCAACTCCCTCCCTCCCTATCTTCCCAATAAACATTACTAGAATTGCCAGTGGATACAAAATTTAACTTGAGTTTCACACTCTTGTCCTCCCTTTCTGCCTCCTTGCTGGTATTGTAGAGGAGTAATGAAAGAATCAAAACATGTATGATAGAATAGAAGGTGGTGGAAGATAGTTGCCATATTGGCTGTTAGATTGTAGGAAAATTGAATCTGATAAAAAATAATCAGTAACCATTTTTGTCTTAACTTTAATGTCTTGGTAATATCAGAAAGGAAAGAGGGAAAAAGCAGAGATTATGCACCCAGTAGTTAACATCATACACTATGCTCCATATTTTATAAATATTATCTCCTTCTTACAACAATCCTGGCATGAAAATGATACTGCTATTCCTATTTTACAGCTGAAGTAATTAGGGCAGGTGAATGTTAAATGCCTTGTGAAAGGACACATAGATGTCACAAAGGTCACACATATCTTAGGCCAAATTTGAATTCTGGTCTTAAAGACTTCAGGCCCCAAATTCTGTCTACTGTACTATATAGTAGTTACTGAATTAATGAAGAAGATCTCGATAAATTGTTAGGTTTATAAATTTGGAATCATCCTTGCCTGCTTTGACCAGTTTTTTGCCAAATTTCTACAGTATCTCTCTCCATCTGTCAGTGTTGAGTAAAACTTTTGTGTCAAGACAAATTAGCTTCACATTCTTTCTTCAGATCTTAAGCTATTTGACTGAGTGGACAAGTAACTTATTCAATAATTTAGTCTCAGTTTCTACTATAAAATGGTGCTAATAATGATAGCAGTTACCTTGTATGGGTGTGTTCTGCCAATGCCAATTATTAATTGATGGCCTTTTTTTATAATCCTAGTTCAAATTGTCTCCTTTCACCTATCCTATTATAATAATCTCCTAATCAGTCTCTCTTCATCCAGTTCCCTCAGTTTTCAATCCACTCACCACACAAGTGATAAAATAATTTTCTTATGGTGTAGGTCTGACCGTCACTCTCATGTCCAAGATGTCTCTAAAATACATATTCCTTAGCAATTGAGACCATTCAATTTACTATCCCAATTTCACTTTTTTTAATAAATGTTATATCCAGATAAACTGTCCTACTTGCCATCCTCTGAACATTACCTTCCTATTTTATTGCTTTTTTTAGTCTTTGCTTGGGACAATACCACCTTTGCCTCTTAGCATCTCTAGCTTCCTTTGAGCCTCAATGTATGATAGCAGCTGTGGGAAGCCTTCTGATCACCAAGTGGTGAATGTTTTATCTCTGTATACATTTTATATCCCTTGGTAAAATTTGAGTTATCTGTGGACAGATATCTAATTTTTGTCTCCTTTTTCCAACACTAGGCATAGTCCTTGCATAGAGTAGGCTAGAATTTATTAAGAAATAATTCTTAAATTAATAACACTTCCCTACAGTTCTTTTGTATATGTAAGGTCAGAATTTGACTTGTACCCACAAAAGACCTGAATCTGACATGAAATGAGAATGATCAAGAGCTAATGTCGCCCTCTGTTTAAACTTTATTTTATTCTATAACTCCATGATGAAAATAAATTTAGAATATCAAACAATCAGATATTTTTCCCCTGCAGAATTGTATAAGGGTTTCCACTCATTGGGCTGTGATATCATGGTATCATGTAGACATAAACTTTTCTTCCAGAAGATAGAATGGAAGACAATAACTCAAATCATGGAATAATAACAATAGTCCACATTTATGCAACAGTTTGTGGTTTATTTAATTTGTTCTTTATGTAGATTAAAAAATGAACTGAATTGTGTAGAGGAGTTCAATAACTAGCTCAAATGTATACAACTAGCCAGTGACTTCCAAATCCTATGTTGTTTGAGACACTTATTTATACATATTCCATTCATAATGCACTTCATTCTTTGTTTCCACGTGGAAAATTCATCTTAAACCTTGTCTTTGCCATTAAATCCTGGAAGAAGAAACCTGCTAATATCTTATGGCGAGTTTTGCTGGTATGGCAAAAAAAATTCATCTTTAAACTGAAGTGACATATAATTGATTAAAATTCCTTGATGGCTTCTGCATACCATCTACTTTGTGCTAGTAATGCATCACCTACCTATTGGAATAACATTATATCTCTTCTTTAAATTATTTTCCTCCCAATCTTACAAAATGGAATCACTCATTTCCATGGTAGCAGGATATACTTTATTAGAAAGGGAAATTGTAACACATTTTTAGTACATAAAATTTTGTTTCCTTTTTTATTAGTAATATTAAATGTGAGAGTTTCTATTCCCTTAACTTTGAATGCAGTTGTAGACATGTCCATCAGCAGCTAGCAAAGTAGTCATTTGAACCTGAACAGATTCAACCTGTCATTAGTGGAAGCCATTCCTTCTTTATGTAACAGGATTAATATGGTGTGGTGCTTACAATCTCGGACTCCAAAAAACCACTTGCATCTGCTTTTTATTCAAGGAATCTTGGAAGGGAGCCAGGTTTGTGTAGCACCCGAGCCCATTGCTTACGTGTTTGACAGTAACATCTGGCAGCACAGATGCTGAATTCTAGAGAGCCATAATTATTTTGAGAGGAGGAAGACAGTGTCTCACACAGTTATTATCATGCTTCTACCGCAGGTACTAGAAAGAGGGGATCATTTTTACTTTCCTGACAGCATGTTTTCACAACTTTAGAGATGAAATTTCTTGATGATATACAACATTGAGATTAAGAATCATTATATGTTTTTAAGGAAGAGAAAGGTTAGAAAGAGCATCAAGGTTGTGAATGAAAATGTTTTGTTGTCCAAATGCCAGTTCAAAAGCTATTGAGTGTGATGCCAAAGTATGCAGGATAGCTTATTACAAGGAAAAGCTGATGACAACAATGTCTCTTGCTTCCACACTATGTCCTGGAGCCACTCATAAATAAGACTGTCAGATTCCGTACCAATGAAAGGAGTTTACTGTGGGTTTGTTTATCTCTGCTGTGAAGATTTTTCCTTTTCCCATCCCTCTCTCAGACAGATTATTATTCAAAAGAAGATGACAAGCGCCTCCACGTTTGATAGAGAATATTGTATGTGCTCAGAATGCACCTAAAGTATTAATAGACATGTTTCTCTTTTGCAACCTTTCTACTTTAGCATGTAGATAAAAACTCAGATTTGTAGGTTGCTAGAGTAGCAACATAGCTGGATCACCAACTGCAATTTCCCCTCATTACCAATTCACAAAGGACCAAGAATAAATTACTTTAAGGAAGTATAAAGATGAGTAGGGTGTAATGTTCATGTATTGTGGTCCTTCCTACCCCATCTTCATGATATTATGCTTTTAAGAATTGTGGTCAGCAGATCTTGAGATGAAGGTTCTATATAGAGAATAACTTGATAATTTTCAGATAAAGAAATTAAAACCATTTCTAGTCATATGAAAAAATGCTCTAAATAACTATTGATCAGAGAAATGCAAATTAAGACAATTCTGAGGTACCCTCTACACCTCTTAGGTTGGCTAAAATGACAGAAAAAGATGATGATAAATGTTGGAGGAGATGTGGGAAAATGGAAGACCAATACATGGTTGGTGGAACTGTGAACTGATCCAACCATTCTGGAGAGCAATATGGAACTATGTACAACGGGTCCTTTGATCCAGCAGTGTCTGTATCTGGGACTGTATCCCAAAGAGATCATAAAGGGGAAAGGATCCTTTTTTGTGCAAAAATATTTGTGGGAGCCCTTTTTTTACTGGCAAGAAACTGGAAACTAGATGTCCATCAGTTGGGGCATGGCTGAATAAGTTATGATGTATGAATGTTATGGAAGATTTTTGTTCCATAAGAAACGATCAGCAGGATGATTTCAGAGAGGCCTGTAGAAACTGACATGTATTGATGCTAAGTGAAGTGAGCAAGACCAAGAGAACATAGTACACAGCAACAACAAGATTATACGATGATCAATTCTGATGGACATGGCTCTTTTCAACAGCGAGGAACTTCAGGCCAGTTCCAATGGTCTTATGATTCACAATCCGACTAATGTGGCTTCTTGAGGAGGAGGCAGAGTTCATAATGGCCAAAAAATAGACAGAGGTTGATAGACTTGTGCTAAGTTTCTGCCTGTCTTGTTTCCTGCCTCTGTCACCTTGGACAGCTCTTTAAATCTCCCTCAGCCTCAAATTCTTCAATTGTAAAGTGAGGGCTTTTGAAATAGCTTCTCTAGCCCTTAATGTTTTTATTATCTTATATGCATCTTCACTTTATATTTAATAGTTGTCAGTTTCATTTTAGCAATATTTAAGTCATTTAGTAAACTATTAAAATGAATTATAGATTTAAAATAAGGTACATAATTTATAAAAATGATTTTCATATTTTTCACTTACCTAAAATTTCTTACATAAATATTTTCACTACTACATTGAAAATAATATAAATTTTTCTTGCATATATAAAAATACTTATAGTTAAAATAAAATAAAAGAATGGAACTGTGACTAATCTGCCCTCCATTGCCTAAAGGCTAGGTAAGTTACATTTCATTCTTCCCTCTGGGATCTTTGGTATGCTTAGGGTTTGGAGGGGAGAGCCTCTCATTTCTGTCGTTGGCTCAATTTCCCAATTTTAATGGGCTCAAAAACCCAGTTTTGTTTAAATATTTGACTTAAAATATAGCATTACTTCCTTTATAGCATTAATCTGACCAAGTTCCAAGTCCAGAACTCTCCTTAGGCTTGCTGCTTCCTGAGTCTCTGGCTTGTCAGTGCTTCTCTGTTGGACTGATTGCGATGTTTGGTGTCTAATTTTGAGACTCTAAGTTTGACATAGCTTAAGTTTCTGGGTCCAGGTCTCTACTCTTTGCCCATAGACATGAAAATGACAAACAAAACAGACAAAACCTTAAGTTTCATGGTGCCCCAGGGCCTGATAAAAGGGGAAGGTGGTTTTAGGCCTGCCTCAATCACTAAAATGATAGTACTAAGTGAATGAATGAGTCATCTATTCGCTGTACATCTTTGCAAAGACTGAGACAGAAATAGAGACTATCTCAGACTGGTAGTTTTAAAGACACAAGCAGTTCTGGCTCTGTAGCCAATGGAAAAAGGATATTTCCCCAACCTCTTGATTTCTACAACACACACACACACACACACACACACACACACATGCGTGCGTGCATGTGTGTGTGTATGTATATATGAGTGTATGTTCACATATATATAGATGTGTGTGTAGTCACACACATTTATATACATATCTATACCTATTTTTGTGTATATATGCATGTTCTTATGTGTACTATGTGTATGGTGCAATCTGTGATTATTTAATTTGTACTTTTATGCTAATGAGATATTAATATTTTACTCAGGTTTTGAAGGATAGGAAAAGAAACACTAGAGTAGACGATAATAAATTGTCAGATATTTGTAATATTTTGTGTTTTGAAGTGATTTAAAAATGTCAGTAGCTAAAATAATTTTGGCTAAATTAATGTATCATATTTAAAGAGTTTGTTAGGTAGTGAGTTGGCATAATGGATAGATTGTCATACCTGAAGTAAGGAAGATTCATCTTCCCGAGTTGAAATCTGGCCTCAGGTACTTACTAGCTGTGTGACTCTGGGAAAGTCACTTTGCCCTGTTTGCCTCAGTTTGCTCATCTGTAAAATGAAATGGAGAAGGAACTAGCAAGCTGTTCCAGTATCTTTGCCAAGATGGAATCATGAAGAGTTGACCATGACTGAAACAACTGAACAGCAACTTAAGAGTTCCGTAAAACTATTTCAGGAAATTTTAGAATATGATTATATTTTAAAATAATCTTATTTTTCCAAATACATGCAAACAGTTTTCAACATTCACCTTCCTAAAATCTTGTGTTTCAAATTTTTTCTTCTTCTCTCCCCTTCTGCCCTTTTTCCCTGAGACAAGCAATCTGAGATAGGTTAAACATGCAATTCTTCTAAACATATTTCATATAGAATATGATTTTAGACTATACACAAATAGCTGTTTTATGAATCGACAAAGTTTTTATTGAGTGTGCTGACAGAAGAACTATTCTGTGTTTGATAATACTTCATTTTTAATCACTGAATAGTCTCTGAGATACACATTAGCTTTGAATTTCAATTTGTCTACAATATTTATTTAATTTGGTTGAGGTTGGGCCAATAATATTTATACTATTGATTTCATTGTGATGTTGAAACTAAGGAAGCTAAAGTTATAGTTCTTATAAATTATTAAAGCAATGCTTAGTGATGTCTGCTACTCCCTAACCCCTTCCATTTCTTCATTAGAATAGCCTTTGTGCTTTGCCAATTTAGTGAACTTCATTCATTGAACTTTTATTCCTTTGTTTTGACTGTTGACTCTTCTCTTTTCGTGTTACTGGTCCCTCTTTCCCCCAATAAAAATCTGACCAGGTACAAATAAAGCTAACATGGAATTTATGTTTAATACATTGCCAAAACTATCTCTTTAATTCTGTCTGCTTCTGCCTTTCTGTTTCTCTGTCTTTTCCATGCCATCCTGCTGTTTTTCAATTTTCAGAATTTTCTCTAACTTATACCAATTTCTCCAAGCATAAATTTCTGTCCTTACTTAAAAGTGTCATTAAAAGACCAACATTAGAAAGTATTTACTATGCTCTTATATCCCAGATATTGTTCTAAGCACTAGAGACACAAATAATAGCAATATTACTGTACCTGCCCTCAGGACACTTAAAATCTATACACATAAAAGGGAGCTGAAAAAGGAGGACAAGAAGATGGAAGAAAAGTGGAAAAGAGAGAGGATTGAAGGTGTGGACATATCCTCCTACTGTTGCCTCCCTGAGGTACCAAAACATGAGCCTCCACTAAAAATGTATAAGAAATTCTGCTTAATCGAGTTTGTATTCCCTAAAATCAGAATTGAGAAGTCACATAAAGGATAGATTAAACCCAAATATATATATATATATGCATATACACATATATATACGTGTGTGTGTGTGTGTGTGTAAATATTTGTTTTTTTTTTTTTTTTTTAAGGCAATTGGGATTAAGAGACTTCCCAGAGTTACACAACTAGGAAGTCCAGTGTCTGAGATCAGTGTCTGAGGTCAAATTTGAACTCAGGTCCTCCTGACTCCAGGGAGTGCTCTACCCTTTGAGTCATCTAACTGCCTCCTGAATATTTGTATTTTCTTATGTTTTAATTTTCATTTTTAGCAGCCTGGGCTTCTGGAATTTCAATCTTAACTGGGTGACTCTAGGTCAGATAAAGTGCAGGTCCTTGGAAAGAAGGATATAGAATCTTTGATTACCGTTATAATAATTCTGCGAGTCACCATCCTGAAGTAATGAGATTAATGACTTTACAGTAGTTTAAAACTAGGATCACAGTTTAATATAAATGGTTCTTATACTAAATTAGCATGCCCCATTACCCATGTCCTTTAATTGAAAAATTAAAGACAAGGTAAATGCTGGGGGAGAATCTCATGGCATACTATATTTAGTAAATAGCATATAGAATCATAGCATTTTAGAGACAAAAGAAACTTTTGAGATTAACTTTTCTAATCCCTTCATTTTATAAATAAAGAAATTTAGGTATAGAGAAGTTAGGAAGCCTTCTAAGGAGACATAGGAAAATAAGGTGGCAGATTTAAGACAAGAATCCAGATGCCCTGATTCTAAGACCAATGCATTATAAAATCAGATAGAATGGTCAGAAGTCTTCTGGACAAGTTTTTGCCTAGAATTGTAATTCATGAATTTGGGGCTCTCCAGGTGGCTTTCAGTCCCAAAGTAGTGTAGCAGATATTTTTACATTTAATCTGGATATAAGTATGAGGAGGGCAAAATCAATATTCAGGACGATAGTCAAAATGCTTTCTGCAAATTTTACATTCCTAAACCTGTTCAATTCTACATAGTCCACTAACTACTAAAGAGACTATTGTGGCCAACTATTAGAATTGATGCTGTTATGCTCAAGCCATTTTCTAAATAAGAAGAATTAGGGACATTTCCAGTCAAATCCATTCCTATGTAATCCTTTATATAAACTACAAAGGCAAAAATCCTCCTTAAATTAGACTTTGAATAGTCAGTGCTAAGTCAATTTAAATCACCTGGCATCCTTAAATCATTCATCTATTCAACTTCTTTCCTCCCCCTTTTAAACCTGTGTGGCTAGGCACTGGAAATGCAAAGAAAAGAAAGAACCGTTCCTGTCCTTGGGAATCTTTCATTCCACTTAGTACAGTGGGTGTGAAGATAATGTCTTAAGAGTACAGATAGATATAGTACAAAATGGGAAGTGATGGGAGCAAAAGAGAAGTCCTGACAAAGTGCTCTTGAAAAATTTGAGAGAGAAAATACTTTCTATAGCTGTCTGACAGCCATAGAAACAAATAATTTTAGTTATAAACTACCCAAGTATGATCTCATGATAAATTTCCAACTCAAATGTTGGATAATTACATTGAATATATAATTCTTTAGTAGATTGATTGGTATAGAACTAAATAAGTAAATTAGCCTGTCATTGTTATTATATTGGCTTAGCTTACCTACAAGCAATTAATATTTCAACAGTTTTTTAAATCTGCCTTTATTTGTGTGAATAGTGTTTTTAAATTGTGTTCATATAGCCTCTAGGTTTCTCTTGGCAGGTAGACTCACAAATATTTTACATTGTTTGCAGGTACGTTAAATGAGATTTCATAATAATTTTTTGAAATATGAGGTCTAGGCTCCTTTTATGATCACGGCCTTTGGGTAGCCCAGTAATTCTTAAATTATCTCTTAATTCATTTTCCATGTCAGTTGTTTTTCCAAGTCAGTTGTTTGACATTTTCTTCTATTTTTTTCATTCTGTTAACTTTGATTATTTCTAAATGTTACATGAAGTTGTTGCCTTCTACTTATACAATTCTAATTTTAAGGAATTAATTTTTTCAATAAGCTTTTATACCTCTTTTTCCATTTGACCAATTTTCATTTTTAAGAAATTGTTTCCACTTAGAATGTGCATAAGGATCAGACATTTTAATTTAGTTTTTAAGTGTAGTATGCACACCAATGTATGTATAGATATTTAATGTTTAAATTTTATTATATATTATATTTTTACTTAATTTGTAAAATGTTTGCCAATCACATTTTAGCCTGTGGCAAGTTAGCTTTGTCGGACTTTCCCGGATTCTACATGCTGCTTTTATTCATCTTTATTTTATTCTTATGAAATTATTTCTCAGGTTCAGTGACATGTATCTGTATAGCTTGATTTTCCTTTCCTTAATGTAGTCAAATAATGTGTTTTCTAAATCACTCAGCATGTCCGATCCTGCATGCTATCTTGAGTTGTAACTGGTTGTTTACACAAATGCTAGGTGAGTAATGTAAGAGGCAGCCATTCTCACATATGGAAAAGAATCCGTTGAATCATGAATGCACATGTGGCCTTTCCCTGAGAAATCACATGGATTGTACTTGTTCCCCAAAAGACTGTAACTTTCATTTTCAGGGATTCAAAAATTTGAATGTGAATCAAATTTTGATATCAGTTACTTATCAAGAAGCTCCTGTTTTATCAGAGTTTTTAAAGCCCCAAATTCAGAAATGTCCATTTTCTGAAAACAAATGGAATGGTTAAAGTAATAATGTATCATACCACATATAGTGACATTATAGACCTATTCCCAAGCACACGCACATGTGCGTATATGTGTATGTGTGAGTGTGTATGTATATATGTATATATACATACACACATACATATATATATACTCATATCTACACATATACATTCATGTCTTCCAATATAAATTTAAAATAATAAAATTAAGTGATGGTCATTATTAGTAATATTTAATCCATATTTACATTATATTTTTTATTTTCTAAAACATTTTGTTCTGAATACCATAGTGAATCAGATAGCACACCTGGTATTCAAATATCACATATATTTATTTAATGGTCAGGATATGCAGGATACTGTAGGAATTCCAAAATGGACAGAATCCCTAATGTTAATGATTTACAACATAGTTGTTGACATTTAAATAATGCTTTAGGGTTAGCTCCCAGCAATATTTACTGCCAAGTCCAATGTCCTTCCTCCTATGTTATTTATCTAGATTTCCAGTGAAATGTCTTTAAGAGAAAACAAGTCTATTTTCATTAATTAAATGCTAGTCTATGGCTTACAAACAATTAACATTCTTCAGGAGAGTAAATGTGTGTGTATACACAGGGCAGAACCAATTACAGAAAGAGGACTAGATCGAAGTTAGGAAACAAGACAGGGATAAATGATTATTTTTTGTACAGGAGAAATATTAGAAGTGTTGATTGATTGATAATTTGGAAGCCGGCAGAATAATGTAAATTATCTGCAAGGGCTGGGTGTATTGTGATATATCCAAGCTTGTAGGTTGAACAACAATCTTCTAATTATTTTAATGCTAAGTTATCAGCCTGATGTGCTTTGAAAAAAGAAAGACTAACATAATACTATGTATCATGTTTTAAAGAGGCTAATAAATGCATCTCTGGATTTATTATATAGTATTTTTCTTTCTTCTTATTTCTTTACTGTTTGATTTTCATCAGAATTTATGACATACTCATCCATTACAAAAAATATTTCTGGCAATTGGTTGTTATTGTTCAGTTATCTTAGTCACATCTAACCTTTTGTGACCCTCATTTGGGGTCTTGTTGGCAAAGATATTGAAGTGGTTTCCTGATCCAGCTCATTTTACAGTTGAGGAAACTGAGGCATACAGGTTTAAGTGACCCAGAGTCACACAGTTAGGAAGTACCTGAAGCTGGATTTGAGCTAAGGTCTTCCTGACTCTAGACTCTATTTTATCCACTCAGACTCTTACCTGCTCCCAATGCAAATAGAGTTTAATGAGTTGCTCAAGTAATTGTCTGAAGTTTTGGATGTAAGATTTGAACTCATGCCTTCCTGACTGCTGGACCAGTACTCTGTCCACTGAGCTATCTAGCTTCCTTTTTCCTCCAAATAGGTAATAATACTCAGCATGCCCTTCTGCCTAATCTTTTACTATTCAAATTAATATCTATAATTCTTTCAACTCATTCTTATATGGCATGATTTTAAGTTTTATTATGCTGCTAAATTTCCTCTGTAAATGTCTAGCAATACCTCTTTTTTGAGTGGCTTAAAATGAAGATAATATTCCAAAAGGGCTAAAACAATGAAGTTTCCAATAGTCATGTTTCTGGCATAATATTTTCTAGTTTTCCCAGCAATTTTTATAAAATAGTTCTTATTCCAGAACCTAGAGTATGGAAATTTATCAAATATTAGGTTACTGTAGCCACTGAATATTGTGTCATGCATATCTAACCTATTCCATTTATCCCCCATTCAATTTCTTAGCCAATATCAAATGGTTTTGATGACTGCTGCTTTATAAAATAGAGTTTTAGGTTTGGTACTTCTAGGCCACTGTCCTTTGTAGTTGTTTTTATTTTTCCTTTTCATTAATTCCCTTGATATTCTTGGCCTTTTTTTGTTATTTTGTTATTTTTTTTCTAGCTCTATAAAGTAATTTTTGGTAGTTTGATTGGTAATCTGCAATCATTTATTAGAAGGGTTGAGAATCATCAGGATAGAGATGGAAATTAAATCCATGGGAGTTGATGGGATAACCAAGTAAAATAATAAAGAGGGAGAAGGGAAGGGGGCCCAGGATACTTCAAACCTCAGTGGACACCTACAGGTAGAAGCTGTGATCTGAAGAAAGATCTAGCAAATGAGACAGAAAAATGATTAGATGAGAACAAGGAAAATCAGGAGAGAGTGGTGTCCCCAAAACTGAGAAGAGATTATCAAGGGGAACAGAGAGAACAATTGTTAAAGCCTACACAGAAGTCAAGAAAAATGAGGACTGAGAAAATGCCGTTGCATTTGACAACTAAGAGATCATCAGTAATTTTGGAGAGCAGAGTTTCAGGGGAATGATAAGATCATAAGATACTGTGTGAGGTTAAGAAGAAAGAGAGGACAGCAAATGGCAGCACCTATAAAAATGTTTTTTAAGGAAATAATTACAAAGGATAGAAGAGATATAGGAGAACAGTTAGGGATGGGAGGATCAAGTGAGCATTTTTTTTTTAATATGGAACACTTCATGAATTTGCGTGTCATCCTTGTGCAGGGGCCATGCTAATCTCTGTATCGTTCCAGTTTTAGTATATGTGCTGTTGAAACAAACACAAGTGAGCATTTTTTTTTCAGGATGGGGGAGATGTGAACTTATTTATAGGTGGTAGGAAATGAGCCAGTTGAGGGTGAGAAATTGAAAACAAAAAGAATGGGGGTGACAAGAAGGGGCCATCTGTTGAAGGAGAGAGAATAGAAGGAAACCACTTGAACAAGTAGAGGGATTAGCCTTGGTAAGGAATAAGGGCACTTCATCATGTGTGACAGAAATCATGAAGGAGAATAGCAAAGGGCACCTATTGTTGTGAGGTGGTAAGGGCTTAGAGCAAGGTGAAAGCTATGTGAGTGGAAAGCAGTGATTGTAGATAGTAAAACAGTAGAGATATGATATAAAAAGTGCCAAAATCTGGTTCAATATGACCTAAATCACCAGCTTGAAAGAGTTTTATTAGATTTTTAAAGAATCACATCGTTAGGCAGATATTCAATGGGGAAGCTTGGGAAAATGAGGTACAGGGGTCGGGGGCATGGAGACATGTTTGCATCTTCACTGGTTGAGGACATGCCCATCAGTGAATGCATTTTTAAAATAATGCATTCTTTTTAAGTATAGCCAGTCAAGTCTAAGGTTTCCTTCTTACCTCCATTACCCACAGGAATGGAAAACAAAAATCCCCCATTTCTCAATGCAATTTACTCCAGTTTTTTATGTTTTACTAAATATTTTGATGGGTATCTTTTGTCGTGTATCATAGCTGCCAAATTAGATCTATTACTTGGTTGTGCTGATCTATTGTACAGAAATTAGCTATTAAAAAAGATGGGATAGAAATGTTTACTTCCTAACTCTGGTCTATGTAGGGATGATTTACAAACATAGCCTTTGGAATTGTTTTTGTCATAGCTCTATTTTATGCTCATTATTTTTGAAATATGAATACAAACCACATCTTAGTAATTCTTCATAAATAACATCTAATTATTGTACAGGCTACCTGCATCATTATTTAGAAACTTGGCTGTTGTTCATTTCCCATAGCATGATTTCATTTCCCATATTTCCTCCTTCATCCTTTTCCACTTTCAAACATTCAGCCCTTATCCCTTTTTATTTCCATTTTAAAACTCTTTGCATACTGGCTCTGGTGCTTCCCTTGTCATTTTCCACACCTTCATTTTGGCCATCTCCCAGAGTAGATTGTTACACGGGTTTTGCCAGACTTTGATGATAGCTATTCTGTCAAATGTTGGCTCTTTTATTGTTTTGTTACAAGCTACATAGGTATAGATATCTGGAGACACATATTTGTTAAGTTCCTGAGTTGGCATATAGTTGCAAGTGGTGGTTTATATACCATTTAGCATCATTTTCAAATCTCTTGTTGAGAATTTTTCTTAGCATTTTGATGATATAAAAGAGTTCTGCACATTTTATTCCCTAACGTCAAACTTTTAGCACCTTCCTGTTCCACTGTACGGAACACTGTACATTTTACCTGGCTGACATCTCAATTCTATTTAGATTTCATGCTGGGCAAATCTTTTTGTTGAAAAAATTGATATACTATGTTTGTTATGTGATCCTATTAAGTTAATTTTTTAATTCATGTTTCTTCTCAAAATAAGCATATAATAGGTTAAAACACACATTGGAATATCTTCCACTTTTAATTTCTAAAAATATTTTTATTTTAATGAGCTGTATCCCTGAATACATGAAGAATATAAATGAATTTTTGAGAATACTTATTTAAATTTCAGAGTAGAACAAAATTTCACTAGTTCTGCTTTGTTTACACATTTATTTTAAGAATTTGCCTAGAATATATGGTCTTGTAGATGTTGTGACTGCAATTTAAAATTTTTATTTTCTGAATGGCTTGGTATAACATAAATCATTTGGAAGTTAAGGGATCTAGGCTCTATTCTCAGCTCTTATTTTTGTGATGTTCACCAAGTTATTTAAACTCTCGGGGCCTCAGTTGAGTGTTGAGTGAAGAAATTCTAGATAATTTCAAGGGGTTTCTAAAATTTCTCTGGTTTTTAAAGTTGATGTAATAATAACAATACCATGTTTTTCTCTGATTTCTTTGTTACATGAAGGTAATAATGGGTTTTTAAAGGCTATATCAATAGTCTAAGCCTGAGAAGGTTCTACTGGTTTTTGTCTATAATTCTTTCAGAGGATTCACCCAAACAACTCAAGAGCCTCCATTTGGTCTTTTAACAATTAATAAATATTTGGTAAGCACTCAGGTTGACCATCAGTTACTGTCTTACTGTATATATTATCAGCCCATCATTCTTCCTGGATTGATTTATGTGATGCTTTCTTATGAACAAGCTATCCTTAGCTATATATTGCAATCCCAGTTATAGCCAACATGCATGTTTCTATTGATGTTTCGATCTACTCAAAGTGTTCTTTTTAGGTATACCACGATTCACAACCGTAAGGCTCTACTGAAAGAATATTTTTGTTAAAACTATGGGTTCATAAAGTCATAATTCTTTTCTTGTAAGGGGTGAATTAACCTTCAGAAATCTAGAGAAGGGATGATACATCCCTACAAAATGCTAGTTTTGAACTTCTGGACTTTTCCCCAAGACTTTATTATATCCACTGTAAGAAATATTAAGGTAAAAATAGGCATAACCTGTTAAGTCTCTTTTCATCACAGGATTTTTGTGAAGTAAGGCTAACATGTTAGATCTAATAAATTGGATAGAATGTTTCTTCCTTATAACTCCTCACTTGATATTGTGCATTCCTTTTATACCACCAAACTATATTGTAAACCGGCTCTGTGTGATGATAGAGTGAGAAATGAATGACAGGACCCAAATTACAAAGGTATATGGTAAATTACCTAAACAAATCAATGGTTTCCATCCTAACTTCTCATCACTTAAAAGGATAACTCCTATTTTAATCATAGATGATTAAGTCACAGAGTTGGAAAGGATATGCAAGGTCATCTAATTAAACTATTTTAAAGATAGGAAAATGGAAGCACAGGAAAGGGATACTGGCAAATCTAGGAAGAATTAGCAGTAGAAGTGGTAATGGTAGTAGAAATCATCATCATAATCATAATCATTATCATGTGGCTTTTGTGTAGAAGGGATCAGATCCTCTCTAGCCAAAATTAGAAAAAGGTTATACTTAATAAGTCTGGAGTTGTTGATTGATACAGAATATGTAAGGACACATTTATTCACCACCTACCATATGCCAGGCACTGTGTTCCCAGCTAAGGATATGAATAAGAAAAAGAAAGATGGCCTCTACCCTCAAGGAGTTTTTAACTAATGTGGGAAGACAATATACAAAAGAAAGTACTGGGCAGGGTGAGGGGGATGATTATCAATTGCCTTAAGGAATGTGATAAGATTTTATGAAATGAAATTTGATTTTGATTCACTGAAATAAATTTATGGTATTGATGCTAGAAATTTAACAAGCATTTTTAGAAGGCAAAGGATGTAATCATTTTAATTGACATTTATGTGTTTGCAAACAATTTTAATTTTTTTTCCATGCTTTTGTTGCCATTTCTTTCTCCAGCTGATTTTACAAATGAGGAAACTGAGGCGAACAAATGAGGCAAACAGGTTGAAGTGTCTTGCTCAGGATCACACGGCTAGTAAATTCCTGAGACCAGATTTGAACTCAGGAAGATGAGTCCTTCTGACTCTGAGCCTTGTGCTTTGTGCACTATGGTACTAATAAGCTGCACCAACATTATTTCATTTGATTCCCAAAACTGAGGTAAATGCTACAGATATAATCTTCATTTTTCAGCTGAGGAGACTGAGGGTTAGAGAGATTATGTAACTTCCATGAGTATACAACTGGTATCTAACTTTATGACTGACTCCAAGCCCAGAATTGGTCAGTGCTAACATAAAATGACAGTGTGTCACGACTCCAAACAAGTGGGAATTATCAAACTATGAATTAAAAAATAAAAGTACTTGTTTTATATTTGCTTATGTTGATTCAAAAATTTATTTTTTGTTTATTTTTAAAATTCTTTCTCTTTAAATTTTTATTAACAAATTCTCTCCTTCCCTTTTTCCTCTACTCCAGTTAGTGTGCAGACAAATGAAAAGGTATTATTTATGGATGTAAAATCATGCAAAATATATTTCCAAATTAGTCATATCCCAAAAGCATAAGGAAGATGAGGAAATTATGCTTCAGTTTGCACTCAGAGTTGTCTCTCTGGAATAGATAGCACTTCTTCATTATGAGACCCTTGGAGTTGCCTTAGATCATTGCTGATCTAAGTTTTTCACTGCTGATCATCATTACAGCACTGCTGTTACTACACTCAATGATTTCCCAGTTCTTCTCACTTTATTTTGCATCTGTTTACATAGGTCTTGACTTTTTCCCCCCCTGAAACTATTCCCTCTTCACATCCTACTATACAGTAGTATTGTCACAATCACATGCCACAACTTATTCAGTCATTCCTAAATCAATGAGGCTCCTATCAATCTCCACCACAACAAGTATTGCTACAAGCATTCCAATACAAATAAATCCCTTTCTCTTTTCTTTACTTTCCTGTAGACCCAATAGTGTTATTTCTGGGTCGGAGGGCCTGCATGTTTCTATAGATTTTTTTTTTTTGGCATGGTTGCACGTTGTTTTCCAAGATCTCTGTAGCATTTCAGAACTCTAACAGTTTATCATATACCTATTTTCTCAGATTTTCTCTAGGTATGTCTTTTGTGATTAATGTGATGTATTATCACAGATTTTCTTTAATTTGCCTTTTTCTTTTTTTAATTTTTAATTTTTTTTTATTTTATTTGCATAACATGTGTGGGTAATTCTTCAACATTAACCCTTACATAGCTTTCTGTTACAAATTTTTCCCCCAACTCCCCACCCCTCCCCTAGATGGCAGGATATCCACTACATGTTAATTATGTTAAAATATTGGCAAATCGAATATATGTATACATATTTCCAAACTTATCATTGTTGTGCAAGAAAAATCTTATCTACACAGAAGATATATCAGATAAAGGAAACACAATGTAAGCAAACATCAATCAAGGAGTATGAGAATGTTATGTTGTGGTCCACATTTCACATCCCTCTCTCTGGGTGTATATGGCTTTCTTCAGTGAACACTTGGAGGTGGTTTGAAACATTTCATTGTTGAAGAGAGCCATGTCCATCAGAATTGATTGTCATATAGTACTGTTGTTGCCGTGTATAATGATCTCCTGGTTCTGCTTACTTCACTCAGCATCAGTTCATGTAAGTCTCTCCAGGCCTCTCTGAAATTATCTTGCTGGTCGTTTCTTACAGAACAATAATATTCCATAATATTCATATACCATAATTTATTCAGCCATTCTCCAATTGAAGGGCATCTATTCAATTTCCAGTTTCTAGCCACTACAAAAAGATCTGCCACAAACATTCTTGCACATGGGGCCCTTTCCTTCCTTTATGATTTCTTTGGGATATAAGCCCAATAGAAATGCTGCTGGGTCAAAGGGTATGCACACTTTGATAACTTTTTGAGCATAGCTCCAAATTGCTCTCCAGAATGGCTGTATCCGTTCACAGCTCCACCAACAATGCATGTGTCCCAGCCTTCCCACATCCCCTCCAACATTCATCATTAACTTTTCCTGTCATTTTAGCCAGTCTGACAGGTGTGTGTAGTGGTACCTCAGGGTTGTCTTGATTTGCATTTCTCTGATCAATAGTGATTTGGAGCACCTTTTCATATGACTATAAATAGTTTTAATTTCATCCTCTGAAAATTGTCTGTTCATATCCTTTGACCATTTATTGATTGGAGAATGGCTTGAATTTTTATAAATATGAGACAATTCTCTATATATTTTAGAGATGAGACCTTTATCAGAACCCTTAAATGTAAAGATGATTTCCCAATTTATTGCTTCCCTCCTAATCTTGTCTGCATTGATTTTGTTTGTACAAAAACTTTTTAACTTAATATAGTCAAAGTTATCTATCTGGTTTTCAATTAGGAGTTCCAGTTCTTCTTTGGACATAAATTTATTCCATCTCCATAGGTCTGAGAGGTAAACTATATTACGTTCCTCTAATTTACTTATAGTATCACTCTTTATATCCAGATCATGAACCCATTTAGATCTTATCTTGGTATGTGGTGTTAGGTGTTGGTCTCATATACCTTAATTTATTCAGCCATTCGCCAGCTGAAAGGCATCCAATTAGTTTCTGGTTCCTTGCTACTGCAAAAAAAGTACTGCTATAAATATTTTGGCACATGTGGGTCCCTTTCCCCCCATATGATTTCTTTGGAATACAGGCCCAGTAGAAACATTCTGGATCAAAGTTCTGTGCCCTTTGGGTATGGTTTCATATTACTCTCCAGAATGCTTGGATCAGTTTACAAAACCACCAACAATGTATTAGTGTCTCAGTTTTCCCACATCCCCTTCAACATTCATTATTATCTTTTCTTGTCATCTTAGCCAGTCTGAGAGGTGTGTAGTGGTACCTCAGAGTTGTACAAAGTGTTATTTTCTTAAGCATTTTTGTGCCTCTTTTACTAAGCTATTTGTATTCTTTCCATAATTTTTCTTGCATCGCTCTCATTTCTTTCCTTTTCCCAAATATTCTTCTCTAATTCCTTTGTCTCTCTTTTAAAAACTCTTTCAAAAATTCTTTTTGGGTTTGTAGTATTTGTCTTAATACTTTGTTCTTCCCTGCCATATTTTATGATCAAGTTCTCCTCCTTTTCCCCTTCTTTTTCCCCCTCCTCTTTCTCCTCTGCCTCTTCTTCCTCTTCCTCATCCAATGAGGAAAAAACTAATTATTACAGTAAAAATAATGTTTTAATCCAAAATCATGCTAAAACTCATATTTTTCAGATATATATATGTTAGACTCCTTCAATATTCTAATTTGGTTGACTTCTAAGTATTATTTCATATTAAAATACTACTGTGGTTTGTCCATTAATATTTTATTAGATAAATGTAATAAAGGACATTTTAGTTCTAAGAAAAATATTTATTGAAGTAAATTGTATTTACTTTATTTGAATGATTCTACTCTCTACAAAAGTATCCTGATTGAATGATTGAAGAAGCTGGAGGGGGAGGCAGCTAGGTGGTGTAGTAAATAGAGCACCAGCCCTGAAGCCAGGAGGACCTAAGTTCAAATCTGATCTCAGACACTTAACACTTCTCAGCTATGTGACCCTGGGCAAGTTACTTAACCTAAATTGCCTCAGAAAAAAAAAAAGAAGGAGCTAGGGGCATTCAGAAGAAGATAAGCGAGTGAACATGATATATATGAAGGTATTTTATATGGAAAATGGATTAGATTTTTTATGCTTTGCTCTAGATGACAGAACTAGAACCAATGAGTTGAGAATATGTTTCTCTGAATTCTGTGGAAAAAAAGTCCAGAGAAATAATTCCTTTGTCAGAGTGCTAAGGGTGGAAGAAAACATACTATAGCCATGCAATTTTATTTTAAAGACTTAATATTCTTATCTAATATGCACTTTCTCTGTGTATCCAGAGGAGTATTGGGCTTCAAGTGTAATAATACTGACAAAGTAGATCAGACAGAATTCATTGAAGCAAAGGTAGCTCCCAGATTCTTATGTTCTTATGTTTAACACTTAGATTCTTTGGGATACTGTATGTTACAGTGTTATCAGATTTGAATTGTCAGGAAGTCTGAATGATCAGTTTCAGCAAAATATTTAATTTCCTTATTCATACCAATGTAATTAATGAGTGTTTTGGCAATATCTCATAGTTGCAAGAAGATAATCTAGTATGAATGGCTAATTTCTTGGACTTGGAGATAAATTATATGACCCTGATGTTTTTTAAATTATGACTACCAAGTCTAAGAAATGAGTTTCTATTGAGATTGAAGAAAAGTAGTATTATTATTTTATAATTGTCATCATCATTATTATTAACATCATCGTTGTCATTATCACAGCACTACACTCCTTATATAAAATTAATTTTGCAACTAAAGTTTCAAATTTTCAAGAAGCAGTTTTCTATAGGGCTTCTCTTTAGGAAAAAAACATTTAAAGTTATTTAGTTATGTAGAATAAATGAGGGATATATTATTCACTGTCTATGTATACATTTTATACATGCATTGTTAAGAAAATGAGGGGCAACATAGGTGAATTTCCTGTGGTAGATTTATAGGAGGACTTGGACAAAGGTCATGCAAGGTGACTATGATTGAATAGGGCTGTAATCTTTGGAGGAAGTACCTACACTGATAAGATTTTTGGGTTAGGTTGGTTGTTATTCTACCTTTTCAAAGAAGACCCAAATGACATCACTATGTTAGAGTTGAATTGCAGTGGGTCTAACTGGCTGATTAGACCAACACAAGCTTCAAATGCTTTGCCACAGAGTGGACACAAATAGTCCATATGAACATTATTTGGGGTAGCTTCTCTAATTTTGCACATCTCACATTTCATTTGGGCTAATTCAGTTCTGCTTTGCTCATAGAGCATGCCATGCTAGGTGGTCTTTTGCCAAGTGTCTCCCATGTCATACAATCCATTCTACAGTTCTTAAGAGATTCCTTCACTGATAAGATTGTAGCACTAGATAATTTATCATGAAGATCTTTAAAATAGAATAAAACTAATTAAACAAAAACCTTATCATATAGGTATCTTTTATTCACTTTGTTTTTCTGTATAACTTAGGACTTAACTCCATTTGCATTGTCTCCTTCCCCTTCTCGCCCTCCCTCTCTTTCCCCCTTCTTCTTCTCTCTTTCTCTCTCTCTCTCTCTCTCTCTCTCTCTCTCTCTCTCTCTCTCTCT
>JAJPUD010001857.1:99927-172655 GCA_023553655.1 Myrmecobius fasciatus | reverse complement strand
CTCTCTCTCTCTCTCTCTCTCTCTCTCTCTCTCTCTCTCTCTCTCTCAGAACAGAACAAAAAATGCAAATGCTCCCATGGTAATGGGGAAATTATTTTTATGCTTGCTTTTATTATATCTTTGAAATATTTTTTAAAAAAACATTCCTAATTAGTCACGTTATAAAAGAAAACTGAAAACAAAAGCTAAAGAAAAATAAAGTTTTAGAAAATATGTTTCAATGTATTCACATATTATCAGCTTTTTCTCTGGGCATAGATAGCATTTTTTAATCCTTCAGAGTTGTCATGGATCATTGTATTGCTGAGAATAGTTAAGTCATTCACGGCTGATTATCTTACAATATTGCTGCTATTTTGTACATAGTACATTTCCCTGGTCATCAGCTCATGCAAGTCTTTTTGAAATCATCCTACTCATTTCTTCCCCTCTTCCCCCCAGTTAATATTTTCCCCAATAACATGTAAAGATAGTTTTCAACCTTCATTTCAATAAGATTTTGATAATGTTCCAAATTTTTCTCTCTTCCTTACTTCCCTCCTTCCTTCCTAAGAACAGTTCAATTGAAATATGTTTTTGTAAATGGTAATCTCATGTTAAGCAGACAAAGGGAAGTAGAATATTTCCCACTGAACCCCTAAAATCTCAAGGTACACAATTGATTTGTTCAAGTCAGTGACTAAAGGACTACCCTTGCCCCCTACGTTCCTTTTTATTACTGAAGAACCTATGGGAAGGGACAACATTTAATAAAATTACCTCTCGGAGAGTGGTGCCATTTCAGGTGCATGTACATATTTTCATTGATATTGCTTAATATTGTCAGAGTATATACTAACCTAGTTCTACTTTATTTCTTATGTTATATCATATATTTTGTCATTTGTATTTTTCATATTTTTATTCTCAATTGCTTTACAGTATTGTATTACAGTTATATTCTATAGATTATGCAGCCATTCCTCAGCTACTGGAAATTTGGAATGGTTATAGTTTATGATCACTTTATTTTATTTTATGCAATTATACATTTAAAATCATACTCTAATAAATAGATTATTAGCTTTTCATTTTTTAAAACATTCATAGTTTATATTGTCAAAAGTGAGATTATTGAATCAAAGATCTGACTTTTTTTTAAAACTCTTATTGTGCACTCCTAGATTTTTGCCATTTTCAATTTCTCCTTCTCAATTCAATTCTATTCAATTCAATAAGCACTGTATTAAGCTCAAACTATTAACCAGGCACTGATGATTCCGGGACTACAAAACCAAAAAATGAAACAGTCTTTGTCTCTCCTTGAGATTTTTTTTTCCTATCAGGAGAAACATATACAGACACTTAAAGTAGATAGAAAATTATTAAATATAAATTCCAGATAATTTCCAAGGGGCGGCACTATTGACTAGCTACATTTAGAAAAGTTTTGTGATAGAAATGGTGTTTGAGCTGTTCTTTGAAAGAAACTTGGTATCTTAGGTTGAAGTGAGGAAAGAATGCAAACATGATGATAATGTTATGTTAAGAGAGGAAATGGAATATTGTTGGTGAGCAATGGCCAACAGGACAAATGTGCTGGATTTCAGCATGTATGAAATGGTGCAATGTATAAGTCTTGAAAAATAATCTGGAGCCAGGTTGTAATAGCTTTGGGGACCATGCCCCCAACATACACACACTCACACACACTCACTCACTCACTCACACACACACACACTCACACACACACACACACACACACACACACACACACACACCAAACAAAACAAAATCAAAAACTCCGTATCTTGAAGAGGGACATGATATTTAGATAACTTTTTCGAATAGGGATTGATGTGTACACACTAATATTCTGGTAATATGTAGAAGCTTAGATCTTTTAATCCCCTTTCTCTTTTTTTTTTTTTGAGCTATTTGGGGATAATTTTCAATGTGTTAATAGTAAAAGCATCAGATGGTTGGATGGTTGATTTATGTATGTTATCCTGATCTGAGGATCACTTTGATGCCTTTAGTTTGGTGTTTTTTTTTTTTTTTCATACTATTTACTGACATTTGCCCATTTGTTCCTATTGAATTGCTGATTTTTTTAAAAATATGACTTAATTGATGGTAAAAGCAATAACAGAGAGTCAGTGTGTTGTATTTAGAAGTAATCCCAGAATTAGGAAGAATTGGATTCTACTCTCATCTCTGTTGGATTTTCTGTGTGTGATTGTGATGATTAACTTTTTTGTATGTTTGGCTTTGTTCATTCTATATCTACAATAAATTTAAAGTAGTGAAACAAAATCATTTCAATTTTAATGTTTAAAGTTTTAATGTTCCATGAATTATTTAATATTAAATGGTAAAGCTCCCTGGGAACTACCTATTCCCCTCAAATCACAGGTCTATTAACATCAGCAATGAAGCCATTACCTTTATATAATGAAAACTTTTGATCAAATAAACATACCTACTTATCTCTGTTGATCATCTTCTACACTTAACATATACACATTAGTAACTACATATGTGCATATAGTTATATCTTTTTAAAAGAAAGAGGAAGAGCAGAAAGAACCCAAGGAAAAGAAAGAGGAAGAGAGCAACAACTTTGCTGATGGTTAATCATGTAGTATAGCCTTTGCTTGGATTAGATGCTCAAAAATATTTTTTGCATTGAATATTTTTTGTAATATTTCTTAACTCCTTCCTCCAGCTTTCTCTCTCTCTCTCTCTCTCTCTCTCTCTCTCTCTCTCTCTCTCTCTCTTTCTCTCTTTCTCTCTCTTTCTCTCTCTCTCTCTCTCTCTCTCTCTCTCTCTCTCTCTCTCTCTGTGTGTGTGTGTGTGTGTGTGTGTGTTACTCTTTTGATATAATATGATAAACTTTTAAAAGCTTTAACTAACCTTGCTCTATTCTCTAACCCAGCATAGCAATAATATGTTCCTAGATATGATACACAATTTTGAGTATTCCTTAACAAATCAAATGCCATTTGCTTATTTCCTTTTAACTTGGGGGAAATAGGAATTGTATTGTTAGAAATTTATTAATGGTGGACTTTAGGTAATAGCAAATATTAATGTAGAATCTCAGAGTTAGAAAGGATCTTTTAGATCAGTTGGTCTAATATATATGTGAAAGAATTACTAAGATTTCCAGTATGTGGGAAATTATTGCATCATTCAAAGGAAAAAGTAGTCCATTCAACTTTTGGGTAGTTTTAATTTTTAGAACCATTCTCTTCCTCTCTTCCCCTCCCCTCCAGTATTAAACAGAAATGTGTCTCTGTGACTTCTACTGATTGTTCCAAGTTCTAACTTCTGGGAGCAGGATAAATAAATGTATTCCCTTCTTCCATGTATCAAGCCTTTCAGTACTTGAAAATAATACTTTTATTTTCTTTTATTCTTTTCTTTTCCATTCTAAAAATTTCATGTAGCATATTCTCAGGTTCTTTATGCAATTCTATATTCCTTTGGATATTCTGTTGATCGATATTTTTTAAATGAAAATTAAAGACTAATGCTGAATTGTCTCCATTATTTTGCTTTTAAATTGTTGTATTGTTTGGAAAAAAGACCTACCCTGATAAAGTTGTTTTTAATCCATTCTAGTACTCCAATACCAAAAAATATGACAAGCTTTAGGCTAGATTATAAATCAAATCCATCTCACTGTGACATGCACATAATTTTCCTCTCAAAGAATGTAGCTGTTGATTAATTAGTAGGGGTATCATGGGGAAACTGCCTGAGTATTTGGACATAAGATAATTCACTGCTGTCCACAAAATAATCATTCCTATCTCCCAAATTCAATGTCTTTGGTACTTTGATCCAAACTTAACATCTGTTCCAGAAGATTTCTTTGCAATCATTTTGCCCCTCAATTGTTATTTTGTTTTAATTAATATTATTTTCTTCTTGAACTATCTAAATCTTGAACTAATAATCTCAGGCAATTATATACTTAGAGTTAATATTTAAATGTCTTTAACATTGGCCTGTCTATTTCAATCAACTCTGTTTATTACTCCTTCAACCTTCCAGATAGCTATTTGTTCCTAGTATTTTATTGTACATGACTCTGTGTTGTCACAACAAATTTCATCCATTCAACTTCTAAATATTGTTGTATCTTAAATCAAAGCATTCATAATTCCTTTAGGAGTGGTTTAGTTGCTACATATGCTATTTTTTGCAATTTATACTATCATTATCTGTTGTCTAGGTGGCCTTTCATTTTAATTTCTTTTCCTTTTTTGCCTCTTCTTATTTTTTTAACCATTAAAATGTATTTTTTCTCTGGCATGCCACCAGTATTTGTGAAATCATACATTAAATCCTTAACTTGCAAAAGCAATATGAATTTTAAAATTCATAATGGCATGTTGAGAAAGGGAATGCCTGCATATAGGTACAAAATTAGATCTAATAGTGAACCATCTAATATCTTTATTTCAGAAACACATCTTCCATTTTTATCAGTGCTTGCCATCTTTTTGGATCCAGGCAGTTACTTATGTTCTAGAAAATATAAATTATTTCATGCTATTTATCTGGGAATTGTTGCGAAAAAACAACAATCTATTCTGATGGAATAAGACAATTTTTTATAAAGCTCATTTTCATCAAGAATTGTTTTATGTGAGTTTGTGGATTTCAAACTGAGTGATTTTATGTTGGCATGGATAAAATAATTGTAAATATCTCTTCTGTGGTCATAAAATTGTAACTCTTTCCTGCTGTCTATAGAAATGCTGAAATCCTCTAGAAGAATTTGATTTCATTTTATTTTAATGAATTGTCCCTTGTCAGACAAATGAATGGTAATACTTTGTGATAGGAATAACATGTGGATATATTAAATAGAAGAGACATTGCTCATAGGCTCAAATTATAAACATCATATTGGTAGAAGGAGCTCATAGGATAACCATCTAGTTATCTGCCTTTGGCCATTAACTCCTGTATCTTCAGGAAGGATTATGTATGTTTTCACAGTATTGGGTCTTGTAATCATTAGGATTGAATTACAAGTGAATTGATGGGTCAATAAAACAATTTTAGTTCAACTCTTTGTCATTTTGTCTATTTATGTCACTTTGAGTTGTTTTTCAGTCCTGTCTAATTCTTCCTGATGCCATTTGGCATTTTCTTGGCAAGGGTATAAGAAGAGTTTGCAATTTCCTTCTCTCGCTTATTTTACAGATATGCAAGTTGAAGTTAAATGACTTGCTCAGGGTCTCATAGCTAATAATGGGGCCAGTTTTGAAGTCCAGACCCAGCACTCTGCTACCACCTAGCATATTCCTTAGTTATTTACATGTTAAGTGTAAACGTGATGGAGATATAAAAATTGATACCATTTATGTAGCTAAAATGATTTCTCTCCCCGTTTCCATCATGATTCTTAATGAAACAGTAGATGTGGCTGCTTCATCCAAGAAGGAAAGGCTTTGCATATGAGCTTTCTGACATAATACATACTGTTTGGACCAGTCTTCCTCAATTGAGAGTTACGTTGGGGTTGCCCAACAATGCAGTGAAATGTTAGCCACAGAAACTACAAAATATCATTAACAAAGTTAGTTCAAAGATTATCAATTGTGGTCATGAAAGAAGTATTAGTGGCAATAAAAATATGGATTTTTAAAACATTGAAGAATGTTTGCATCTGTCCAAAATCTTTGAGAACTCATTTTTGGAATAAATGATATTAATGAAAGAACTAGTGACACAGGGAATGCTAAAGATACTTCTTTCCTCCTCCCCCCTTTGGAACTTATCAAGCAATTAATCAGCAAACATTTATTAAACATTTACTGTGTGTCAGACATTATGGCGAGCATGAACATATAAAGAAAATAATTCTGTCACTCAAGGGCCATGTATTTCTTATTTTTCCCCAATTACACAAAAACAGCTTTTACTGTTTTTTCTTTTAAGTTTTGAGTTTCAAATTCTATCCGTTCCTTTAGTCCCCCTCCCCTGAAATAATAAGCAACCTGATATAGCTTACACACGTGCTATCATGTAAAACATTTCTATATTAGTCATTTTATGCAAGAAAACTCAAGGGGAGAGAGGGAGAGATAGAAGAAGAAGGAAAGGGAGAGAAAGATAGCATGCTGCAGTCTATATTCAGACAACATGAATTCTTTTTTTTTCCCTTAAGAACTTAGGTTGGGCTACATTTTATTATTATTTTTAATAATAGCCTTTTGTTTTCAAAATATATGCAAAGAAAGTTTTTAACATTCACCTTTGCAAAACCTTGTATTCCACATTTTCCCCCTCCCTTTCTCTCCACCCTTCCCTACATAGCAAGTAATACAATATATGTGAAACACGTGCAATTCTTCTATACATATTTCTACAATTATGCTGCATGAGAAAAATCAGATCAAAAAGAAAAAAAGAGAGAATACAAGATACAAGCAAACAACAACAAAAAAAGGGGAAAATTATGTTGTGATCCACATTTAGTCCTCACAATACTCTCTCTGGGTGCAGCTGGCTCTACAGGAATTCTTTCTCTGGAAGCAAAGAGCATTTTTAATCATGAATTCTTTGATCCAAGACAATTTCATTGTGTTTCTGAGAAGGGCTAAGTCGCTGCTCATGTTCATCTGTTCAAATTTGCTGTAACTGTTTACAATGTTCTTCTGGTTCTGTTCACTTTACTTTGTATCAGTTCATGCAAGTCTTTACTTTAAAAAAAAATCATTGGGGGCAGAGCCAAGATGGGGAACTGCAGACAGTGTTCTCTGTGAGCTCCTGAGACCTTCCCTCAAACCCAGACAAATTGAGCCTCCAAATTGGTTTTGGAGTGAGGGCTCCACCAAACACTTGGACTACAACGCACTTCTATCAACAAATCCATTTTGAAAAAACTCCGGAGAAGGTTAGCCTCAGGGGAAATCGGCCACTGGTCGCAATCAGACACCAGCCGGGGCGGAAGTCAGGGCTGTGATAGAGGGGCGGATTTTAGGCACCCAGGCAGCCCCTGGGAGACGCCTGGGCCACTTTGCTCTGCTTGCGGCCAGGCTCTTTGGCAGATCTGCCTTTGGTAAAGGGTGGATTGAGAGCAGTTGAAAACATGGTCCTAGTGCAGATCTAGCCTGACCAGCCTCAGACCGGAAGTCAACTCGGCAGACTGCCCCAGGGCAAATACAAACTGCTGAAATATTCCCAGCTGGCGACTGATACCTCAACTCAAAAGCATGAGCAAGAAGCAGAAGAGAGCTCTCACCATAGACAGCTTTTACAGAGAGAAAGTAGAGCAGTCCCCAGATCCTGAGATTCTGAAAACAATCCCAGATGAAGCCACAAAGGTGGACTTAAGTTGCTCTCCCTTCCTTACCTGGAAGATTGCATTAAGAATCTCAAAAGAAAGCTAGAAGAAGAATGGGGAAATAAATTGAGATCAGTGCAACAGAGATATCAAAAACTGGAAAACAGGACTGCTGATTTGGAAAAAGAAAACAATTCACTGAAAAACAGAATTGGTGAATTGGAAAAAATCACCAATTCACTGGAAAATAAAAGTGGTGAATTGGAAAAAGACAATTCACTGAAAAACAAAATTGGTGAATTGGAAAAAGACAACAATTCACTGAAAAACAAAATTGGTGAATTGGAAAAAGACAACAATTCACTGAAAAATAAGACTGGCAAAATGGAAAAAGAATCCATTGAATCAAGAAATTCAATTGGCCAGCTACAAAAGGAGCTAAAAAAGATAACTGAAGGAAATAATACTCTAAAAATTAAAATTGAACAAATAGAAGTAAATGACTCAATAAGACTTCAAGAATCAGTCAAACAAAAACAAAAAAATGAAAAAGTAGAAGAAAATATGAAATATCTCCTAGGAAAAACAACTGACTTGGAAAACAGATCCAGGAGAGACAATCTAAGGATTATCGGACTCCCTGAAAGCCACAATGAAAAAAAGAACCTAGATGCTATCTTCCAGGAAATCATTAAAGAGAATTGCCCTAATGTTTTAGAAACAGAAGGCAAAATTGGCATTGAAAGAATTCACCGATCACCTCCTAAAAGAGACCCCAAAATTAAAACCCCAAGGAATATCATGGCCAAATTTCAGGACTATCACATCAAGGAAAGGATATTGCAAGCAGCTAGAAAGAAACAGTTCAAACACCAAGGAATTGTAATTAGAATTACACAAGATCTGTCAGCTTCCACATTAAAGGATCGAAAGGCCTGGAATCAGATATTCTGAAAGGCAAAAGAACTTGGATTACAGCCAAGAATAAGTTATCCAGCTAGAATGAGCATCATCTTCCAGGGAAGAAGATGGTCATTCAATGATACAGGAAAATTTCACCTATTTCTAATGAAAAGACCAGATCTGAACAAAAAATTTGACCTCCAAATAGAGAACTCAAGAGAAACATAAAAAGGTAAAAAGGAAAACTCCTGAACTATATTTCTGCTATAGGTATCTTTAAAGAATGGGGGTATAATTTGATTTTTCTTTGATAATAATGGAAAAGAAATTAGAGGTGGAAGGGATACCATACAGAAAACGAAAAGGGGGGGGAAGGAGGCAAAATAAAGTAAAAATAAAGGAGGTAAAATAAGGCAAAATCTCATAAAGAGACATAGAAGATCTAATATAATTGAGGGAAAGGAGGGCGATGTGTATGGTGTAAACCTTACTCTCATTAGATTGGACTCTAAGAAAGTATATCAGACACATTTGGCTTCAAAGAAAGGCCTGACCCTCTTTGTGGGAAGGTGGGAGGGAAAGGAGGAAAGGAAAGGGATAAACTAATAGAAGGATTAGGGGAAAGGTATAAAGGGGATGGTGGACTTGCTGTACCAGATCTAAAACTATATTACAAAGCAGCAGTTATCAAAACCATTTGGTACTGGCTATGAGATAGAGTAATCAATCAGTGGAATAGGATAGAATCACAAGACAAACTAGGCAATGACTATAGCAATTTAGTCTTTGATAAACCCAAAGACCCCAGCTTCTGGCATAAGTACTCACTATTTGACAAAAACTGCTGGGAAAACTGGAAACTAGTGTGGAAGAAATTAGGGCTTGACCCACATCTAACACCACATACCAAGATAAGATCTAAATGGGTTCATGATCTGGATATAAAGAGTGATACTATAAGTAAATTAGAGGAAGGTAATATAGTTTACCTCTCAGACCTATGGAGATGGAATAAATTTATGTCCAAAGAAGAACTGGAACTCTTAATTGAAAACCAGATAAATAACTTTGACTATATTAAGTTAAAAAAGTTTTTGTACAAACAAAACCAATGCAGTCAAGATTAGGAGGGAAGCAATAAATTGGGAAATCATCTTTACATTTAAGGTTTCTGATAAAGGTCTTATCTCTAAAATATATAGAGAATTGTCTCATATTTATAGAAATTCAAGCCATTCTCCAATCGATAAATGGTCAAAGGATATGAACAATTTTCAGAGGATGAAATTAAAACTATTTGTAGTCCTATGAAAAGGTTCTCCAAATCACTATTGATCAGAGAAATACAAATCAAGACAACCCTGAGGTACCACTACACACCTGTCAGACTGGCTAAAATGACCGGAAAAGTTAATGATGAATGTGGGAGGGGATGTGGGAAGGCTGGGACACTGATGCATTGTTGGTGGAGCTGTGAACGGATACAGCCATTCTGTTGAGCAATTTGGAGCTATGCTCAAAAAGTTATCAAATTGTGCATACCCTTTGACCCAGCAGCATTTCTATTGGGCTTATATCCCAAAGAAATCATAAAGGAAGGAAAGAGCCCCACATGTGCAAGAATGTTTGTGGCAGCCCTTTTTGTAGTGGCTAGAAAGTGAATAGATGCCCTTCAATTGGAGAATGGCTGAACAAATTATGTTATATTAATATTATGGAATATTATTGTTCTATAAGAAATGACCCGCAGGACGATTTCAGAGAGGCCTGGAGAGACTTGCATGAACTGATGCTGAGTGAAATGAGCAGAACCAGGAGATCATTATGCACGGCAACAACAATACTATATGACGATCAATTCTGATGGACATGGCTCTCTTCAACAATGAAATGTTTCAAACCACTTCCAATTGTTCAGTGAAGAAAGCCATATACACCTAGAGAAAGGGATATGAAATGTGGACCACAACGTAACATTCTCATACTTTTGATTGATGTTTGCTTACATTGTGTTTCCTTTATCTGATATGTCTTTTGTATAGATAAGTTTTTTCTTGCACAACAATGATAAGTTTGGAAATATGTATACATATATTCGATTTGCCAAATATTTTAACATAATTAACATGTAGTGGATATCTTGCCATCTAGGGGAGGGGTGGGGAGTTGGGGGGAAAAATCTGTAACAGAAAGCTATGTAAAGGTTAATGTTGAAAAATTACCCATACATATGTTTTGCAAATAAAATAAAATTTTAAAAAATTAAAAAATTAAAAAAAATTTAACTGTAAAAAAATCATCTTTGTCACCATTTCTAATAGCACAATAATATTCAGTTACAACTATATGTCACAACTTATTCAGCCAATCTCCATTGATGGAGAATCTCTTCAAATTTTCCAAAGAAAGAGCTGCTATAAACTTTTTTAAGGTCTTTGCCCCTCACCCCACCCCCCTCCTGTTTTATCTCTGATATACACACTTAGTACTGGTATTGTAGTTTCAAAAGGTATGAACAATTTTCTAGCTCTTTGGTCATAGTTCCAAGTTGTTCTCCACAATGGTTAGATCAGGTCACAACTCTACCAACAATGCATTAGTGTTTCAACTTTCACACATTCTCCTCCAACATTTATCTTTGCTTTTGTATCATAATCGCCTTATCTGATGGGTATGAGGTTTTTTAATTGGAGAATATATTTTTAATCTAGGAGACCAAATATAGTTAAGTAATTATGTATGATACACATGCAGAGTAGGTAGGAAAGAACCTTAAAGGTAAAGGCTTCAGCAGTTGGGAAGACTAGAAAAGGCCTCCTTGGGAGGTGGTATTTGAGTAAAATCATAAAGAAAGCTTTGGATCTAAGAAGAGTCTGACTTTTTGTAGTCTCTGGAAATCACTGTTTTCTATTAAGGCCTAAATTTAAGTATTGTCCTATTATCATTCTTGAGTGAATTACCTGGAATTTAAAGCACTCCAATTACATTTTAATTTTACATTTTTCTCTGTTTATTGTGTCACTTTTCAGATGGTTTATCAGCTACTTTATCTTGATTTATAATGACTCAGTATAACACATTTTAGATTAAAGTGAATCTTGTAAACCTATTTCTGACAATTGGTATGTCAAGGAAACACTATGGATATTCATAGATTTGTCTTTTATGCTAAGCACATACACTGACAGCAGTAACTCAGCCTGGAGAGCCACAATTAAACTTCTATCAGTTACAACAGTTTTGTTCTCCTTGTTTTTGAAGCATTCTTAGCCGACCATGATGCATTTGTTTATAACTACTGATGTGAAACCCTTTAAAAGATAGAATCAAGAAAAATATTTAGCCTGTGCTTAATATATTAGAACAGATAGAATATGTTAAAGTAGATTGGTTGTTTTAGAAATTCCTGCATATTGCTGATGGTTTTTTTTTTTTTAGAGTGATGAGAATTGGTTATTTGGATTTATTTAATTTAAAGATTTTGTGCACATTTCCCTGACATATCAGGGTTTTCCTGTTTGTTCACTGTGGTGCTGGTAAGGAATTTAAATATGGAAAATAGTTCTCACTTTCTCTCCCAGAGTCAGGAGTCCTTTCTCACCCCTCAGGGTTATAGTTTCAGTTGTATTTTTTCTCCTCTTCCCCCCCCCCACCTCAATTCCCCACCAGCTGTGTTCTTCCTCCACAAGTAAGCACCAGTGACTAGTTTCCAAACCATCTAATGTCAATTAACTTTTATAATTTTTATTTATTTCAAAGATACAGCAAGAAAAAAGGTACAATTATTTCTCCTATACCTCGAAGTCTGTTTTCTTTTATGTCACTTCAGTTTTAGGGTAAGTCAGCTCAGTTTCTACTCAGTTTCTTGGTCCTACCAAGTTTAATTCCAGATGTAGCATAGCTGTTGAATGAGTCCTCTTCTTGACTTCTGCTACTCTTTGTGTAGAAGGTCACTCTCAGTGGCCCCTCCTTGCTCTTTAGGGTACCGATGCAATGTTGGATACAAACCCCTATTCTGAAAAGCTGGGAAACTGAGGTATTCTCTTTTAAACTCAGAAGGTTGGAGGCTCCATTCACTACCTAAAGATGAAAAGAATAATAGATGACCAAAGACTGATGTCCATTTTTCAGTAACTCAGAGGGGAAAAGATCCCAAGGCCTGTCCCCTTACAATAATGTCACGCATTGGATATTGTGAGCAAACCTGTCAAACGACCAAAATATAAGCTGAAGATAGTGTTTGAAAAGAAAAAGGGAAAAGCCACTGGAGACATTTGACTATCAAAGTGGGAGCAAGCTCATGAGTAGCCTTTATACTTCTTGCCTGGGTGACAAAGGGACATTCCATCTTTTTAAAAAATAATTTAAGAAATGTCATCAAGCAAATGTATGGCTAGAAAAGATATCTAGTGATTAGGGTGAGGTTAAAATAGTTAGGTGATGCAAATGTTCTCTTTTTATGACCTAGGGGAAGATGGCCAGCAAATTGTATGAATCCTTAATGGAGGATTTATGGGAAAAGATGGATTAAAATTGTTTTGTGATCTGTACCAAATTGGAGGGAATAAATCACAATGAAGTCATATAGATTCTTGAAAAAGATTTAAAAGATGGTAGCTTTTTTTTCTGGATGAAACATCTGCCAAACAAGAGGTAGACGGACCAATTCTCATATATTTACTCCAGCAAAATGATGAAAATTGCATCTAACCAAAAATGAAGAAGAAATTCAATGAGAATATATAGTTAGTCACAGGAACATAGGACAGATGGGTTAGATCTAAGGAGGGCTGACCACTGTACTCAGAAGCATAGCAGATAAAGAATCCTGGCTCTGGCACAGGAAGTAAAACTGGAGAATTGAGAAAACTAAAAATTATTGTTGATTCAAAGATTCCCCCAGCCTAAAAGGAGAGCAATTCCGTAACAAGTGTGATCTGGAACTCCAAGGGAAAAAAATTACGCAAAACCAATATGAACATCTTGAGAAACTGAGACAAGAAATTTATATATATATATATATATATATGCATATATACATATATATGCATATATATATATATCATTAAAGGAAATAATTGTAAATTGAATCAATGGTTTAATTATGTATGCCACAACTGTCTCCAGAATCTGCTTCTCCTTATCGCATTGCCTTTCTCACTTGTCTCTCCTTTCTCCTTAGTAACTTTGGAAAGGTCCCATAGTCTGCTGTATTGAATCTGAGAGTAGATTCTATCTGCAGAAAAAGAAAATAGTTAAAAAAAAATTAAGAATATAACAGGAAGACTGCAATAATAATTAATAGATTTATATTGTACCTAAAAAAGTTAATACAACACCTTAGATCCACCATCTCAGTGATCCTTACAACAGCGCAGTGAGATATGGACTATAGGTATTATTATCTCCATTTTATGGAGGAGGGAACTGGGCCCACGTGAATAAATAACTTGCCCAAAGTAATGCAGCCAATGGCAAAATCATCAAAAGATTCCTTACCTCCTAATTTATAGCCCTGTTTTGTTCAGTTGGAAGGACATAACATTCTGTTTCTCCCCTTAAGTGGAAGAGATTGTTTAAACTACAATCATGAAGTTATATATTTGTAAACAACTCTGGAGCCCCGGTCATATGATGAGTGTGCTAGGGCTGGTATACAAGCTCTTCCACAATGTAACCCTAGACTACTTTCGTAAATTTATTGCTTTCTATTTCAATAAAGGAAAAATTGGCTTATTGCTTTTTCCCACGCATGCCTTTCACTGGCAAACATTGTTCGTGATCTTCTCTGTGCTTGAATACTTTCTCCTACCATATTTCCATCTTTAAAAATCCTACCAATTTTCAAGGTCTGGATTAAATAATTGATATATAAAACCTTCAAGGACAACTAGGTGGCACATTGGATAGAATACCAAACCTCCAGTGAAGAAGACTAGAGTTCAAAGTCAGCCACACTATCTATGTGACCCTGGGAAAGTCATTTAATTCTGCCTCAGTTTCTTCATCTGTAAAATGAGTTAGATAAGAAAATGACAAATCAGTCTACTGTCTATTCCAAGAAAACTACAAATGAGATTACCAAGAATCAAACAGGACTTAAATGAATGAGTAACAAGGACTTGGACTACCTTCAGTGGTCGCTGCCAAAAGCAAGTAACCTCCACCTCCTTTTGTCTTCCAGGAAAATGTTTTTCTGTTTTAACCTGATTATATTCTACTTTGTGCAAAAGTTAGTTTTGCCCTTTTTTCTAGATTTTAAGCTTTCCAAGGCCCTCAAGTATTTCTTATGCATCTTTGAACTTCTGATAACACAGAGGGTAGTTCTTTGCACTTGATAGCTACTATCTATTACCCCCTTCTCCAAAATCTGTTATATTGATTAGTGATTTCCAATGTAAACTATCCTAAGTAAAGGAGAATTTTGTACTTGGTGCTCAAGGTGTGGCTGTGCCTATATAATAAAAAATGATATCTAAATGAAAACTTTAGTATTATATCAATTAGATTACCTGGGAGATACTTTTCCAAGTACAAAGAAAATAATGACAAAAATCATTTGAACAGAGAAATTTGAATTTCAAGGGAAATAATAGGGAAAGCAGGAAAGAAAGGAGAATTGCAATTTAAGATATCAATTTATACTCTGAGACTTTAATCATAAAATGCAAAACAAAACAAAACTATTTGGATTTTGTTTAAAAATTGGAAAGCAGATCACTAAAACAGATTGAAGAAGAGTTTTATTATGTATTTTTTTAATAGAACTTAAAAACTCAAGTTTTTAACCCTCAACACATGTATTCCTTGGAAAAAAAATTCTTATTTAACAAAAATTACTGGCAAAACTACAGAAGCGTTTGGCAGAAATTAACTTTAGACTGATGTCTTACACATTATACTATACATAAACTTAGAATAGGCATTTGATCTAATCTAAATATTAAATTTCTTACCATAAAAAAGAAAAAGAAGATAACAAGGTCAGGTATCTTTCACAGCTACAGGTAGGGAGGAAATTCTTAAGGGATAAAAATCTTCCAAAAGATTAGTAAATTTTAGGTACATGAAACTAAAAAAAATATTGCATAAACAAAACAAATACAACTAAAATAAGGGCAATGGTTAATTGGGGGAAAACTATATTAAATATCAATCAGTTTTCATTTATTAAGCTCCTACTATGTGATAGGTACTGTGCTAAGGACTGGAGAAACAAAAAAAGACAGAAAAGACAGTTCCTGCCCTTAAGGAGCTTACAAATCCACTTGGGGAGACAATATCCAAAGAAATCAAGGTATATGTAAGATGAGTATGATTTTATTAACAGAGGGAACACACTAAAATTAAAAGGAGTTGGGGAAGACTTGCTGTAGAAAGTGGGGTTTTAGTTGGGCATAAAGTAAGACAGGAAGGTGATTAGTTGGAACTGAGGAGGGAGAACATTTGACATGGTTGCCAGCCAGGGAAAATATTCAGAGCTAAAAGATGGACTCTCTTGTTTGTTAAACAGCCAGGAAGCCAGAGTCACTAGATCTAAAAGTACATTTTGGTGAATAAAGCATAAGCAAATTGCTAAGGTAGGAGGGAATTAAGTTTTAAAGGACTTTGAATGTCAAACTGAATATTTTGTATTTGATTCTGGAAGTGATAAGGAACCACTGGAACTTACTAAATGAAGGGTAACATGATTAAACCTGTATTTTGGGTAAATCACTTTAATAGCTGAATGGAATATCGCGGAGAGATACTTGAAACAGGTAGCACCTCCAACCTTCATCCTAGTTCAGGTATGGGCTGATGAAGGCTTGCATGAAGAGATTGTTATCATCATCAAACATATTGAAGAGATGATACAGAGGTGAAATTGATAGGCCTTGGCAATAGGAGATGAGACATTGTGGAATTGACCTCTAGACTGCAAGTCATAGGGAAATATCCCTGATATAAGGATCTGAAATTTCTGATATGTTGTTGTCATTCAATCATTTGAATAGTATCAAACTTTTTGTGACCCCCATTTGTTTTAAATGTGACATGGTTCCTCAATCTGAGTTTGGGAACTCATTATTTCTTCTTTCCTAAAATAGCTTATATAACATATGCTTCTGTACTCTTGTTGCTGTTTCATCCTTTCAGTGAAATTTGACTCTTCATGGGTCCATTTGGGGTTTTCTTGACAAAGATACTGAAATGATTTGCTATTTCCTTCTCCAGCTTATTTTACTGAGGAGGAAACTGAGATAAGCAGGGTTAAGTGGCTTGCCCAAGGTCACACAGTAAGTATCTGAGGCCAGATTTGAATTTAGGAAAGTGAGTCTTTTTGACTCTAGACTCAACACTCTATCCACTTTGCCATCTAGCTGCCCTCCACATCTACACTTATCCTTTGTCTTCATGGCATTTTCATTTTGCCATATGTATTGACTTCTTCTCTTTCATCTTTAGAGTTACACATTTTTTCTTAAATTTTGAAGAAAAGAAATCAATTCAGATCTGTTGCCCTGTTCTGGTTAGTTTCTCCTGTGTATATTTTATATTTCATAGCCAAGCTTCTTGAATAGTGCTTTTCATAATTTTTATCCTTAATCACTCCACTTTATATGCTATGCTTCTCAGGCCACTGAAAGTAATCTAAGATTTCCTGAATTTCTCTTTGGCAAAACAATGTCTTCATTTAGGATCTCGTGCTTCTTTATGAGCTTCTCTGTCAATGAATATCATTTCTCATTTCTTTTTTCTTGGTATCTGTGGCTTCTATTATTACAGAAAGACAACCTGGCTTCTAAGTGTCCTCTTATTTCTTATTCAAATCCATAAATCAACAAGCACTCATTAGGAGCTTTCCAAAATATCCAAGACTCTACTAAGTTTGGGGAATACTAGTATAAACAAAAGAACTATTATCTTTGTTCTCAAGGAGCTTGCATTCTAATAGGGCAGTTGAAAGGTGATGGGATGGGACAGATGAGTGGAGGAAAAGAAAAGTCTGGAGAAGAGAAGGTAGGAGCATATATTGGCCCAGAGACTTTCTTTAAATGGAAGATCCCTAAGGAATTCACTTGTTATAGGATAAATCTTCCTCTGGGATGGGTATGGGGCATCTTCCAAGGTAAGAAAGTGTCTTGTCTTGCCATTCACTTCTCAGCTCTCCCTGATTCTTCATCCTTATTTTGAAAGGTCCATCCTTGTTCCCTACCCCCTTACTCTTTCTGAACACTTATCCAGTATGAATATGTTTGTATATGGTGTCACCAAAGTACTCTGATCTTTTGCATTCTGCCTTCCTCATAAATAAACTATTAAAGCTGCTAATTAACAATTATAATGACTTCCCTTCCAGTCTTCATCTTTCTTGAATGCTCTGTATCATTTGGCACTCTTGATCAGCCACAGGACAAGGCTACTTTGCATTTCCTCACTTGGTTTCTGAGTCACCAGACTTTCCTGCTTTCTCTCTCCCTCTAATTATGCCTTCCTTGTGTCCTTATTGATTCTGCCTTCCTAATATTCCTCTACTTGTCTTTTCTTCTGCATTTGCATTGCTATCAACATAGTAGAAGACCTTGTTATGATTCGCTGTAACTATTTCTGTTACCTGCTGACAGTCTCCCTGCCTCTATTCACTTTTGTCAGTCTCTTCTTTCAGTCTGTAATTTTCCTTAAGCAAAGGTCTAATGTCACTCCTCATCTCAGAAATCTTCACTATCTTTTTTCAGTGATTTTAGTCGGGTCTAACCATCTGTGATCTCATTTGGGGTTTTCTTAGCAAAGATACTGGAGCTTTTTGCCATTTTCTTCTACGATTCATTTTTTCAGATAAGGAAACTGAGGTAAAGATTAAGTGACTTGCCAAATGTCACATAACTAGTAAGTTAGCCAGATTTGAATGTAGGCTTCCTGATTCCAGACTCAGCACTCTGTTCACTGTGCCATCTAGTTTCCCCCTTCACTCTCTACCTGTAACTATAGATTATAGTTCACAATCAATTACCTTGCCTTAAAGATCCTCTCCAATATGTATTCATGATTTTATCTAAAACTTAGCTTATATTAATGCACTCTCAAATTCCTGCTAATCCCTATCTAATGCTTTCCTAATTTAATGTTTTTATTCACATTATTTTCTGTTCCCAGAAAGCTTTCCTTCTATTTTATTGTTTATTTATTTCTGTCCATATTTTAAAGCCCAATTCTGATTCCATCTCCTACATGAAATCTTCTGCGATCTTTCTATTCATCAAGTTTTTCTCTAGGGACCTCTCAAAGCATTTTATTTGTACTCTTTATTGCACTAATCACGTATATCTGTACATCCCTCATGTCTGTTGTTTAGATTAAACCTCGGACTTATATATACTTTAGCACAGTTTTCTTCACAGAGTAGGCACATAATTAATGGATGATGAATTTAATTTAGTTGAATGGTTGCCAGATTTATCTCTTGCCTTCTATTCAATTCTTATTTCCAGCTGCCTAAAAAGCACATGAATGTCCTCCAAACAATAAAAATTTGACATGTCAAAAGTTGAGCTCATTATCTTGCTCGGGAAATCATTTCCTAATCTCTCTATTGCTGTCAGTGATTGTCATTCTTGGTCTATCACAGCGTTGCAACCATGATTTAATTTCAGAAGGCTTCCCTTTTTTTTTTTTTAATTCTATACCTTTTTATTCCCATATCTCCATAAGACATAGCAAGTCAGCTATTCTTTCCACTTTGGTGCCTAACTTTTTTTTTTTTAAACCTAGACTTAATAATAAAAACAATAATAAAAAAAATGACTTCTAAGCAGCTTCTGAATCCACATGAAATAAATATCTTAGTCATCCACAGCCCTATTGTTGAAAATGTATATGTGGGAATATGTATGAATAATTTGTTATATGTAATATCAGCTTGGGAGGGCATGGTTAATTGAGCATTTGGACGTGATTCATTTGCAGTAAATATTACTTTTGGTAAAAGCTCTGCAGTGTTTTTCTTTTCATTTTAAAAAGATTCTTGATTAAATTGTTTAAGAAAGGGAAGGCATGGAAAACACAAGGCCGCTCTTATTTCTGTTTCTCAGAATTTGTATTGCTCTGTGACCATTATTTTCTGATTCTAAGAAAGAAACCAAACTTATGCTTCAGAGAATAGCTTAGAGTTTTTTCAAAGAGTTATCTTGGTTTGGTCACATATGTTATAAGTAGTACAGTCTTCAAAAAATATAAGTGGTATGGTCAAAATGAAATCATTTCAGTTCCATTTTATCAACAAGAATGCTAATAGTAGCTGATAGTATTACCTAATTAAACTGTCTAAAAATTTAGTCTCATTCCATCTTTGTTACATCATTCATTTCATGTTTTTCTTAAAGTAGGTAAAACAAATATTGCTAATGTAACTGCTTTGATGATACTTTTCTTGAAATTTGTTGCAAGGGGTGCACTCCATCTGGTGGCAAGATATATTTTCAAAGGAAAAACGCAGCATTAAAATATATGTTCAGAGATGAAAATGAAACTAATTTTCATGGTCATTGATTTAACAAGCCTATAGCTGTATAAAAATCAGAAATTAAAATAGCTGGCCTCCTAGGTTTTCTAGATTCGAAGGGTGTGTTTTAAAATAGATTAAAATTTTAATGTCTTTCTTATAAATTGCATTTTATGTTCAACTGTCTGCATTCTAAAACTAATTTTGTCACATTGTTAACACTGAAAGTCCAGTTTTCTTTACCACATCCGAGTAACTTCAGATCTGTTTAATGTGCTTTGTCACAATTTTACAGTAGCCCAATAAATAAATGTGTAGAGCATACATTTCCTTGCTTGCCTTTTGAGTTTTACATAGATTGACAGACTAAGTAGAAAAAATGGCACTACTAATTTCTATTTAAAGTGGGGGGGATCTAAATTAGTATGTTGAAAGTGAAATAATTCATCAAATGCATTTTTCTTTATGTCTACATATACATATACATTGTTTTCCCTGTCTTTCTTGTTCTAAGATTTTTAAAAGGTATAATTAGAGCTGTATCTAATGCTGAAATCAATCTGCTAATTTTGACACTATCCATTTTGATTGACTTCTGTCTAGTATTTATTCAATAAGAAGTCAGTAGTTCATTATGATCTGAGTTTTCTTATTGTTGACTTATTATCCAATGTTGACATTTGGTGATATTTAAAATAAACTTTGCCCTTTTCTGTATTTGTTACTTAACTAGATAGTCTTTCTCATCAGTGTAAAGATTAGCCATCTTCCAATAATATCAGCAGTAGACAGTTTTAGAATATAATAGTAAGTTGTTGATTCTTTTTTTTTTTTTTTTGCTTTTTGCTGAGGCAATTGGGGTTAAGTGACTTGCCCAGGGTCACACAGCTAGGAAATGTTAAGTGTCTGAGACCAGATTTGAACTCAGGTCTTCCTGACTTCAGGGCTGGTGCTCTATCCACTGCACCACATAGCTGCCCCAAGTTGTTGATTCTTAATATTTGAGTTGGAAGAAATTGCAATCTAGTGACATATACTTTACTTTATAAATCTAGAAACTGAGACCCACATAGTTAACTTTTTCAAGGTAATTGTCTTATAGCAAGTACTTAATAAATGTCTGTGGATTTAATGGATGACAGATTTATTTTAACTCTAGAGTGTGAAGTTATGTGTTTATAATATACAACAGGGTAACTATCAGCCCTTGGCCATTTTATACAATATTATCTTAAATCTAATGTATTTTCATATTGCAGAATTCATTTCTGCACTCCCTTAGTTTATACATGTGTGTATGTGTGTGTGCATATGTGTGTATACATGGTGCTTCTTTATCATATACTAAATCCTATTTGGTAGGAGAATTAAGATAATAAATCTAGAATTGGAGGGGACAGTCTAGTCTAATCCCTTCATTATGCTGATTTAGACAAGCTCCTGGGAGATGAAATTATTTGCCTAAGGTCATGTGTCTAATAGATGTCTAAAAGTGGGAATTATTATCCAAGACTTCCTCACTCTATATTCAGCAATATTTCTACGGTATCATTTTTTGCATATGAACTGGATTGGGATGACAAATCGATGAAAAACAAAACAGAGCTGCCAAGTTTTTTATAGTGTCCTATTTTATCAGCAATGGGAATATAATCACTGCATTTGGATGCTACTTCCTGTCAGTGTCCTAGAAGTGTGCCTGAAATAATAGTGATTGATTCAATTGAGATGTCATCTGCAAGCTATCATCATTGATCTCAAAGAATTCTGAAAGTTCCTTTTCTTAGTATGTCTATATTGTCCTCATTTTTCAATGCACTCATTTCCATCAATCAGCCAATGGCATGTTCATAGAAATGGCTCTTTAGAACTTAAAGTGGGGATATATGACCAGATAGACATATTTTAAAGTCTGGGCTGGAGGAAACATTGCTCTGAAACTGATTAGACCATTTAAAAAATTATTATTTATTTATTTTTTTCCAAGGCAATTGGGGTTAAGTGACTTGTCCAGGGTCACACAGCTAGAAAGTGGTAAGTGTCTGAGATCAGATTTGAATTCAGGTCCTCCTGATTTTAGAGCTGGTGCTCTATTCACTGTACCACCTAGCTGCCCCCATATCATTTTTAAAAAGGTAAAATCCAAAAGAATAGAAAAAATTTCAAAGGACATTTTTAATCAAAAATGTTAAATGAGAAGATAAAAGCAGCTACAAACTCATAAATTAATTTTCCATCTTTCTAGGAGAGAAGCTTCTGAGTAAAGAAGGCCATCTTCTGTTGAGAAGAACACAATGATGGCAATGGTTAGAATTTAACAATGATTTTTCCACAATGGATCACATTTTTTTTCATTCTTACCAAAAAGTGTTTATATTATGAGCTTTGTCTAGTTTTATTGATTAAAAAAAACCAGTTGATTACATTTTAAAAATTCAGTTTTAGATATTCTTGTAAAAGGCGATTCCTATAACTATAAAATAATAGAAGATTTTATAACAGTAGTAAACTTGAAGATTAAAAGGGCATTAGAAGATATCTAATTAAGTATTACAACTCAAGAGAAGCTCTTTGTTTTTATTCATAGGTTGCTGTTTTGTTGTTTTTTGTTGTTATTTTTCAAATATTTTCAATTGTGTCCAACTCTTCATGACCTCATTTGGGATTTTCTTGGCAAAGATATTAAAGTTGTTTGTGTCTTCCTTCTCCAGCTCACCTTCTAGATAAGAAAACTGAGGCAAACAGGATTAAGTGGCTTGCCCAGGGTCCCACAGCTAGTAAATACCTATGGCTGGATTTGTACTCAGGAAGATGACTCTTTGATTTCAGGACTCTGTAAACTGCATCACTTAATTGCCCCATAATATAACGATGCTAAATAATGATTGATCCAATACTAATAGCTATAAAAAAGTGTCCATTTTGCTCCTCCAAATTTAATTGCTAATTATCATTAATTGAATGTAGATAATTGTAATAGTTGACATTTATGTAATGTTTTTGTTTGAAAACCATTTTGGAAATATCACCTGATTTGTTTCTCACAACATTGACTCTCTAGGATAACCTTATTTAATTTTAAACCAATACAAAATACTTTGAAGTTGACCTGGTTTACTAATATGAAAAGTATCCTTTTCCTTGAAGTTACAAGTCATTGGTTGCATTTATAATCCACTGTCTGAATTTTGTACATTATATTTGAAGTTGAGTAGGTCATTCAACCCAGTGATGATACTTTGCAAATGCTGTTTCAGTTGAACCAGTCAATAATCAATGACGTTAGCCAAGGTGCACAATCTTTGTGAAGGGCATTGGATGAAATACTATAGAGAAGGTTTTGCAGGATCGGTTGAAGAAATCTGCTCACATCCTATATGTTTGTGTAAACTAGCAGATCTTTTTCCTAATTTAGCTTTTATTGGTAAGTTAGGAGAGAAAGGTTTTCTACTTGGAACTCAAGATTTATTGGTGAGTTAGGAAAGAGTATGGTTCTAGTTAAAACCCTTTGAGGACCTCTCTGACAAGAGAAAAGTAAAGCTTTTGGAATTAATCTGGAATAGCAGCTACTAGTAGAAGTGACTGCGTTAGAAAACAAGGACAAAGTAGACTCACTGAGGAAAAAATGTTTCAGAATTTAAGAAACCCAAATAGGGGTTAAGGTTAGGATGATACCTGAAGGGTTAGAGTTTAAGGATAGTGCCTGAAAGGAACCTTACAGATACCTTATGAGGTTACTCTTTTGCTCTCTAAGCTTGAGTCCATTTTTGTATTCATTTTTACCTGCTAGAGAATAGGTAATAGACATTTGGAAGAATTTTTTTGTTTGTTTCTATTAACTATATTATCTTAGTAAATAGCTCTAACTAAAAGTTAAATATGACTCAATAACTGGTATTAGCAGATAATCTTTTGTGGAGAAAGCAGCAAAACTACAATAGTGTAGACATGTGAAGAAAAATGTTAGACTTATACCTCTAGTCTTGTAGGACCCTAGAAAAAGAAAGGGGGGATTTAATAGCCACACTCTGGGTAGTTTGGCAGTTTAAATGAGGACTGGAAGAGTAGTTCAACATTTAGAATGTTGTGCTTTTGTGGTTGAGCAGTACTTCAAAGTAGAAAAAAATATTGAATTTGGGGGGAGGTATCCCAAGATTGAGTTCTGGCTCTGCCAGTTAGTTAACTGGCTGTGTGACTTTAGGTTATTCTGTTTAACAGATATTTATTATGTGCCTACTGTGCATGAAGTATTCCATTGGCTTTTAGGACAGATACAAAATTTAAATACAACACAATCTCAGCTTATATTCTGGTCACTGGTCTTTCTGCCTTGTTTCTCCCCATTGCAATCCATCCTCCACTCAATTGTCAAATTAATTTTCCTAAAGTGTACATCTCACAATGTCACCTCTCCATCCAATAAACTCCAATTGCTCCCAATACTCCCAGGATCAAATATAAAGTTCTGTCTTTGACTTTTAAAATCCTTCAGGAGGAGGCCCTATTCTATCCTTTTATTCATCTTACATCTTACATTCTTTTATATGTTCTTTGATTCAATAATGTTGACCTTCTTTCTGACTCTCCCTTATGATTCACCATCCCTGACTCTAGCCATTTTCAATGGCTGTCCCCCAAGTCTGGATCTCTCTCCATCATCATCTCTATCTTCTGAATTCCTCTGGTTTCTTTTAAATATTTTTAAAATATCACCTTTTACAGTGTTTTTTCCTAATCCCTAAATGCTGGGGTTTGTCCTCAGTGATTGTTTACTAATTTTTCACTCATGGCTGAGTCTTTGTTGATCACATTTGGGGTTTTCTTGGCAAAGATACTAGAGAAGTTTGCCATTTCCTCCTTCAGTCCTTTTGACAGATGAAGAAGCTGAGGCAAAATAGATTAAGTGAATTACCCAGGGTCACACAGTTTGTAAATATCAAAGTATGGATTTAAACTCAGGAAGATGGGTCTACCTGACTCCAGGCCAAGAACTCTATCCACTTATTTTATATATATTTTGTTTGTACATGGATGCTTGCATGTTATCGCCCCCATTTTTTAATTCCTTCAACAAGCATTTATTAAGTACCTGGTATGTGCCATTAGATTGTAAACTCTTTGAAAGCTAGATTTTATTTTGTCTTTCTTTGTATCCTCACTTTCAAGCCCAGCCTCTGACACATATTAGGTGCTTAAGAAATGCTTGTTGAATGACTGACTCTCTAGACCTTGATTTCCTTGGGTAAAATGAAATTTGTCAACCTAAATGAATTTTAAGATCGTTCCACTTTTAATTTCTGAAACTCTGACAATACTGTTAGTTCCCTGTATATTTGTATACATAGACATGTATTTAAATATGCATTTAAGAGTGGCAAAGTTTGGTAGTGAATAAAGTATTCTTGGGAAGTTTTCTAAAATATTAAAGAGAAAAACTCAGCTTATGTTTTTAGAGCAGTTATTTTTAAAATAAATACAATTTTAAAACTGACTTTAGATATAATGATTTTTGCATTGGAACTTTAATTAACAGGTTGAATGAGATTTTGTTCATGGTGCTGGTCGCCATTTTTAGTAGGGGATTAGTCATTTTCTTTCCCTGCAAGTTTCTGACACAAAGTCCAACAGGAATGAATCACAGTTTCAAGCTGTGGCTCACCTCATTGCCACCAAAAAGGAGAGTCTGGAAGTCATTCTGACAAATCCAAGAACTAAATTCTGAAAATGCCTTAAGGGCTTGACTGAAGTATTTAGCAACTGAAAATTACAGCAGTCTGTCAAATCAACATTTAAAGAAAGGTGCACCACAAAACTTTGGAATATGGCAAGTGAATGAACCATCTCATTGAGTATTTTTAAAGCCTTATTTGCCTCACTGTATTTGAGTTTTAAATCAAGTTGCTTGTTGGAGAGAAATCAGAAAGGTTTCTCTATAGTTATGTTTGTTTTTGAAGAGATTTTAATAGTTAAATTTCCATTCAATAGATGGATATTTAGGATTTCAGTGTTGGATCATTGGTGTTAAAATGGTTTTCTCAAGAATGTTGATTTTCTAGAAATTATTTCTATTTCCTGAAGAACTATGATAGTAAAGGCATTAATGAATTTGATAAAAATTAATTCATCACGCATATGTATTACATATGTCCCATACTAGCCTTAAGTTAAATCAATCTATACTTCTATAGAGGTGGAAAAGGATGTTTGCCCTTCCAAGGGTATGGTTCAGAACTTTAGGGTCCTTGGAAGGGAGTAGAGGGAAATAAAGTGAGTGTGTACCTTAATTTAGCTTAGTTGCTGGTAAGTGATTTCTTTTGAGAGAAACCCTTTGCTTAAAGAAAAGTAAGCTGTTTTGGAAGGAAGAAATAAGAGTTTGTTTTCATTATGCTTATATTAATGCATGTAGAATATGCAAAATAGAAATACTATATATCAACATAAGCACCACAACAATTCTGATTTGAGGTGAGATGAATGGATGAATTTTGGGGGGGTACTAGATGGAACCCCTAGAAAAAGGGTATCTTCCATTTTACCTTATATACATTTTCTTCTTAGGGTGTTATTTGTTCTTGGTGTCTCCCTCTTTAAAATATAAACTAATCAAAGGCAGAGTCCATTTTTACCTTTTTCTGCATCCCTAAAACTTAGCACAGTGCCTGATACCTAGTAAATGCTTCAGAAATACTTGTAAACCAGTGCAGGAGAAAAACATTGAAGAGTTTGTAGGTAGGAAACCTTACCTTTAAACAGACTACCTCCAGGACAGAGGACTTCCCTCACCTATATAATGGGGGCTTAGACTAAATGATCTCCCATCTCTCTTTTGGCTCTGAATGTAGGATCCTATGATTTTATGATAAATACTGTATTTCATACGATAGAATATGAATCAAAATTTTGTAACACATGCTGTTATGCAAGAGTAAACTACTACCTTTATAACAAAGTAGGTCAAAAAGATCCCAGTATCTAGAAAATAAAATTTCTGTTAATGATTCAACTTCAGAAACAGGTATGGTTTTATAAATATACTCCCAAACTATTGTTCCATTCCATCTGATTTGCATCCCAAACCTTCTATATACCTTGTCTCCTCCTAGAAGTAGACAAAAAAGAATGAACATTTATAGTGTCTACTATGTGCCAGGCAGTGTACCAAGCATTTTACAAATATTATCAGATTTGATCCTCCCAACAATCATATTATAGACTAATACTAATTAACCATATTTTATGGTTGAGGAAACTGAGGCAAACAGAGATTAACTGAGTTGCTTGGTCAGACATCTATAAGTGTCCAAAGACAGATTTGAATGACAAAGATCCCCTTGAAAGACTGTTTTGCTTTTCTATTTGTATCCCAGTACTTAGTTCAGTGCTTTCCAATTAGTCATTAATTCATTCTTTCATTGCCTATTAACTCTTTTACACATACATGTCTTTTTCTTTTCTATCTCTCTGCTTTTGTTTTTGCCTCATCTGGAATGATATTCCACGACTTCTTCAGCTATTCATTGTAGAATATTTCTTAAGCCATTAAGTGTTAAATAAATGAAAATTTTTATTGTTGTTGTTCCACTCATAAAAAGAGATCTTCAGAATCAGAAAAACCTGGATTCAGGTTTGCTCTGGCATATGTCTATGTCACCCTAAGGAAGTCATTTTTTTGCTTTTAGCACCCCCGATTGTTGTGTAAGTTGAAAAGTAGATCCTGGTCTGCTTTGGTGGAGTTTGCTCTATATGCTGTAATGAAGTCTGAACAAAAAACAAATCAAAATCAAGCAAAAGAGATAATAAGCAAAGCATGTGTGCCTCTAGTAGATAAAGTGTGTATGTGCGTGTGTGTGTGTGTGTGTAAAGTCCCATCCCAAGTCCTACCTGGAGATGACAAGCCTGCAGTTATTTCCACCTTCTCCAGATTCACGAAGCACCTCGACACTCAATACATCATTAAACTACTACATATATTCAACTGTATTGAACAATATCATATAACTGAAAGTCCCTTCAGGGAACATTCAGCCCAATTCTTTTATTTTACAAATAAGAAAAGGAATAAGTAAAAATTAATATTCCTTTGCATTGATTTTTTTTATTAGATGATAAGTTCCTTGTGGTCAGGCACTATTTCTTTTTTTTTCTCCAGTGTCATGAACTGAACTGTCCTGTAAACATTTATTGCATGTATCAATTGCTTTATTTAGAACATTACATTTTTCAGTCATCGTATGAATAAAGCTCAGTCCTATTGAATGGATATGTGTATGTTTATATATGTGTGCATGCACATGTGTGTGTGTGTGAGAGACTCCTTCTCAGGATAATATTCTTAAAAGAATAAAATAAAATACAGAAGATTACAGAAGAAATTAATTATGTGGAGATCTAACTTTGTATCTAAACTTGTTGAAAAGCATATTAGCCAGTTTACATCAAGAACTTCCAATTTGATGTAAAGACTCTCCACAAAGATAACAAACATAACCCATTTAAATGATATCATTCTGTGTTATTTTTGTCAGTATCTTCCTGTAAATGCTCTGTAGACCACAATATGCTGGAAGCCTTCCTCCAGGTTCTTTGACATGCCCTGGATTTGGGCTGACCATATGGACCCTTCCTCTCAATGCATCTTTGGCTTACCTCCTGTTATTAAATTGCATTTCCTGGATGATATCTTTTTATACCAACCACTTCAGATGGTTATTGGACTGTTCCCAGAGTTAACTCAAGTCCAAAAATTGCTTGTATGAGGAATTATACATGCTTTCATTGATTCCAAAATATTTTGTGAAATAAAAACCCTCCTTTTATCAACAGCATTCTTCTGGTGATGTCACATGACTGTGACTCATGGAATACCATGATTTCTGAAGGATCAAAATTTCTAGTGGTACAAAAATGAAGAGACGCATAGTGGGAATACAGTGAGTATAGATAGACTGAATCATAATATAAAGAGTAACATATAAAAGATATGAAGTAAAAGATAGCATCTAAGAAATGTGATAGGAAAAAGGTGGAAAAGTCACATAGGAAAGTGATTATATATTATATTAATATATGTATATTATACTAAATAATGACCAATGGTGAACATTTATCTAGCACTTACTATGTCCTAGTCACTGTGTTAAGTACTTAATAATTATTATATTATTTGATTCTTTGCAAAACATTTGGGAGGAAGAGGTTATTGTTATTTTGATTTTACAGATGGGAGAATTGAGGCAAATAGAGATTAAGTGATTTGCCCAGGATCACACAGCTAGAAGATGTCTGAATTAGGTAATCCTCATGGAATAGGAAAAGTCTCCAACAAGAAGGTTGAATCTCTGACTTCTGGGAAGTGACAGGATAGAGTAACACAGGGAAAAGAAATACAGATTATGAAACCCACACTATTGAAGAGTGTGGTCATAAGTTATGGCATATGAATGTAATAGAATACTACTTTTCAGGATGATTTCAAAAAAGCCTGGAGAAACATGAGAGGACTGATGCTGAGTGAAGTGAGAAGAACCAGGAAAACATTGTGCTTAGCAAAAGCAAGATTGGGTAATAATCAACTATGCTAGACTTGGTTTTTCTCAGCAATTCAGCAAACAAGGAAATTTCAATGAATTTTGGACAGAAAATGATATCTACAGCCAGAGAGAGAACTGTGGAAATGGAATGCAGATTGAGGCATACATTTTTTTTCATTTTTTTGCTTTTGCTTTTTTTTTTCCCTTGTGGTCTTTCCTTTTCATTCTGATTTTTCTTTCCCAATATGACTTATATGGAAATATGCTAAAAATGAACACATAACCATAAACATTTTAAAAATAATTATTAAAGTATAGCCACATCACCAGAGATCATGAATTGAATTATTGAAAAATATTTTATAACATTTCTTGAATGCAAGTCAGCACAACCTAATTACATCCTCTGGGGGAATCTATAATTTTGATGTGACTTTCTGTGGATTGCCTTTTTATTGGAAATTATTATTTTTCCACTCATTTGCAATCTTCCACTCTTGTGACTTCTTTGAAATATATATGATGATATCATCCAAAAGTTTCTCCTACCACATAGATTTTTTTTTCCTGTATGTATTTGGTCTGTCCTTGTTAATACTTTTGAATGTCATTTTTTCTTTGTCTAGTGAATTATGGATTTAGATTTTAGTCCATAACTGCCAAATATGGAAATTACCTTGGTATTAATGATTGTCATAGAAACTATGGTAGAGCTCTTGTATTATTCATCCATTTTTGCCCTCCCCCCAATTTTGTCAATAAACATTTTCAGAGTGATGTGGGTTGCATACCCAGATTTTTGTAGACTTTTCTTCCTCCCTATTCTACTAATCTTTGGTTTTTAAGATTACCTTGATTTTTAAACTTCTTCCACTTTACTTAACTCCTTACAGGCAAATTTATATTGTAAACCAATATTCTCATTGGCTACCATGCTTTTCTTCTTTGCAAAGGAACACCTGTATGCTAGCTAAGGTGATTTCTTAGTTGTTTAGACATATTTGTTGTTCCATCTGCTTGCTGCCTTGATACCCAGTTCATAGACCATGCCTTGAAGTATTTAGACTAGTCGCTTAAGTAATTTAATCCTTTTATCTCTAGAACTTTTACCCTAGGGCCTGACAGTTTTGATCTGTGTGTGCCTCCAATAAGTTCTAGCTATGATTCACTTTGTTGCAGTTGTTCAGTCATTTTTTCAGTCACATCTGACTCTGTGACCTTGCTTTTTTCTAGCTTATCTTCTCACTAGTCTGTTTACTTCCACATGCATATCCTGCTTCACTACCTCTTTTATTTTTTGGTCTTCACACCTTTTCTAGTTTTGGAACCATAATCAAATAAATATTCTTACTGCTATTGAAATGACATGTCAATCTATTCCTCTATGATGCCATTTATCATAAGTTCCAAACCACAATGACCTCCCTAAAAATCAGTCCTCTTAATGTGTCATCTCTAATATTAGAATATAAATTCTTTGAAAATGTGGGGACTTTTTTTCTCTTGTGTTTATTTCCTCAGAGCTTAAAACACTGCTTGGTGCATAGTAAGAACTTCATAAATCCCTTTTCTTTCATTTATTCATGAATTCTTTTCATCAGTTAAAATTATGAAAAGAATCATAAGTACTTATTCCTTGCATGCATTTTGCATTTATCTGTGTCAGCAACTTTAATAAGTCAGATTAGAGTTTGTCTACAGTGACTTTTTGTCGTCATCATACTTTTAATTTGATGTAGATTTTTGACCTTTGTTCTGACTAGTCAGCAATAGAACTTCATGTATGTAACAGCTCTGAAACAAGTCCCACATCAGTCACTAACCTGTCTTACGCTATTTATTAATATATGTTTTATTTCATTGATTTTTGTTTAGCATATACTTTGTCCAAGGCTTCTTACTACATTTTTTAAGAAAGTGGTTAGTAGTCATTTATAAGCCTTTGGCATTTTTCATTCCCTAATTGTGAGCAATGTTTTCCATATTTTTTCTAATGTTCTGTTCACATCTTCACATTGAAATGATGGAATATTTAAATATCTCTTTATTTGGTTGGATAGAGTTGACATATTTTTCATGACTTTCTCTTCCTCTGAAACAGGTTTTGGCATGTAAACTTGAGCAATCTTCATGGTTGTCTTTTTGCTTAGGCTTGTCATAGACAGTCCAACATGAAGTAAACAGGTAAAATTATGGCAATTGTGGCCTTTGCATAAAGGATGAAAGTTGAATTTGTTTACTGAGAATCACATAACTTGTAGTTCCTAGAAGACTCAGCAACCATCTAATAGGAGAGACTATGGAGTTAAAGAACTCATAAGATAGCATCTAGTTATGTTTCATTTTTCCTGCATTCTTAGTAGGAAGGGGAGGAGGAAGGACAGAATTTGGAACTGCAAATATAATGAAATTGTAAAGAAAGGAAAGATGGAAACCAGGAAAACAAGAAAGAAAGGAAGGAAGAAAAGGGAGGGAAGAAAGAAGGAATGAAGGCAGGGAGGGAGGGAGGGAGAGAAAAGAGAGAAAGGGAGGAAAGAAAAAAAGGAAAGAGAAAAAAGAAGAGAAAGTTCTTTCTTTATTTATTTCTTTTTTTCTCTAAGTTTCCCTCAATGTTTTCAGATCATCTGGTAGAGATGAGCTATACCAGATCACTAGCTTTGTGTCCTTTGGGTTGTACATGTATCACTTTAAGCTTTAGTTTCCTTTTCCCTAAAATGAAGATGGGAATATCTATGCTATCCATTGCCACAAGGTGGTTTTCTGAAGTTCCAATAAGAATATATCCAATATAATATTTCTATTTTCCACAAACATATACATTCACATATATATGCATACATACATATATATCGAGAAATATGTATACATTCACATATATGCATACATACATGTATATTGAGAAATATGTATATATATAACTTTATATATGTATGATTATGTATTATATATATATATATAAATAACAAAAGTAATAAATAAAATGATATGAGTAGGATCAGGAGTAGGATTTTGAAGACAGTAGAATTCCGGAAAAGAGTTTGAGCAGGATGAGATAGGGAAACAATCAGATTAATCACAAATGATTACTTGAAAACTATATCAGGAAGACTTATAAAACTTATAAACAGTTGTTGTTGGATGTTGACATAAAGAAAAAACCATGAAACACTGTTTTTACTTAATCAAATCATATATTTGAGGCAGCATGGGATAGAGAATAGATTTAGAGTCAAGAAAACTTGGGTTCAAAGTCTTCCTATGGCATCTACAGGCATTGAGACCCTAGCAAAATAATTTAGACTCTTAGTGTTCTAGGCAACATTTTTAAGACCACAAATTAAAAACATGGTGCCAACTGGCTATGGTAGCAGAAATATCCTTATCTGCAAATTCTATAGACCAATTAATCCATAGGTCCAGTCTCTGTCTCCTTTCCTATGCCAAATGGTATATAAACTAAATTTTTCCCTTCTCCAAACCTCAATGTTTTTTCCATGCCTTCATTTTCTCCCCATTTTCTACCTCCCTCAGACCCCAGAAGCTGAGAGGTACAGTTAACATCTTGAACAGCAGAGTCACAACAGAAAAAAAAAAGATCTTTATAATGATAATGTTTGCAAACAACAAAATATAATTTTATAAGAATAAATGTAAACTTTTATACCAGGGTTCAAAAAAATCACATATGTTATAGGGAGTATGGAATGATTGCCCAATGAATGATGTAAAAAAAAAAACATCTTGGAATTTTAGTAGATTGGGAGATTAAGATACATCAGCAGTGGGGTGGGCAGCTAGGTGGACACAGTGGATAGAGCACCAGCCCTGAAGTTAGGAGGACCTGAGTTCAAATGTGGCCTCCAACATTTAATACTTCCTAGCTATATGACCCTGGGCAAGTCACATAACCCCAATTGCCTCAGCAAAAAAAGCAAAAAAGGAAAATATATCAGCAATGTGTTCTTAAGAATCCAAATAGCTGATTCAAACTTTGACTTCATTAAAAGAGATAGGTTGCCCATAATGATAAAAGTAAAAATCCCACATATATTTTTCCCTGATCAGATCAATTTTTATGATATTATATTTAGTTCTGGGCATTTCATTTTAAGAAATATATTGACCAAAGAGCAAATCAAGAAAAGAGAAAACAGGACAAAAAGGAAGAACTGAAAATAAGACAGTGTGAAAATCACTTAAAGAAATTGGGAATGATTAATCTAGAAAATGAAATATTGGTTGATGGGAAGAGTTTATACCTATGTAGTGTAGGAAAGTCATTCTTACCACTCCCTGTTTTGCCTACGCTTTTTCTTTTAGCAATTTCTCTGTAGCTGCTTACACAAATCTCTTATAAGGCAATCCTAGTATAATGTCTCCCAAATCTTTGTCTCCTCTCCTGACCTCTCCTGTTAGATGTTTCTACCTATATGTTCTATTAAACTTTAAAACCAGCTTGTTAAAACTGATTTTTAAAGTTACCTTCTATCTTTTTTTCTTCCTACATCAGCTCAGCTGTTAAGTTCTATGAATTCTACCTAGATGATTTTTCTCATGATCTTTTTTTTGTTTGTTTATATGGTCGCCAAAATTTCACTAAAGTACAGACCCTCCAAACCACCTCAAAGAATAATTGTGATTGACTTCTACATTTTCTTCTCCCTCCCAACTGTCTTTCACATGGCTGATATATTAATAGTTCTGAATTATTCTGTTACTCTAGAGCCTTCCAGTGGGTCACATGTCAACCATGTATTTTGACCCTAACATTATGATGTCATTTTGGTCCAGAAAACAGCCAACTAATAGTAAGTTCACATAAAATAAGGTAATATCTAATTGTACCAGGGTGAACCAATTGTTTCTTTGGTGGAAAATGTGATATATTTTGTTGCTCATCATCTTGGATCATGTCTGGACTTTACGTTGTTCACCAGTGCTCATGGATTTCTAGAAGACTCTAACTTTGTTATATGAGGAGACTTCTCCTTCCTTACCTCTCCCCTGCCCCCCAAGCAATTCCACAGAAAAAAAGGTAATCGTGCCTCCCCATTAGGACAGCCTCTGATGTATATTTTCTTTTTTTCTCAAGTCAAAGGTCAAGATGATTGCAGCTGGAATGACTGCAGAGCTCTCCAAGGCAGTTTTTGAATGACGTTGAGTGCAGAATGCTTCCCAGCTCAAAGAGCAATCCCGTTATAGAAGCTCTCCTGGGGGTCATGCTTCATCTGGCAGGAGACAGGTTGGATTGTAGTGAGACATGTCCAAGGATAGAAAAAGTAGCTTCAGTTTCAGACATCTTGTTTGCCTTTTATCATCACAAGGTACATTGAATGCATGCTGCAGTTTGGGGACCTTATTTTCCTATTTTAGATATAAAAATTAACTAGAAAAGCAAGTTTATTGTTGTATGTTAATTATATAGAGTGACAATGGGGCAGTAGATAAAACTCAGAACATAGAATGGAAGATCAGTATTCCAATGTTGTCTCCAATACTTACCAGAAAGACTACTGGGCAAATATTGAGCTTCTCTGGTTCTGTTTCTTCATCTAGAAAATGAGGGGGCTGAATGACCATATAATTCCTTTTACCTCCGGATCTATGATTTTAATATTGTCTACCATGTGCCCACCACTGAGCTTGCCAGTGAGAAGACATAGGAATAAAGATAATATGACCCCTGTCTTCAAGGGAACTGATTTTTAAAAAAAGATTGATTTGATACATTTTATGTTTACAGTTATAGATTTTCCCCATGTTCAGAAAGTTATCCCTTATAATAATTTTTAATTGAAAAAGGAAGAAAAAAATTGATCAATACAATTTACAAAAATCCTTCATCTTCTTCAGTATTCCACACCTATAAACCCCCTACCTCTGCTGAGGTGTGTTGGAAGAGCTGTCTTTTCATTTCTTATTTCTGAGATCAACCATATTCTTTTTAATTTTGCAACATTGATTTTTAATTTTGTTTCCTGGTTTTTCTTTCCATTTATATTGTTGTCATTGTATCCACTGTCCTTCCTGGCTCTGCTGACTTCAAATTAGTCCCTGTAATTTTTTTATATATTTCTCTTTTTTTTTATCATATTTGTTGTTTTTTGCAGCATAACATTCAAATACCATTATGTAAATGAATCACAATTTTAGTTATTCCCCAATCAATGAATGAGTTTGCTTAATTAGAGTGGAGGATGAGGAGGATGTAGGGTATGTCCCATGATTATATAGCAAGAAATAAGGTAGGGAAAGAAATGCAGAAGAGAAAGCCAGACAGAAAGCCTTAGGGTAGACCCTGAAGGGATCTATGGATATATTTTAAGGAGCTCATGGACTTGGATACTAAAAAAAAATAATCTTTATGCTCATTGAGTAACAACTTTAATTCTAACTTAAATCTAAGTAACTTAAATCCCATTATTTAAAAGCACTATTCTCAGAAAGGATCTGCAGGATTCCTTAATACCAATACTAAAGTTCACAAAAACACAAACATAAAGAAACTATACTCTAGGATGATTTGAAACAGTAATGATTATTCTCAGAGAGAAGGATGTAGAAAAAACTTTACTAAGCTGATGTGAACAGACAGAAAGATTCTGAAATATAGAGACAAATAGGAGTGTATTACAGATATTCAGAAAACACATGAATGGATGGAAAGAAGGACCTTCTCTATAAAAAATTAGCATTTTTTTTAATTGCCCCTTTTGGGGGAAGCTAGAATGCACAATGGTTAGAGCATCACCTCTGGAATGAGGATGTGAGTTCAAATCCAGCCTTAGACACACAAGACTTATTAGCTGTGTGACTATGGGCAAATCACTTGACCCCAGTTGCCTTGCCAAAAACAAAACACAACAGCAACAAAATACCACTTTTCTGGAGCAGATGTTAAAGTAGCCTTGATCGCTTTCCTACATCCTTTAAAATGGAAAGAAGTTTGATTTAGTTTATTGGGTTTTTTGTTTATTTTTGTTTTGGAGTGTTTTTGTGTATGTGTATGTGGGTGTTGTGTTAAAACTAGGGTGTTCTAATTTGCTCTTTGCCTGTTAGATAACAGAAATGATAGTTGAAAAACTCCTCACAATATTGTATATAAGCATCTGCTTTTTTGCATTCTAGTGTAACTTGTTAATTTTGAATTTCTGGTTTGATCATTATATATTGAATAAGATAGTTTGTCTCAGATGTCAACTGGTATCTTTTTCAGACTTCTTGATATACTTCCTAATTGCTGCCTGAGCACACTACTCACAAATTTATTAAATTAATTAAGAGATTTTTTTAAACTGAGCCTTTGTTCCCAGTATTTTATATGGGATGCCATTCATGCACATAAGATGTCTCCCAAGGAAGGATGCTTGGGATCTTATTTTCTTGCAGAGATGAAATAACAAATACTTTATATGTATGGGTGTGTATATATATGTGTATATATATACACACCCATACATATACACACATATATATATACATATACATATATATACATATACATATATAAATACACAGAGACACAAATATTACATATATGTGTTTCTGTAAAGGTGTATGTTTATATGTATATATACATATATTCTCTTTATCTATATATCTATCTATCATTTATTTCTCTATATATGTATGTATACATACATATATACGTGTATTATATATATATATATATATATATAGAGAGAGAGAGAGAGAGAGAGAGAGAGAAACAGACTGACCTAGTTTATAAGATCTCTTTCCACTCAGGGTCACTAAATTTTCTTCCTTCATGATTACTGTTTTGACCCCATGAGGCTTATATTGGGACAAGATCTATTGTTTTCTGGGAAGCTAATACTCAAGGGTTGCTTTCCTGGGGGTGTGAATTCATTTTCATCACTGTGAATTTTCATTTCTGCTTTTCTCAAAGTGTGGCCCTAATCTTAATGGTGAAAGAAACACAGGATTTAGAGCGGGAAAAGGCTCTGGAGATCATAGGATGATCATAGATTGAGAAATGGAAGAATTCTCCAAGGCTTCATTTTACAGATGAGGAAACTGAGCTCCGACAAATGGACGTTGCTCCTCTTTGGTCAGATTTGGAATTCTAACTTTCAGCTTGGGTGTCTTACTCATTGGTCTCCAAAGCCATTGTTCTTTCTACTTTGCTTGGGAAGAGGTTATGACTCCAGGTTTCATTAATATTTTATATCCTGCTGAAACAAATCTGTGATGTATTTAAACAGATACATTTAATAGTGTCTTTTAAAATGCAACATACATTAAGATTATCATTAAGCATAGAATATTTTTATTATATTGTGTAAATAAATGTCTATTGATGAAATATTGAATGAGAAGTAGCTGGATGGGATATGAAATGTCCTGGAGCTTGAGGCTGCAACCGGTTTCAAATAAAGGCTAGTTCAGATGTTTTGTAGTCTGGTGGTTCTCAGTCTATCTCTTCCTCAGTTAACCCTCAGTTCTCTTTTTTTGTAAAATGGGGGAAAAAACCACTTAAAATATCCATTTCATGGGGCTGTTGTAAGGAAACAGCTTTTGCCAGGTTTCAAGAACCATATAAATATGAAGGAAATAAACATTTCATTTGGCTTAGGATACATATTGTTCAATAACAATAAAGGCAAAAATGTACTCTCGAGGTATTTTCTTAGAAGAGGAAAAAAATTTCCCAATTGGAAAAAAAAATTAAACAGTGGGGCATATGTGCTTCTTCTTTGAGTTTCTGGGTGATTTATTTTTCTTATACACCTAACATCTTTTCAAATTATTTCACAAATTCCCACAGGCTTATTAAATTATAATTTTGTAAAGCATCATTTTAAGAATAAAATTTGTTCCTTACTGTTTTTATAATCACTCAACATGCATAGAGTTACATGAAGTCATTTAATTTGCCTCTTCAGCTCCCATTTCTAGAAAATTAAAAACAATGAAACATTTAAATAAGGCCCCAAATAAGCAATGTTGAACCAATCAGGCTCCATGTCATGTTGATTTTAACTGCTTATCTAACAAATAGAATTCCACTTGGAAACCACTTGGTTTACCACCATATCTCCTTTAAATAACCATATTCTATGGTTGTCTTTCAATTTGCTTTTGCAAGCTCGCTGCTGTCTGCTGTAGTGTCTCTGTGGCTTCAATATCAAAGCACAGTATGAGAGCATGATTTCATGGCACAATGCTTAGGAAAGAGGGAAGGAAGGAATGGAAGGATGGATAGAGGAACAAGGAAAGGAAATATGAAAGGCGGGAAGGAAGGAACAGAGGATGGATGAAGGGACAAGGAAAGGAAGTAAGAGGAGGAAAGAAGGAACAGAAAGATGAAGGGACAAGGAAAGGAAGTGAGAAAGAAGAGAAGGAAGAGCACGAGGGAGGGATGGAGGGATGATGTAAAAGGAAAGTACTTGAATTCCAATGCTAGCTCAAGAAATAGAGACAAAGATTCCAAAACTGTATAGAGTGATCAGCATATTTTTTTTTAAATTGGAAAATGTGTGTGTTTGTGTATGTGCACACTTAGTACTAGGAAGGATACCATTAAATGTCACAATCACACACACGTGTAGTATGTATACAAACACATACATGCAGACATATATGTATATGCACATGTATGTTTATTGAATGTCACAGAGATTTTCAGTCTCCCAATTTCCCTAAATGAATGCCTCTAGAGTAGCTTCATTGCCATTGATGAATGAATGAATCAATAAATAAGTGAATGGAAATGTTCTGAGTTAATATAAGCAAACAGTATGTTAAGCTGCAAAGCACATAGAGATGTGTTCTCTTTAATTTCCTATCCACTGATAAAATCATATCAGTATCTGGTGTCCAACCATTGAACAAGGCTGGAGTCCAAAACCTCTTCCCCCTTTCTGTTCCATGCCTTCAGAAGTAGTGGCTGCCGTCCCTACAGGGGCAGGTCCAGGATGTGTCTCCACAGGAGCTGCTTACCAGAATGGTGGCTTTAGGCACTGGGCTGGAAACCTGGCTTTTCCCAAGATTCTTAGGTTTAATTCTCTCCTTTGGAGTGTGAGGGGAGTTAGGAGTAAGCTGGTGATGATGGTCTTACTTGTCTGCCAAATGCTGCCTCCTGTCTCTCTCTCAAAATGCCCTGCTGCTTTACTGCCCTGTGGGTGGCTATTGGGGGACAGTTGATGAGAATAAATGGTCCCCTCTTTGAAGATGATGCTTCTTCAGATGGTGGCTATGAGGGACATCTTTAGTGGTCTGAGGGGCATCCCCATTCCCAGAGCTCTTGTGTTTACCGACCTGTTCTATCAATTGATCAGTAGTTGTTACTTATGGCAAGGAGGAGGATGGTCCCTCACCCAACAGCAGTTTGCCTCCCTGCCTCAGTGATGGTGGTGGAACTGGACCAGGATGCTATGGAGGGTCCTATTATTCCCAGGATCCTTGAGTTCAGATCTTGGATTGTCTGTATTGGGGCTGAAGAAAAGATAGTGGTCAAGTTGGTCTTGGTAGTTAGAATTGCTTGGCAAATGCTACTTCATTTCTTACCCTCAGGGTGCTTTACACCTTCAGCTTTTGTTCCCCATCAAAGTAGAAGGGAGGATAACTTGAGTGCAAATTATTTTCATTCACCTGCTTTAAGTACCATACTGCCAATAAAAAGACCAAAAAATACAAAGTACTTTCTATCCTCAAGTTGCTTATATTTAATCAGGAAAAAAAATTATGTACAAATCATGCAGATTTGTACATAAATATGAAATAGGTAGAGAGATATGAGGTAACTCTGGGCGAATGCTGAATTTCAGATCTCATGTCTCAGGTGGCCTTGGAGCTGAGTTTTGGAAGAGGACAAAGGTTTCCCAAAGTGGATGGGAGCTGCGAGTGCTTTGCAGTCATGATGGGGCTGTTTGTGCTAAGGCATGGAGATGGGAGGTAAAAAGGGGACCAGTTTGTGAAAGAGTGTATGAGAAATGAAAGAATGATGTAATAAGGCTTCAGAGAGTGGAGCTGCATTGTAAAATGTCTGAAATCCTCATCAGCGGAGTTTGTAATTCATTCTAGAGGCAAAAGAGAAGTGATGTAGCCAGATTAGTTAGCACTTAAGAACATCACTTTGGTGGTGGATGAAGGATAGTCAGTGAGGAAAGGCTGGCTGCCTATTAGGAGGTCATTACAGTTTTCTAGACAAAAGGGTATATATGTATAGGAGAAAGGTTAAAAAAGAATCTCAGCGAGTTCTGCAAAATAAGGCTAGCTGACATTTATCTTTTTAAAAAAATTATAAATTTTCATATTTGTTAGCTCACCTTTCAAGCAAGGTAAGGTTTTCAATTTTTTTTTTAATGAGGAAAATTAGACTTAATATAGTTAAATGATTTACCGGTGGTAACAAAGCTTGTAAATGTGGAATCAGACTTCAGCTCTCTTTGTTCCAAGTTCACCATTCTAAATCATGTTTCCTCTGACATAAGCCTTAAAAGTTCTTTATTTGAAATGGTGAAATTGTTTACTATATAAAAGTTGGAAAGCTTTTTCATACAAAAATGTGTAATAAATAGTACTTAACATGAATTTTGGGGAAAGGATTCTTTAGAGGAAGGGAATAAGCATTTATATAGTGCCTATTGTATGTAACTGTGCCAAGTGCTCTTTAAAAATATTTCATTTGGCCCTTACAACAAACCTTTGAGATCATTAGTGTACAGTTGAGTAAACTGAGGCAAATGGGTTAAGTGACTTGCCTAGGGCCACATAATTAGTAAGTATCTGAAACTGTATTTGAAATCATGTCAAGACACAGTGTTCTATCCACTGAACCATCAGCTCCTTCCAATTTAGAGTATTGATGATGAATGGGATTCTTTAAAGATCAATGCCTTCTTCAATGTGTGATCACACCAACAGTAAAGAGAGATTAAAAACACATCTGTAACAGACCTGATACTTTTCAAGATCTTTTTTGAGCAAAAAGAAATCAAGTTGTAGCTAATCTGATATTGTACCTTTGTGCATTTAACTAGGCTCAGCTTTTGGACAGCAAACACACATACTCCATTATAAAGTTCCTGCATGATTTTTTTTTCAGTTTGATTAAAACTCATCAGAGTTTCTGTTTCTTTGGCAGAGCTTTGGGCAGCCTGGGGCCACTGCTGCCTGCCCCATGATGAGGCAGAAGAAAACTTTAGTGGAGAATATTTAGAATTAGGACAGGGAAATGACCCAAATGACTCTCATTGTTTAAAAAAAATTACTATTGAAAACATTTTTTTTAATGAGAGTAAAGTTAATTTTAATCTCATATAATGAGTCTGCTTTATTTTCCAAAGGTTTAATTGCTGCAGTTTTGGAGTGATGGTGTTCTTTACTACTTAGTGGCAATCCCCACATCTGGCTTCTAGGATTGAATATTCAGATAGTATTATGGCCCATTTGTAATTTTGGGGTAACAATTCAGGTGATTGTCCATTAAAACCCCTTGAAGATTTGGGGCATTTTTCCATCAAATTCTATTGCCTTAGGATCTGTGTCTCCTACTTGCTTACCCATGCATTTGCTCAGTAATGTTTTTCTTGCTTGATCATTCCATGCCTTTATGTCTCACTGATGCGAGTAGGAGGCACATTACAGCTGAGTGAGACTTATTAAATCTTGCCTTTATCTAAAGTTTGGACTTAAAGGCTTATCAGTATTTGAAAAAAAAGGATTGCTCCAGAGGGATCTGAAGGAAAATGGATCAGTATGGCAATTCTATTTTTTCCTCTTCATTTGATGAATGAAAGAAATGAAGTAGGGCTCAAGAGAAAAGGGAGACCGGACATCAGAATATATATTTTAGATGAGAGAATCAATGGCTTGAGGCAAAGATTTACTGAGGGGAATATAGATTAAGAAAGAACACTAAAACTCTCATTGAAAAACATTAAGATGTTCTACAGGCTATGTGAAGTTAAGAATACGTCCAGGAAAAGAAATGAAAGATCAAAAGTGCATTTCTGGAAAAATGTCGCTGTATCTTTATTTGCTGCTGATCTGCCATCTAGGCTCTTAGTCAATCATAGTTCTGGGTGTTCAGTGATAAGACTATCTTCTTAGGTCTAATTCTACATCACCACTTACCCTTTAGACATCTTGATATGGATGTCCCATAAGCATTTCCAACTCCCCAGATCTCCAGACAGAAAGGATTATCATTCTAAACCCTCCCTTCTTGCAAACTTCCCTATTCCTGTGGAGGAGTTTACTATCCATCCTGTTACTCAGCTATATCACCTTGCCTTCGTCCTTGAGAGAAGGGGTTGTTTTGCTTTTAATCTTTGTATCCTTGACCTCTACCATGATACTTGCACCTATTGATCAATATGCTGGATTTAAAGATAACAAGAGGAGGGGGCAGCTAGGTGGCAGCTAGGTGGCGCAGTGGATAGAGCACCAGCCCTGAAGTCAGGAGGACCTGAGTTCAAATCTGGTCTCAGACACTTAACAGCTGTGTGACCCTGGGCAAGTCACTTAACCCCAATTGCCTTAGCCAAAAAAAAAAAATAAATAAATAAAAGATAACAAGAGGAGGTACCCACCTCAGAAAGATTAAATGAAGTTTTTCAAGTCAAACAGGTATAGGTGGAACTGAGACTGGAAACCAAGGGTTCTGGTGAGTAGACGAGTATCCTTCATGGCCAGAGAGTTTTTTCCATGGGCTTTCTAGGTAAATAGTATTCTGATCATTCTGATTCTGACTCATCTTTCTATCTCTGCTTGGATCCTCTGCTATCCTTTCTGCTTCTGTCTCTGTCTCTCTACCATTCCATACCCAGCATTTTCTTCAAGACAAAAAGTTTGAGATTTGTTCTGCCAAGAAACCTCCCTTAATTAATTCACTCACTTAGCTTACATCCTTATTTTGAATTTTCTCAGTACTGTGGATCTTCATATCTGAATGAGTTTACTATGCATTTGTCTTACATTTACAGAAACTCCTCTGTATGCCATTGTTTTCTCATTAGCACATGATTTGCATGTGACCTATGATAGAGCTTTTTTAGCTTGTATCAGTCGGATCAGTCAGACACCTTGTTTATTGATCCTGACATTGTGAGGTCACTTTAGTGCTACTTATTTATGAAGAACAGCAAGCTTCCTTGAGCGCAGGGGCTATCTCAATTTTCTCTGTTGTATCTCTAAGAGTTGACATTTAGTAATCAATATTTTTTTCCATTCATTCATATAAGCTCACAAAAGGTATATTGTTGAATTAGTGGGCCAAACAACTTTGGAAGTATAGCCCTAAACATTTAGTGAATGAATTTGATCTGTGCTCATAAGTACTCTAGAAAATTCAGACCGAGGAGTAGAGTGACATAGAATAATTATAATTTATTACCTAAACTATACCATGAGGCATTTTGAACAACTGGCTTGTTCTGGCCTTGCAGAGTCCACAGAGGACTTGGAAGACTTTGCCTTATCTTTTCCTCACAGTGTCCTTTTTTGAATCCTTGGTTCAAATCCATTTTTTTTCAAACTCATGGTTCAAAGTCCATTTCCAAGAGACTTCTTGGTGGAGAGTACGTCCTCTGTGTCTTACAAAGAACATAGGTAAGGACTTTAGAAATATCTTTGTTCATGGCTCCTTGAAAACCAAAACAAGACAGTGCTATAGGAATACATGTAATCAGTATGGTCAACAAAGACACACACACACACACCCTACACTTCTATGTTTTCTCCATGTGTCCTTCTTCTGCAAGTGTCTGCTCCCTATCCATATTTCATTAGGAACACTTTCATTAGTTCTCACCTTTGCTACCATATTCCCAAGTCTTAAAATATACTTATTAGTATAAATACTGTATTATTGCTATCTAGTCCCTCACTTCCATTTTACTAATAAACTAGAAACTCCTTGAAGGCAAATTATGTCCTTTCATAATGCTGCCTCAGTACCTTATTCCGAGTAGGCACCTAATAAATACTTGTTGAATTAACTTATCTTAATTAATATTCCACAGTTGGAAAACTGCTTAGCTATATCAAAGTAATTGCCTTTCTGTTCAAATGCTTTAGCTCTGTGCATAAACTTTCCAACTATGACTGTGAGAGTAAGCACAGGCCTTAGCACCCAATATAAACTAAATTGGCCCAGTTGAATTTTAGGACATCTCGTTTTCATAGTGACTCTTAATTCCTTGATAATCTTTTTCACCTGTTGCTTTCAGGGGTTGCAATACAATATTGTTTTTGAAAGCGGTGTTTTGTTCTGTCATTAAAAAAGGGAGCCTTTGAAAAATCAAGGCGTTAGGTCTCCTTTTGTTGGGTATTTGATCTTCTCCCTTTACTCTTAACTGATTCTTTTAAATAGAAAACATAACAGGGAAGAGAACATCAAGGGGAAACATGAGTTGTTGTCCCTGCCTAAGTTAGCTTCAAACAGTGAATCAAATCTTGACTTACCTTGTTTTCAAAGAAGTCTGTATGGTTTGAATGCATATTTTTAAGCAGGTATAAAAGATATCACTGTGGATAAAGGCAGAAAAGAGGTCTCTATGGAGAGCCATTTTTGGACATTTTTCCTAATTATTACCAAACTAGTCAATGGAAAAGTACATTTCTCTAATAGAACTAAAGTTGAGTTTGCCAATATGTTGCAATATTCTAGTTTTAACAAACTCTGAATCTATTTTTTTATCTTCTTTATAAATAAAGTTTATTTTAGATAATGGCTGGGTTTCTTTTAAAATATTTATGGTAACTGTGCTATTCACATGATTCAGGGAACTGGTGTTCCAGTTCCAATCTAGTTTATAGTAAATTCATAAGGAAAAGAGCCATGTTCCTTCCAGGTTTTCTTTTCTTTTCTTTTCTTTTATCTTCTTTTTTATTTTGAGCAGGGGAATTGGAATGAAAGTGAATATAATTTAGACTTCTTGTTCTTCAGTCCTTTCTGACATTTCATAACCTCATTTGGGGATTTCTTGGCAGAGATATTCAAGTAATTGGCCATTTCCTTCTCAGCTCATTTTATAAATGAGAAACCTAAAACTAACACAGTTAAGTGATTTGCCCAAGGTCACACAGCTAGTATGTGCTGAGGTCAGATTTGAACTCAAGATGATGAATCTACCTGATTCCAGGTTTAGCACTTTATCTGCTGTGCTTGTACCACCACCCTCCACCCTTCCAAAGAAACCCAACATTAATAGTAAAATTAACATATGACTAAGAATTTGTATGCACAGTTTTTCACCAGGTCTATGATTTTTTTGGTTTGGGAAGCTCCCAGTGAGGAAACTCCCTCTAAGAATATATATCTACAACTGCTCTGCAATTCACTGTCTTATAGAATTTTGGGGGGAAAATGAGCATTTAGGTGACTTTCCCAATGTTATATAGTCATTTATGTGTCAGAATTATGGCTGGAAGCTAGGTCTTCCAGGCATAGGGGTTGATCCTCTCTCCATTATAGAAGGTTTCCTCAAACAAAATAAATATAAATGGTTAATACTTCTGATAAATATGATTCATTTTATAATAGAGTTTTTAATTTTTTAAAATTTTTATTAAAGCTTTTTTATTTTCAAAACATATGCATAAATATTTTCAACCTTCACCCTTGTAAAACTTTGAGTTCCAAAATTTTTTCCTCTCTTCCCCCCACTCCCTTTCCTAGGTGGCAAGAAAGAAAGAAGTTCTTCTATACATGTTTCCACAATTACACTGCCACAAGGAAAAAAAAAATTAGAAAGAAAACAAAATGCAAGCAAACAACAATAAAAAAAAAAAAACAACTGAAAATACTATGTTATGATCCAATCCCCACAGTCCTCTCTCTGGAGGCAAATGGAATAATAGAATTCTTAACTTTGTGTCTGTGAACCTAAAATATAAATATTGCTAACTGTTTCAATATAATTTGTTTCCTTTTTAGTTTTCATATTTTATTTTATGCATTTAAAAATATTATTCCAAGAAGTGATCTGTGGTTTTCAACGGAGTACCAGAGGGATCTGTGATACAAATTGATTGAGATGATCTGCTTTAAGGCATCCAATTATCCTCATTTATATAGGTGCAGAATATGAGAGATGCCCTGCCCAATATCATCTATTTTTACATCTATCTATATTTACAACAATAATATAGCTAAAATCATCATCATCATCATCATCATTTTATACAGTAGGAAAGCAGGAATTTGAAACCACGTTCTCTGAATCCAAATCCAGTTCTCATTCTGCCACACATCCTGATGCCTTTCATAAGTCTAGGAGCTGAGAAGCACTCTGGCTTAGTCAGTCATCAGTAACAGATGCTGTTAACTACAAACTTGTGTTTGTCGCTCCTGTCACATAGGACGCTCAGCCCCAGAAAGCATTCGCAGGTGACTGCTAGGCTCTCTCTGACTTCAGCTGCTCTTCTCTTCATTCTCTTTGTGTCTGTATCAGTTTCCTCTAGTTCATCTAGTGTTTGGACGTGAATCATTCTACCATCCTACCCCAGGAAAACTGCTTGTCTTAATCTCAGTCTCCTCTATACTTCCTAATTACTTGAGCTATTATGTCTAGTTAGAATAAATGTCTGGTTGATAGCATATAAAGCATAGAAAACCCCTATTTTTGTGTGAATTTCATAATTTATCAATTCCATCAAACAAAAAAGATTAATCCCTCATCCCATAATTAGTTATTCTGTGCCCTTGTTCTGTCCTGCAAAGCAGTTTAGAAAAGATTATGTATAACTGAGATCTTAGAAATTCACCCTTAAGGCAAGCACAGAATCTGCAGTGTGGGAGTCACCTTGCCTCCTCCCAAGAACATGGCTCATTCTGACCACTGATCTGACTATGCTCCAAGGCTGCTCTGAAGTAATTCCTACCCTGCCTGCTCCCATAGATCCCACTCTCTTTTCAATCTACTTGCTCCATTCCTGTCCACATTTGGATCTGCTTCATTCACCAAAGAATATCTGGCTTCTTTAGTAATCTTAACACAGGCAAGTAACTAAAGGACACAAATTGCCTCAATTTCTATTTTGTTCTCTTCACCTTCAGAAATCCCTCTGCTTTTCTCTAATATCTCCCATTCCTTTCTGTTTGTGTTTATATCTGGCCATAATACAAACAAGTAATATTTACATCAGTAACTCAGGAGCATGAATAGAGCTTCAAGAAAGTTTATCAGAAAACATCTACGCATTTCTTTCCCTACTTATCTCTTGGAGTAAAGGACTAAAGGGATCTATGATAAGAAGCAAATGCTCCTAAAGTCTCATAAATCGTCAAAAAATCTTGTCATAATATTTTAAAATTTGTTGATTAAATTGTCTATCAAAAGAAATTTGGGGGACATATCTCTTGGGAAGATGATTACTTTATTCAAATCAAAGTAACTTGTCAGCTGTTGAGTTAGCTTTGTACTTGAAAAATTGTCCGTATCTAATATTATCTCAGTTCAGTCATTTCTATCATGCCTTCAGCTGCTCAGCTATTATAGATCCAAATTTCCAACTTCCATTTGGCAATATTTACAACTTTGGTGTGTTTTATGCACTAATGCAGACAATTTGCCATACTAGCTATGTAGGCACCCCCAGAGCCAGGAATTCTACGATTTGGCTCCAGGATCTGACAAACATTGACTGTGTGATTTTTAGCAAGTCAGTTAACCCCTTCCATCTTCTCAGAAAATCTCTAAGTAGCAAAGATTCCAATTTCCATTAGTGAAAGAGTTTTCTACACTTAGGAAATCCTTTTTTCCAGAGAAATGCCAAATCCACATCATATGTGGCCTTCATAAGTAAAACTTATCTTTCCATTTCATTTGGTGACTTTCTACAAATCACAGTACAATGTTCAATACCCCTGAAGTCATCTAAGCCGTGTTTTTTTTTTGTTTTTTTTTTTTACTGACTTCAGCAACTCATCATGATGTGGGAGGACCCTGAATTCTAGAAAGCTCTGCCACCAAATATATTCATTCATTCATTTGTTTATTATCTATTTTTTTGTTTACAACATTCATTTTTGCAAGATCATTTTCTCCTTCCCTTCCCCACCTCCCTAAGACAGCAAACAATCCAATACAGGTTAAACATGTATAATCCTTTTAAACGTAATTCCACATTTGTTTTATTGTATAAGAAAAATCAGACCAAAAGAGGAAAAAACATGAGAAATAAAAAGCAAGCAAGCAAATGAACCCCCCAAAAAAGTGAAAATACTATGCTTCAATTCACAGTCAATCTTCCAAGTTCTTTTTGGATGAGGATGTCATCTTCTATCCCAAGTCTATTGGAATTGTTTTGAATCACTGCATTGATGAAAAAAGCCAAGTCCATCACAGTTGATCATCACATAATATTGTTGTTACTGTGTACAATATTCTCTTAGTTCTTCTTGGTTTACTCAGCATCAGTTCATGTATGTCTTTCCAAGCTTTTTTGAAATGAGTTCTTACAGAATTATAATATTCAATTACCTTCATATACCATAATTTATTCAGCCATTCTCCAGCTGATGGATATCCACTCAATTTCCAGTTCTTTGCCACTACAAAAAGAAACTGCTACAAACATTTTTGTAAGTCCTTTCCCCTTTTTATGATCTCTTTGGGATACAGACCCAGGAGTGACACTGATTGATCAAAGGGTATGCACAGTTTTGTAGTCCTTTGGGCATAGTTCCAAATTGATCTTCAGAATGGTTGGATCATTTCACAACTCCATCAACAATTCTGTCACTGAATTTTGCAGTTAAAACATGAAAAGGCTTTGAATATGGTCCTAGTAATGGACTGTATTTACTGATCTATTACTTGCCTGATAATCTATGGAAAGAGGTGTTATTACTGGGAGCCTAGTAACTAGTTGATCATTTATTTTCCTTGTAATAACTCTTAAAACTGACTAACTCAATATAAAAAGAAGAGATTAGATGAAAGAATGTATTTGGTACCAAAATATTTGAATGCATATAAACTATCACATGTTGTAGGTTCTTTTGAAAGTAAACACCTTCTCACATGTGACTCCTCCATTATTATTATTATTATTAGTAGTAGTAGTAGTAGTAGAAATAGTAGCAATACTAGTAGTAGTAGTATCACAAATGATTTCTTTAGTATGAGAGAATTCCCTTTACCAATACTTACTGGCATTTCCAGTAAAATGTACTATTAGAGTTGCCTGGTATACTGGGAGGCTGACTTTTATCTAGGATCAGTAAGTCAGAATGTGTCAGAGGTGAGACTTGAATTCAGGTCTTCCTGATTCTGCTCTCAGGAAAGCTTTCTGTTATACCATTCTGCCTCCCAGCTCTATGCCATGTTATTCCATAAATATTTCACAGGATCACCAGCCAATATGTCCTATCTGTAGCTCATCATCCTCACAATGATAATAATAATTGCCAGCATTTTATAAAAGCACTTGAGGGGGTTGCAAAGGGCTTTATAATTTGATTCTTCCAATAATCCTGCAAGGTGGGTGCTATAATTATCCCATTTTCATAATAATAGTAGTAATAGTAATAACTAATCTATAGCATATATAATAGTTTATATAGACTCTGTGCCTGGACTATGCTAAGCATTTTAAAGTTATTATCTTATTAATTCCTCATAATAAGCCTGCAAGCTAGCTGCTATTGTTCTTCCACTCTCATAATGATAATATTAATAGCTAAAATTTAAATAGCACTTGCTATGTGCCAGACACTGTGCTAAGTGTTTTGTAATTATCTTATCTGATCTTCACAGCAACCCTGGGAGCTAAGTTTTGTTACTATTGCCATTTTATAGTTGGGGGAATTAAGATAGAGATTAAGTGAGTCAGTGCAGAGGCTGGAATTGAACCCAGGTCCTTTCCATTCCAGGCCTGGCTCTCTATCTAGTGCCCCATTTTCATTGGGTTTGAGGGAAACATTTGGGATGTCCATCTATTACCCCTTACTCTTGCTACATTAGCAGTATACTTCCATTTCTGACCATGCATGTCTTGAATGACATCCTTTATTCCACTTTTCACATATAAAATGCCATTGTTAATGTTCTTTAGCCCATTTACAACCCCAGGGCAGCTAGTTATCATTCTGAATAAGGCACAGTTTTTATCTTCTACTGGAAAGGTAGGTAATTGCATGACTTACAATCAAGATGGTATCACCAGAAGTATATTAATGCTTAAAATATGGGCTTTTGCTTTATACAGGTGGTTGGGACTACTGAAAATACTGCATAATTCCCCAAATTTGTACTGCTGGTCCATGTAGCTATATAACTACACATCATGGTCTGTCCCGTAGGTGTCCCTCATCCACTTGCATTTTCCTGTGTGGATTGTTAGGGCAAACCATTTTAAGCAGTTATGAATCCTAGTGATCAAGTTCTTTTAACATTTTCTTGATTGATGCAATTAGTATATGGCTATCCACAAATGAGAGCTTTTGGTGATTTTGTATGAGAAATCTCTTCTATTTGGTCTCAGTTCTGGGCAGCTTCCATTATTGTGACTGCATCTGGCTACTTGTTTTCCCCTCACAGGACTCTCGAGAAGATCAATGTATATAAAATATTTTTCAAACTTCAAGTGCTGGATAAATATCAGCACTTTATTATGCTTTGTTTTAGTTAACAAATCAAAAGATCATGAAACAAAGTCATCGCTGTTCCTGCATCTTTCCGATAAGATCTTAGCAGATGTCAAGGAGACAGTTTTGTAGGCAAACCTATACAGAATATTTCATTACTATTTAAATGCATCGTTATAATCAAAAACAAGAAGTACAGTGGAATCTTTTATCCTCTGTGACTTCAGCCACTTGTGTGATTGAAAAGATTTAGTTGACGTATACCATTAATCATTTATCACTCAGGAATTATTTATTAAATGCCTATTGTGTCACTAGCATTATGCTAGTTACCAGGGAGTACAAAACAATAGAGAATGTTTTTGAGCTCAAGGAGCTGAAATTCTCCCAGAAGAAAGACACATAGAGAGAGATAAATAAATTCCAAATATATAAAGTATGGGGCAAGGGGAGGGAAGCAAGCTAAAAAGTTGGAGATTGGATCAGAGGGGTTACCTGCTTAGTTGGGACCCAACCGTTCACACCTCACTGGGAGATGGTAGCCAAGCTAGAACAGAAGGCTGCCTCCATTGTTACCTTGTCATACAAAGACATGATCTTGTTAAAGACTCCTTACACCTTTTTTTGGGGAGGCATCCATCAGAAGGATTCAGTAGGATCTTGCTAGGTTGACTATTGACTTGTACCTAATTCTGCAAGTAATTGGTGGGAAAGAAAGGAGTTGATTTTTCTAATGACTCCAGGGAAAGAAATGTAAGTCTGAACTTGAGAGATACATTATTCCCCACTTTTCCCTTCTGTTGGGCTCCAGGTGGAAGAATTCAATGTATCTATAGTTAAGTAACTTAGAACATTTTGGACAATATGCATGACAGGTAAAAACAGATGCTTGCCTTTTTATTGTCATTTTTTTAATCCAAATTAATAAGGAGAATAGAACAAAAGGAGGAAAAGGGGTATACTGTGTTTTGTTAAAATACTGGAGGTGAACCAGTGAGAAATGACTTTGCTTCTAAGGATTTTAACAGTTGTTAAAGCCATTTGATTTCCTTTAAGAAACACAACAATAAATACTTAAATAAAATTAGATGGCCTTCTTAATCACTAGTAACATAATCTACACAAAAGAAATTATCAATGTTCAGCTCTTCTGTAAACAAACCCCCAATATACTTCTTAAAATAAAAGAAAATGTGATTTTGTATAGTATGTAAGCTGTCATTAACCTTGCTGGCCTGTGGATGTCATGTACAGACACCTGAGCTCAGGCTAAGAGCTTTTACTCATTTTTGCCATTTAATGGCATTTTTCTACCTTTTCTTTGTTCAGACCCTGACCTTGTATAAAAGGCAAGACAATCTGACGTTATAACAGTAAGTCCCTTTTCAAACTGAACAAACTTGTCATGAATAATCAATTATGTTTTTTCATAGTACAACTGGAAAGAATGCTGTATCTGGAGTCATTTGTGACCTTTACTTCAAATCTAGGCTTTGTCACCTGAGTGACCTTGAGCAATAACTGACCTTTCTGGTCCTCAGTTTCCTTATTTTTAAAATAAGGGAATTGCAATAGCTGAGCCTGAGCCTTTCACCTTAGAATCTATGCTTCCATGTCCTTAAAACTCTTTATCATTTATTATCTAGTGCGTTAAACAGAAAAGCTTAAATTCATACTCATATAGGAATCTAACATCTTAATATTTGTTTCTACTATTTTGTTCACCTGGGGATTCCCAGAAATATAAAGCCAATTTAGAATTGTTACTTGTCACTTTTGCATAATGCCTTTTTTTTCTTAGTATTCTGTTTCAGCAGTCTGCTACCCTCTTAAATTTTCCCCAGTCTTGCTTTGGAGACTAAATTCATTTCTTTTTACTTACCATTCCCTCATTCATTCTTTTGCTCATTAAATATAGTTAGTTAACTATTAAGTTCCTATGATATGAAGATACATAGGGAGAAATATTGTTCAGAGAAAGTACTATTTCTACCTTCATGTTGTTATTTTGGGGAATATAAGATACAAAATCATATAATTCCACTATGGACTTGCTTGTGTTTAAAGCCTTAGAAAGCTACAAAAGTATGAGACATCTCTCTCATAAGTAGGTTAGACTTAGAGCCAAAGGATCTGGATGTGAGTACCCACCTTAACCTTCCCCTTGCCCTCTGTCACCATAGGCAGACCACGTTATCTCCTTAGGGTCTCTGTTGTAAAGATCCTTCTAGTGTTATATAATATGATATGATATAGCATAATATAATAAAACATAAATATGTGATATATATGTATCATTTTATATATTATATAATATGATGTAACTGATTATATAATATATCATAATGTAATATAATTTATAACATAATATATGATATAATATAATAGTATCATGTAACATGTGATAACATAGTATAGCATAATATATGATATAATATATTTTAATATAAGATAATATAACAGTATAAATGATGTGATAAAATATATGTAACATAATGTTATATGAATATGTCATGTGTAATTTTCAATATAAAGTATTTTTTTATAATTTCCCATAATTTCTTGTATAATGTGAGCTTCTACTTTATTTTAGGCTTTCCTATGTACTAATGCCTAAGTATTAGTGAAATCATTTTTATTTCCTAGGGAAATTGTTATTAAATATTTGTTGGGTGGTTTAAAATTTGGGAAGAGGTAGTTAGGTGGTATGTCATTAGAGCATAGCCCTGGAATCAGGAGGATGGATCTGAGTTCAAATAAGACTTTAGACACTTATTAGATGTGTGATCCTATGCAAGTCAATCCTGATTGTCTCCAAAAATATAAAAATAAATAAATATATTACAATAAGTGTAAAATAAAAATAAAGATGAGAGGAGAATGGCCAAATACTTCAGCAACTTTACCAAGAAAACCCAGAATGGGGACATTATGAACTAAACACAACTGAAATGACTGAACAACAAGTAAAATATGAAGGACACTGCTATGTGTCTATGAATTATAATAAGTTTGTTCTAGTAAAATCAAATATGAAGTCAGAGATTGAGAGCTTAAAGACAAGCATTGAGTCCAAGCCTTTCATGAGGATTGAGATGAGCAGATTAAGAATGGTTGAATGACTTGCCCATAGTTGGACAGTTGATACACTTTGATATATCGAATTTGAAATTAAAGTCTCTTTGCTTCAGACCTAGTGCTCCATCACTGTACAATTGATCATTTTTTAAAAAACTTTTTTCCCTATATATTTTCTTTTATTTTTTGATAAAGCTTTTTTTTATTTTCAAAACATCTGCATAGTTTTCAACATTCACCCTTACAAAGCCTTTTGTTCTAAATTTTTTTTTCCTCCTTTCCCCCATCCCCTTTCCTAGATAGCAAATCATCCAATATATGTTAAATATGTGCAATTCTTCTATTTCCACAATTATCATGTCACATAGAAAAATCAGATCAAAAAGGGGAAAAAGTGAGAGAAAACAAAATGTAAGCAAACAACAACAAAAAAATGAAAGTACTATGAACAATTGGTTCATATCAAAGAGAATTCAAGCTATTGACTTGGATACACGGAGACCTGCAAAGTACCTCGAATCTGGGATAGCTATTCTGAAGAGCCATGTGTGATATGAAGGTCTTCCTGCTGTTCCATTTTTATCCACATCCATGTCAATGGATATTTAAAAAATATTTTAAAGAATTGCTGCCTGCCACCTAAAAGGTTTGCCCTTTTTAAAAGTTGAGTGTCTATCTAATAAATGAATTATTTGCTTAATATTTGATAGTTTAATAAAGTATCAAATATAAATTAGTTAATGGAAAAACACAATGCAGGGATTAAATTATTTTTGTCTGGTAATTAATAACTATTCAGCACTATTATTCAGAAAATTCATTGGGTAAATATGTCATTGCTTGTCTATTGGCAAAACATTTATTTTGTCTTAATCTTTATTCAGAACTAGAAAAGAGTTATAGATTTGTGGTTTTTGCATCCTCTCAAAAAGTCTGCATCCATTCATTTATCTTGGGAGAAATATTTATAAACTGAAGATAAGAAGAAAGAAATCTGCTTGTGTTCCTCGACATTGTGCTGTAGATTCAAAGATGCCATCAAAGGAGAGGAAAGAGCCTGTCCAATCAGGCTGGCAGAAAAAGAATAGAAAGTAATGGTTGGGGATGCTCACCTATTCTGAAGGCTTCTCTTTGTTGATGTGGCCACAATAGGGATGTCTTATCCATAATAAAAAAATCTTCTCTTTCCCTAGGACAAAAACTGGCTTAAGGCTTCTCAAACTTAATGATTACTACCTACTTCTCATGATTCATATGAAGTCCAGTGATAATGCCATAAGTCATCTAGTAATTGCTTAGTAATTATTATCATGTCCTGGACAAGAAACTCAAGGGACACAGAGCATTTTCATGACTATTGCTAAGCAAATGTGAGGAATTCAGAAGAGAAACACAAATTTGTGTTAGAGGGGGTGAGCTGGTTGAGAATTTTGAGAGTCAGATTTGCATTTCTGTACCACAGACCATATTGGAGTGAATGAATGGATGAATGATTCTTGCACTTAGCAAGGTAGTACAGGTTTTTATTTACCTGTAGTCTTCCAAATGTCATCAAAGTAAGACTAGAAGGGAAGAGGAAAAAAGAAGATTGACAACAAATACTTACCAAGCTAGATCCTACAGAGAACATGACAGTAAAAACAATAGCATTCAAGAAACCAAATGTCAATGGGAAAATGAATACAAGAAAGAAAACCAGCAGTAAAAACCTATGTATTCCTGTCAGCTGATTCTTTTCCAATCTGCTCTTTTCAAAAAATTCTCCACTATTAATGTCTCTCTCCAAGTGTCCTTTGTATCTTCCCCTTCTGTCTTCTTATTTTCTTATTTCCTTTCTACTTCTATAACTTTTAATATCTTAAACCAGTGCCTTTCCATGAGTAGTGACCCATCTCTAATTTATGGTGGGAGAAAAATATCTAACAGTTGAATTGGATATTTAAAAAATGAGCAATATATAATTTTTTTGTGGACTCCGAAAAGCTCTGTGATGTAGCATTTCCAAATTAGAGCTTTCAAAACTATGAAAATAGTCAGATGTAAAAATGACCTGACAGATCCCAATGATCTGAGGCCAGTTTTACTTTTATTTTCAAACAGATCTTTGAAGTAATTTTGTTGGAGTGGTAATTTTTTTCAGGCCTTCAGAACTGTCACAATTTGTTTTTCACTTCAATTCTAGTTTTTTGCTATTTAAAGCAAATAACATTTCCATATACAAAAAGGGCAATGTTATACTACATATATGCATATGGATGTTTGTATATATACATATGTGTGTATGAGCATACACACATATAATGACTAAATTAAACAACCTTTAAAAATTTGGGTTCTAATCTTCATCAGTTTTTCTTAGCACTATGGCTACTTTATGCCTTTACACTTTATACAATACTCTAATACTTTCAGGTTCTGTGATATCTAGATATCTGTGATATCTCAGGTCTCACAGTATAAGCTGTCTGAATTTCCAGTTATCCTTTTAGATCTGAGAACCACAGAATCTGATAGAAGAACCACTATAGCCTTCATATCCAATTCATATGGGGAACTATATGAAAGACTTAAGTTTTATTATTAAATTTGGAATGTTCTAAAGGTTAAAGATGATTGTTTAACTAGACAAAAAAGGTCTTCTCCTGTGCCTCTTGAGGTCTATTTTCACCAAATCTCTCTCCCACATAATAGTCTGTGACATTTGTATAGGACTTGTCTTTTCCCACAACAATCTTGTGAGGCAGGCAATAAAAGGATTATGATTCTAATTTGGCTCCCTATTGCTTCTAGGATCAAGTCTGTTTGACTTTTTAAGTGCTTTACAACCTGGCCCCAATCGATATTTTCAGCCTTAGTACAAATACTCCCATTGAACTCTGCAGTTGAGCCAAATTGGCTGCTCTCTGTTCCTCATGTGGCCCTCCATGTTCTGTTCCTGTGTCTTTTCAGGACCATCTCTAAAAGCATGGAAGGATCCCTTCTCCTTATGTCAGACTCATATAATCCCTCACGTACTGCAAGATTCTACTCTTTCTACATACCTCCCAAACTGCTAATGGCCTTTGGTCCCAATTATCTTGTATTAAACTACCTTCTGTTTACCTTAAATTCATTACTGCATAATGAATACAATGAATTACATATAATGAAAATTATTTTTATCACACATTAATATCACACATTAATATATTATATATCCATCAATGGCACAGTGGATAAAGTGCCAGACCTAGAATCAGGAAAACCAGAATTTAAATATGGCCTCAGATGTTGGCTGTTGGACCCTGGGCAACAAATTTAATCCTGTTTAAATATAGTTGCATCATCTTTAAAATGAGCTGAATAAGGAAATGACAAACTATTTCAGTATCTTTACCAGCAAAACCCCAAATAGAATCATGAAGAGTTGGATTTGACTAAAACATATGAACAATAACATTGTATATGATCATACATATAGCATTTATGCAGCTAATAATGCATAATGAATATGTATATATATGTATATTAAATGTAAGATTGTATGTGCTTTGAATGTAGGAATTATTCCTTTTCTTTTCTTTTTTTTTAATTTGTAAATCCAGAGCCTATCAATATACTTGTCACATAGTAAACACTTTAAAATGTTTATTGATGAGTTGATAATTGAATTATACAGATGAGCAAAGTGAAGGCCAGAGTGTTGAAGTAATTCTTCTAAAGCTAATGTGTACCATAGGTGGGACTCAATTATCTTTTAAATGTAAGACCAGTCATTTTTACATTATACCCATGCTATTTTCCCAAAATCACTCAAGCAGACCTATTCTGGAATTGTACGTATAGTACTGACATTGAAAGAATGGTCTATCTGTTTCTGGTTCAGTGTATTTTCTTATTGTACATAGAATTAGTTATTTTTTCAACATGATATTTCTTAGAAGACAGAAAATTCTCAGCTTGTAGGCTATTTAACACGTTTGTAGACTATGTCTTTTTGATTAATTTTTCTTTGAATGTTTGATAGAATTCAATTCTGAATCTCTCTGGTCCTACAGATTTTTTTCTCTTAGAATTTCATTAATGGCTTGTTCAATTACTTCTTCTAAAATTGAATTGTTTAAATTCTCTATTTCATGTTCTGCTAACTTGAATGTTTAATGGTTTTATAAATATCCATTTTTCTCATTGAAGTTGTTGGTTTTATTGCCACATACTTGAGCAAAATAGTTAACAACAATATTCTTGATGTCCTCTTCAATTGTGATGATATTCTCTTACATTTCTGATATTGGTAATTTGATTTTCTCCTATCCTTTTTAATCAATTTATCTAATAGTTTATTTTCTTTAAATACCTCCTAGTTTTATAAATAAATTCAGTTTTGGTTTTGAATTTTGACAGTCTCTTCTTTGATATTCAGGGTTTCTATTCCAATATTTAATTGGAGTTTCTTAATTTGTTGACTTTCTTATATTTTAGTCATGTTACCAATTTATTGTTCGTTTTCCTTTTTATTAATATTGATTAGAGATATACATTTTCTCCTAAGGGATGCTTTGGCAGCATCTCTGAAATTTTAGTGTATTGTCTCATTATCATTCATTATTTTTGGTGTAATTATCTATCACAGAAATGATTTGTTCTCTGATCTGTCAATTCTATGACTGAATTATTTCATCTCTCACTGATTTTAATACTTTTTTCAATAGTGATTTATTTATATAATTTTATTGCATAGTGACGAATAAAGAATGAGAATAATTTCTTGCCTTTCTACATTTGTTTGTGGGGGTTTTTATGTCTCAAGACATAAGTTTTTGTGATGTCACTATAATTAGAATAAGTGGAAATTAAAACAATTTAGAGACTTTACCTCATACCCATAAGATTGGAAAAGGTTAAAAAGAGGGAAAACATATTTGTTGGAGGGTCTTTGCAAAAAGAGGCAAATTGATATGCCATTGATAAGGCTATGAATGGGGACAACCATTCTGCAAAATAATTAAGAATTATACGGAAAAAGTCTTTTTAATTCAGTCCTTCATCCATTGGTAGGCCTGGACTAAAAAAAAAGACTTTAAAAATAGCAAAATGTCTTAATATAGACAAAAAATATTTATAGCTATTTTTTCTGTGGTGGCAAAAACCCTATAAATTAAAAGGATTCTGTTAGTTGAATTATGTATGAATAAATTATGTTATATAATGTAAAAGAATGGTATTTTTGTTATTAGAAATGTAAGAATTGATGACTTCAGGAAGACATGCAAAGACTTAAATAATCTGAAGAAGAGTGAAAGAAACAGAACCTGATAGTACTTTGAATAGTGTTATAAGCTGATAAAGAATAAAATTAGGAAAACCAAGATATCCACTTTTACTATAACAACCACAATGTGAATAGACAGCTGGTGGCCAAATGGATAGGGCATTGGGACTGGAGTCAGAAAAATCTGAGTTCTGATGAGATTGCAGATATTTACTGTGTGGTACTGTTCAAGTCTCTTAACAACCTCTGCTTGCATTACTTGCCTTATACTGTAAGTATAAGAACATTACCTACCATGCAAGGTTGCTGAGAGCATCATATGAAGTAATATTTGTAAAAAAAAAAAAAAAGAAAGAAAGACAGAGACAGCAATACACACAAACAGAAAGAGACAGAGACATAGAGATAGACAGAAAAACAGAGAAGGAAAGAGGGAGGAAGAGAAGGAGAAAGGGGAGGAAAGAAGAATGAGAGAGAGAGAGAGAGAGAGAGAGAGAGAGAGAGAGAGAGAATGAATGAGATTAGCACAGTGTTTGGCACTAAATAGTCATTATATAAATATCTTTCCCCTTTCCCCAAATATTGCTTTGAAAGCTGTAAGATCTATGATCAATATAATGATGATGCATGATTCCAGAGAATTGTTGAAACATATTATGCATCTTCTAACAGAAAGGTGTTAGGTTTAAAATGAAATGTTTATATATATATGTATAGATTTATTTATGCATCTATGTATGTCTGTGCACACATATAAAACATTTATATAACAAATAGCTACATAGCTCTAATTATTTGTATATAGCCAATTAGAGAATTTGTTTTGCTTGTCTATGCATGTTTGTCAAAAATAATTCAGAGTTTTTCTTCCTTCCTTCCCTCCTCCCTCTCTGCCTTTGAATTGGAGAAGCTGGAAGTAAAAAAAAATAGATTTCTATTAATAAAAAGTAGAGAGGTAGGAGGAATACTATAGATGTAAAATATCATAGGCACTGTGAGATAATCACCATATCCTGAGTTTTCCTTGATTTGTTTATGAGACCACTAATAGAGTGAAGGTGACCAGCAAATGTTTATAATGTTAATATGAAAAACATCACTAAAGCTATTCCTTTTTAAATGGATTACATCCTTTCTCAAGTTTTACTTTGCTCAACCATGTTATAATGGTAACGCTGGCATCTCAAAAACAGGGTATGATCTCTGGAAGTCCTACCAAGCTGAAAAGATTTCCATTATGGGACTGGGAATGTAATTAGGTCTCAAGCTCCAATTTCAAATTTTTAACTAAAGCCTAACTTTTATTGCTTTTAATGCATCTTTAAATTAGGCAGTTTAACAGAGTAGTTGTATTCAGATGATCTCTAAATATCTGTTAAATAATTTGGGTTGTTCTCAGAAATTCTTGTGACCATAAATTTCTCTGCTAGAGCTGGAATATGGCAAGGTTTTGCTCATAGAAAATAGATGGCCAAATTAATTGAATGATTAAAGTTAATAGGCATAAAGTAATGTCTTGTACTTGGGTTCAGAAATCAACTCCCCAAGTACAAGATGGAGGAGGCAGGTCTAAGTCAGAGTTTGTCTAAAAAATACGTGATTGTTTTAGAGGACTAAAAGCACCATAGGAGTCAGTGCTGGATGTGACAAGCAAGAAAATTAATTTAGTCTTAAGTTACATATAGTTATAGTGTCCATAATTGCAAAGGTCCAAATATAATCATTCTCCAAATCCTATCTGAAGCATTTATCTTTGATCCGATCAATGAATGAATACTAAATATCAGGACGACATTTTTGTCGTACTTTGAGAACCTTTTAAATTATAGATGTGTTCACTTTTATGTGGTTTCTTATTTAAGATATTCAATATTTAAAGTGTTCAGCTTCCATAAAAAATCTATAAGAAATTTTGAAAATAAGAATAAACACAAAAAGCTGACCTTTCCATTTTCAGACCCACACCATTGGCTCTGGGTCTTAGCTGGAATTTACCATGGTCTTTTTAAGTGGAACATTTTTTTTTCTGGAGTCACCTGCTGACAGTTATTTATATTTTGAAGCTACAAGGTTTAGAATTAATTGCCTGTTTTGTACAAATGCCAGGTAGTGATTTATTTTTGATAGACCTATCTGTGTACTTGGTGTTAAAGCTAAAGTATTGTTTATCATCTGTCTTCTCTGTCCAGCCCTTGAAAAGTAAAAGAACCAGATCTTTTGGAGAAGGGGGGAGGAGATATGAAGAAATTAAAATAAAAATTCTCTTGCTGTGACAGTCTTCAAAAAGGGCAAACAAATGGATTCTTGAGCTAGTACAGAAATAGTTAGATGAGGAAGATTGCAAATATATTTTGTTCATTTTCACGGTATTAGTGTCTGGCATGGCTCTGCATTCTCAACTAAATTGATTGAGTGGTTACACTGGCTAGCAGAAACTCTACTCCATATAAACACATTTTTTGTTTATGAAATCCCTAACCTTCAGGAGCTGTGGCTCAGTAGCATGGGCTTTATTATAAGTTTATCTGAGTCTGTATAAATAAAAGTCCTTTCTTTCTTTTTCCATAAAACTGTACAGTGTGTAAATATTGGGGTATATTCTTTTGATTCATGGGAGATCTGCCTGCATTTTCCTTAGAGGTGATTTGGCTGTCTGTATACCCTGAATTTACAAAGCAATTCCCTTCTCCACTTTTCTTTGTATGATATAGGCCTAACAGTTTGCATTTTCATTGGAAACATAACAACAGCAACAACAACAAAAAAAAAAAACTGAAGTATAGCCAGACCTTTATTTTTCCCACTCAGAATGGAAAAATTCTTCTGGATAGGCCTATAAGTGAAATTGAAAACCTAGGGCTGCCCTTTAGCAAATATGCAATTCTGGTACAAATATACATAATATACTTCTAGAGGGGAAAAAGTATTGGAGAAAAAAAGGATTATCTTTAAATAGAATTTTTTGGCTAATTTCCATGACATAATGACATTTTAGTATATCCTTCATGCGAGAATAACTCCAATGATACTTTATAATCGTCCTTTTCAAAGATAACTGAAACGTTCTGGATTTCACCCCTTACTCTGCTGATATTCTGTCATTGGTACAAATCTTAACTTGGTGTTTGATTTGTAATATGTTTTTTCTTTTTATACTCTGGTTTATCTGTTCAAAGCTATTATAGGCACATGTAGAAAAAACAAGACTCTCAATGCTATTATATATTCCCCTAACCCTAAAGCTCTCTTCTCTTTCCCCTCCTTCCTTTCTAATTTAATTCATGTATAGTTTTGCCCTTGGTAAATGTGATTTTTTTAAAGTATGTTATACTAGCTGTGGTTATTTTCCTAATTTTTAATGTAGTTATTGATTTCTCACCATATGACATAAGCAAAATAATCCAAATGATATAATTTAACTGTGAGATTCTAATATTTCTCTTTAGATCTTGAGATGGCAGTGAACGCTTTATAATTTTTTATAATGACCTCTTTCAAATCTATCTAGCTTTATCCTACTAGTAATATTTTCTTGCATACTTCTAGTATGAGAACCAATGTAGTGATGTGATTGAGGTGTACCCCACTCTGATATCTACTGACTGCATCACTCTGAGCAAGTGACATTTTTTTCATTGTTTTAAACAGTTCTATAAGAGCATAGTTCCCAGCCTTTTGGGGGGAGTCATGAACCCTGTTCCCTATCTGGTGAATATTATGGGCCCTCTTATCATAATAGTGTTTTAAATAGTTGAACAAGTGCTAAATTTAAATTAGAGGTCAATGCAAATAAAGATGCAAATTTTTTCCCTCCCCATCCAAGTTCATGGACTACTTTTGGGTCTGTGGATCCTGGGTTAACACCTGTTTTAAGACTAAATTTCAGATTAAATGCCAACCAGCATTGAGAGAAGAAGTTCCTTCCCAACCAAATCACAAGTCTAACAACAACCAAGCAAAAGTCCTTCCAGGCCTCTTTGTGTGGACATTGAAGTTCTCAGGTAAAATAATTCCAGCTAAAATCAACTCCATTACAGTTAGAATTGTTCCTCCTACTTTGAATGTCTAAGGCTAGTCTGGGCTGAGTTCCCATTAGGTCACAACTAAAAATAACCTTGCTACATTTTGGCTTGGAAGGTGTTGGAGATAGTAAAAACTGGGTTATTTCAGCCTCTGGCACAGTCCTGAGTAGGGAATTGTCACAGAATGCATGTTCCTTTCCAATTCGATCACTCACAGTACTTTTAGATGGCAGTTGCTTCTCCAAAAATAACAGAAAAGGGAACAGGTCTGCTTTGTGTTCTTGATTGACTGAGAGTAACTTTTTATTTTGTTTTAAAGTTTACTTTGCATGTGTTTCAGTGCCTTCTAACTAGAAAGTTAGGTTGAGTATTCATTTTTCATAGGTTGCCAAAATAGTAGCCTATTGGTCATCCCAGGGATGTGGTACCATGTTTGAAAGGTGGTAATTAATAAGGATTGCTTGGCAAGTTTTTCCCACATTTCCCTCAAAGTCAAATTTAATGTTCAGGACTGAATAGGGATAGAGATTAAACTTGTGATTTCTTTAGTAATCTTTCAGGAGAGGACACTCCCTCTTGTCAATTCAAGTCTTAGAAAGAAACCTAGAAAACTCAGAAATTTAAAGAGCTGCCCAGTGACACACTGCTAGCCTGTATCAGAGGTGGAACATAAACCTAGTGTTTATGATTTTATGACTATCCTCCCATTCAGGCTTGTTTTTGAAAATATGATGACTTGGTACCAGGAATTCTGAATTGAGACCAATTTAGCCTATTAAATTAGTATATTCCTTAAGTAGTCAAAGAATACTTAACCTGAGATAAAATAACCCTTAAACCTTGTTTCTAAGATATAAAAGAATTGAGGGTGAATAGATCAGAGTATTGAAAAGAAATTCTGTTTGATTTTTTAACTTCTCAGTTTCATTGATTTTTGGCTAAATTGTTCTATAATTTTATATTTATAGGTTATATCTAGAAACGGGCTTTTTGGGAAAGGTGTATTTTGTTTTTTGCTTTGTTAAATTTGGTTTATTTATTCATTGATTCTTTTTCAGAAGGTGCAGGTTTCTTGTACTTGATATGTAGGAAAAAGTTAAGAATCTAAAGAATTATATAGGGCAATTTGAATGCAATGGACACAAACTTTATGTACTAAATAATAATTGAGTTGACAAAATTAAAATTTGGTGTCTAATTGCAAGTCTAAATTACAGTATTCTTTGAGTCTTTTAAATTTTCTCTATACAAAATAAGCATCATGACTAAGTCCAGGTTGAATGTGATGGGTAATCTAATCCTCCCAGATATCATTATTGTAAATAAGATGATGAGGCACAAGACTTCCTGTGCATTATTATTATGTGTTTCCATTATTCATTGAATTCACCTTAAAGGTCAACTGCTGAGCATATAGGCTGCAGTCAGGAGGAGACTACTGAAAAACTCACCAACTCCTGATGTTATTATTTTAATAATGATGATATGAATGCTTTATGTTTGTATTGACTTTAAATATGTTCACATTCACGTTAGTTTTTTGGATCCTTCCATTATAGTGTGAGAGCAATATTAACACTCTTTCACTAGTAAGAAAAAAAAAAACTGAGACTTAGAATTTTAACTTGATTGACAGAAAATAGCAGCGGGATTCAAACACAGGATTTCAGACTACAACTTGTGACTTTTCTATTGCCTTGTTAAAATGCATGCTTGCCTAAAATGAGTGGTTAATTGTAATTCTATTGATTGGCTCTTTGGATAGGATGCTATAGAAATCTGACTTATAATTGTTAAGATTTATAAGTCAATGTAATTGAAAAACCAAACCTTCTTTGGAATTGTCATTGAATTTCTACAGAATTTGTTTCAAGTGTTTTATTGAACACACCAAAACTGTATGAAGTTTGTGAAATAAAGTTGTATTTCAATGCAGAGAAAACACACACGTCTGTTCCCATCTAACCGCTGCATGTCCATAAACATAACTATCTTCCCTCTGTGCACCAACACTGGAGGAAAGAAAGGAGAAAGCAGGATTGACAAATGCGGCTCAGGTGGGATCTGAATTGTAAAACCATACCTTTAGAGCTTTTTTATGAAATAAAAAGAGCTGGATCAATCTCCCAGAGCAGGATGAGAAATGGTCCTAGCATCTTTAAAAGAAGGGAGATAAGAAGAGATAAGGTTAAGGGCATTAAGTCTAGAATCTAAAAACCTTTGGTGTTCCTTGTATGATCATAGGTAAATAGCATCCTCTCCCTGGGCTTTAGTTCTCTTGCCTCTAAACTATGGCCTTTGGACCTTCCCAGTTCTGGAGTTGGGATCATGTGGTTGTAGCTCACCTCCAAGATCTGTTTCAAGTCTAAATCTATGCATCTGTCATCTAAATCATTCATTCAATCATCATACCCAGAATTCCTACTCCGTGTTAAAAGCTGTCGATATAATATCAGGAAAACAAAACAAAACAAAGAACTTCTGCCCTTAGAGGGCTTTCATTATCTTGGAGTGAGACAGCATGTACACTGACATAAAGATAAAAATGCATACAAAGTAATTTCACTGGATCAGACACTAACCATTGGGAGGACCAGAATTAGACCCATGTTAGGTGTGGTTCTTAGTCAAGACTCTGGTTTTTGATCCTTTGGGTTCAAATCTTTCTGTACTCCCCAGACAGTGTTAAACTCAATCTCCTATGATGATTGTTCTCCTCAGTGGCAGGCTTACTGGCTTTCTGAGCATTTGGACTGAGATCTCTTGAGTACCACTAAGAATGTTTTGCTGACCTTCTCATCTCCTCTCTTCTGGCTCATTAAAGTCCTTTCCCTAACTGGACCCATAATATTGTTGTCCACCCTCTCCATGAGAAGAAAATCATGGGAAGGGGTCTTTCAGAAATGTTTGCTTGGGGTAGGGGATAGCTCAAGTTAGAAGTTGTGTAGCTCTGCAGAAATTTTGACACCCTCACTAAATTTAGTTTTAATTTACTTTTAACAGTCCTTCTCAAGGAGATATTTAATAAATGTTTGACTAGTACTCTCTCTGACAAGATTTTACTCTTTCATGAGCATCAGATACATGTCATGAAGACAACTCTGTGTTCATGATGTGTATAGATTCAATTCAAACTTGCATAAATATGTGAAGCCCTATACTTGGTACTGTACCATATCAAAGTCTGATCATGTGTAGCTCAAAGCATTTTCAAGGGGAAGTGATTTTGATGTTTCTACATAAATACGTTAGTGCTTTACAGTTATTCCTTCTCTCTAAAATCTTATGTGTTTCCATTTTCGCCCTCTGTAAGTTGCAACTTGACTCCACCTTTAATACTTAAAAAAAATATTGTCCTGGATTAGATTCCTTGTAGTGTTGAGAACATGTCAGAATCAAATCTTGTTTGGAATTAGATATGCTTTTGTTTGTTTATTTCTGTTCTCCCTTATTCTTCTTTCATTGTTGGTGCCAGAGCAGAATCATTTTGAAAAATCTTTTTGTTTGTTGACAGTCTGAGAATTGAGAGGGGTCTAGTTGGACCAGCAGATTTAGCTCTGGATGATTAAAAAGCATTTCATAAAAAAGATGCTGATGTCCATGTAAGTGGTTTCTTATCTGCTTGCTTTGTTCCTCTGTGTGTACGACAAAGGTGAAATGTCTAAATGACAGCATATCCAAATATTAGAACAAACAATATGCTTTACTTGTCAGAACTATTCTTTCTCTCTCCTTAGCACTTTACCTTTTCCTCTTTGTTTGATTACATGCTATTTTGATTTCCAGGAACTGGCCATCTGAACCAATTGATTTCAATACAGTATATAAATGGACTGTATTAGCAGATGGCCATCTAATACTTTATGCAAATCGCTATGTAATGAAATATGATTTGATAAAGCAGATACCTCTCCTGGGTACTTTTGGGTTTTTATTGTCGTTGTTTTGTTTTGTTTTTGTGACCATCAAGGCAAGTCGTCTTGGTTAGGCATTGTATCACATCCCAACTCCAGTAAGGATTTAGTTAAATCCTATCTGCTTCTGAGAACAAGGGAAATATTCCTATGATACTACCATGATTAGTCAATGTGACAAAACAAATATAATACAAAAGGAACAGCAGTTGTGGTGTTGCTTCTCTCAAGTGTTAAAACTTCCTTACTCATTTAAATGGAAATGCCATCTACCATAAGTTTTAATATCCTATAACAAAATTAAGGTAAATGTACACCTTGAGAGAGTTGAATAGTCATACCAATAGAGAGAAAATCCTTTGAACTAGACCGGTGATTTCATTAACATGAGGAGTTCCCCCTGAAGAAATTCCCTTTCCTTATGCAGGTCAATACATACTGGGCAACTTAGGATCTCAGAGAGTTTCCTGGGACTGAGAAGATAGGTTACTTCCCCAGGGTTGGATCTCAGAAAGTTTCCTGTGACTGAGAAGATAGGTTACTTCCCCAGGGTTATACATCTAGTATGTAAATAAGATCAATGGCCTTGAATACAGATCATCCTGACTCCAAAGCTAGGCCTCTGTCCAGTATACAATTCTGCTTCTTTTCAAACAAACTTTTTTTTTAAAACTATATTCTGGTTATTGCAAAAAAAAAGCATCCATAAATCTATTATTATGGGGTAAATCAATGAGACCCATTTCAGAGACTAGTTAGCATGATGGAAAAACCACTAGATTGTGTGACATTTAAAATGCTTAAGAGACATAGTTTCTGGGTGATTTAATCATTTTATTAATTAGGCCCGTTATTAATAAAAAGAGGTTAATGGCAATATCAAATGCCAAAGATCTCTCATGATACTTCATATGCCCTTGGCAGGGCAGAAGTTCCTGAGGATAGCAATCAGCTGTGATTGGTTAACACTTAAAGAGAGATTGCATATTGTAGTAAGATGCAGGCTATATTAAAATGAAGGTCTTAAGGTCCATGGCATTGAGTACCCAAATCTTGATCAAGACACTTATCAATTTTCATATCATCTGTCTGGATAAAAGGAGAAAACACATTTTCCCAATCTTATTTGAGTAAGCACAATGAGTAGAAATTTACCCATTTGCCTAAATTTAGAAGTTCTTTTACTGACTTTGATTAAATTTTAGACATCCTAGTTAGGTAAGTCTTTGAGAAAGATTCCCCATATTGGTTGATTTACAGATGAGGAAGGAGAAAAGGGGATAAACCTTGCTTCTGATTCAGTAATTAATGATACAAAAGAAAAATAATCATTTCTCTGAGTTAAGAGAGTTTTAGATCCAGCCCTGCTTCTAATAAAGTCCCCCTAGCTCTAGAATCCTGTTCTTTTGTTTTATGACACTCCCCTTGTGAGAGGAGTGGGGTAGGAAGAGAGCCAAGAGGAGTGGGGTAGGAAGAGAGCCAAGAGGAATGGGGTAGGAAGAGAGCCAAGAAATATTTTATTTTTGTTTGATTTATTTTTCTTTTTAATAAGTTTGCTTATCCTGGAATACAGTGGAAGTGAGTCCATTTTAACATAGCCTTATTGAAATGGAATATGTTTCTTTCAATTATTTAGTCTATTAATGCATTCAACACCTGTGGGAACAGTGGATCATCAAGTAAGGACCATGTTAATCAAAAGACTTTGTATGTTTCGGCACTATCCAAGTTTATGTCATTGCATTAGAGGGCAGAGCAGATAAAATTGAAGACGTGTAATGTACTTCTGATTGGATTAACTTGTCCATTTTGTGCAGCTTGCTTGAAGACTTATTTTAGATAAATTAAGAAGATTAAATCTGATGGGTGACCTTTGACAATTATTCTTTCAGGGGATGAGGTGGGGGGGTGAAGGACTCAGTGCTCTGATGCTGCTAACAATATATTTAGTATTCTCATGAAGAAGTCCTACTCTCTATCTCTTTCCCTGAAACCTTATTAGCTTCCCCAGCCATGATATAGTCATTATTTTGCTAAATCACATTTTCCCTCAAGAATGTTCTTAAGTGTTTTATCCTAGTGATGTCTGATAACACTTTTTTTTAACAGTCAGTGTGCCCACTGTGAGACAGATTTTCTTTACTGTTAACAAGAGATGAAACTACACAAGTGTAGAAAAAGTGATGGCTTGCCATTGGGTCTCTGTGTTAGTTCTTTCTTTTGAACATAGTCTAGGATAAGGTAGTTTTCAAAAATAATTTACTGTATTTGTGTACCTGGGATATCTATGGGTTGATCTGCCTTCTAGAAACAGGTGAGAAAGAAGGATCTCAAATTCTGTAATCAATAAATAATTGTTGTGACATCCACTAGTCTTCATTTAACCATAGGAAGATGCCTGAAGATCCTTCAAAAACCGTTTATTACTGTTAATTAGATTATAATGCCTACTCTTTGAAGACAAGTTCATTAGAATGTGACTCCTTTGTGAATAAGAACTATCATCTTTCTTCCTTTCTTTCATTTCCCAAGTATTAGCCTAGTGTCTTGCATAGAGTAAGTGCTAGATACATACTTGTAGAGTAACAGTAGGGCTCTGAGTTTGTAAAGACAAACAAAATCTAGTCCCCACCTTTACAAAGTTTATAATCTGTCAGGTAATTAATCCCACTATTAAAAAATCAGAGTTCTGCATTATAATTAAAAATTCCTTCTCCTATAAAATAAAAGCTCTTCCTTACCTCTCTTAGATGGACAAATGTTTCCATGAGTTATCCTTGAAGATGATTACTTCATTATGTCCTATAGAGCTTTTCCTGGGTTAAAATAAAGCAAACTGTGACCTTAACATGACTTTCCCAAAGATCTTTTAAATCCTCTCATTATTGTGATTATTTTTTATTATATTAGATCATCTAACTTCCCCACCTTTCTATCAGCCAATCAGAAAGTTTGTCTAGCCAGTTATCTTGGAAAAAAAGAGACAGAAATCAAGGAAGAAAAAAAATACATGGTTCTGTATTCCATTAATCACTGAAGTCAATACTATATGCATGGTTCTACTTCTGGAAATAATTTCAATGAAAAGGGCACTAGAGTTATAATTTCTTCTTCAAAGTGAAATATATGAATGTCACTTAACTTAACAAAGCCTCAGTTTCCTCTATTGTAAAAATGAACACAATAAAGATTACAGTACCTCTGTCAAAGACTTATTGTGGGGATCCGATAAAATAATCTACAAAAAGCACTTTGTAAGTTTTCAAGCACAATTTCAATATTAAGATTTCAATGAACAGTTCTAATTTAATATTCTTTATTTAAAACCAGATAAAACAGAGATAAAAATAAATTCAAGATTATATGGCAATCAAACCATTTCTTTTTACCATGTATTTGTCATCATTGGTTTATATACAAAAGCTCAGGCCCTGGATATCTTTCAAAGAAAGGCTTCTGACTTTCTGAAGTGTCAGGAAAATTTTTGTCCATGGGTGGTTGCTCTCTCCCTCCCTCTCTCCTTTATCTTCTTCATGTTTGGAAATAGATGTGATTATTTATTTGTTTTCTTTCTGCCCTCCCTTATCCTTCCGTTATTTTTGGTACCAGATCAGAATCATTTTGGAAAGTCCTTTTGTTTGTTGGTAGTCTAAGAATCGAAGGGTCTCTAGTTGGACAGTAGGCTCAGCTCCGGGTGATTAGAGAACATTTCATACAAAGATGTTTGATGTCCATGTAAGTGGTTTCTTATCTGCTTGCTTTGTTCCTCTGGGCATCCAGCAAATGTGAAGTGTCTAAATGACCATATATTCTAATATTATAATGAGCCATATGCTTTCCTTGTCAGAATTGGTCTTTTCTCACTCTCTTTAGCATTTTTATCTTTTCCGCTTTCTTTGATTCCATACTATTGTGACTTCCAGTAACCGGCCATCTGAACTGACTGATTTCAATACAGTATATAAAATGGACTGGATTAGCAGATGGTCAGCTAATGTTTTATGCAAATAGCTATGTAATGAAGTATGATTTGATAAAGCAGATTTCTCTCCTGGGTACTTCCTCCTTCCTTCTCTTGAAATATCTATAAGCATCTATAAATGTATGCATTCTTATACCAATACACACAAATATGTATTCTCCAGTGGGCATGTAGGAAAAATATCCTTATAACTGTATTTGTTTCCTCCACTGTTTTCCTCCACTAGTCATTTAGAGTACACACTTGGCACTCAGCTCAGTACTAGGAAGACTCCATGCATCGCTTCCTCCAGCCCTGACATCAGTGATGCTCTGTGGCTCATCCAGTAGCAGGTGTTGAACAGTGATATAAACAGCATTTTGTCTGCCCAAGCCAAAACCATCCTGCTCCCAGTCTCTGTTGGCCAATGGAACACTGATGCCAAAGTCACTTCCCAAGTCAGGTATCAGGCGTGACAGTTCATTATGCCGTCTGCCAAACCACTGGCCCATCGAAACCCTTATTTTAAATATGAAGGCAGAGTAAACATTTCTGTCAAGCAAATAACTTGTGATTTTAGGTGACACATTCTTTCTGGTCTTGAAGATTGCTCTGTGTTTGATAAATCGAGGGCAGAGATGAAAATGCAGCTAATTCTCTAACATCAGCCTTGTTTTTTAACATATTGACCGTCTGGTTGTACAGACTTTGGAATATAGCAGAATAAAGCCAGCCCCTTTCTCCACTACAGAATCCCTTTGAGAAAGAGGCAAAAGGAGAGAGAAGGAAAGAGAGAAGGAGGGAGGGAGATGGGGAGGAGATACAGACAAAGACAGGAACAGAGAGAGAGGGAGAGGGAGAGAGAGACTAAGAGAAATACAGAGACAAAGAAACAAGACAAAGACTAAACCCATTTTAAGAAGAATATGGACAAACTGGAGAATATTGAGAGGATGAGCAACAGAAGAATGAACAAATTGTGCAAGAAGAATTAATTGAAGGGATTGTGAAGGTTTAGTCTAACAAAGAGAAGACTCAGAAGAGAATTAATATCATGTATTCATGTATGTGTAGGAATGACATGGATTTTTCTGCTTAGTGTTGAAGTACATGACTAGAAATAATGGGAGAGAGAGGAAAGATGTTAATGACTGAGGGCTATATGAGGGAAAACCTCCTAAAAGTAAAAGGTCCTAAAAGTAGGACTTGTCCAAAAATTGACTAAAGTGTCAGGGAGACTTTGCTCTTCTTAATAAACTTTTTGAACAAAGACTAGATAACTATTTGTTGAGAATATTAGGGGAGTGGTTCTTGTTCAGGTTGGCTTACTGGCCACTGAGGCCCCTTCTGATTTTGAGTTTCTCTGATTCTGTGATCCCACCTTGGCTCAACCTGATTTCTCCCTTAATTGTCAGTAGGGAACAACATGGTACAATGGCATGAATACTGTCTCTGTGGTTAGAGGAACTAAGTTCAAATCTGGTCTCTGATGTTTACTGCCTTTCTGATTTTGTATGAGTTACTTCACTTGCCTAAGAATAGATTTCCTTATCTATAAGATGAGAAGGCTTGACTGGCTGATTTCTGGAATCCCTTTCAGGGCTCAATCAAAAATCTTATGAACCTGATCAAATCTCTTCTTTGAGAAGATGGGAAAACAAGAGCAAGAGTGAGAATGAGGGAAACAGAAACACAGCAGAGACAGACAGATAGCGATGAGAGACAGAGACTGAGGAG
>JAJPUD010001857.1:0-99917 GCA_023553655.1 Myrmecobius fasciatus | reverse complement strand
GATAGAGACACAGCAGAGACAGACAGAGATGAGAGACAGAGACTGAGGAGACAAACAAGAGACAGAGAGATAGAGACACAGCAGAGACAGACAGACAGAGATGAAAAACAGAGACTGAGGAGACAACAGAAGAGACAGAGAGATAGACACAGCAGAAACAGACAGAGATGAGAGACAGACTGAGAGACAAACAGAAGAGACAGAGAGACAGAAATAAAGTGACCGAGAAACAGAAGAGGCAGACAGAGAGAGACAGACAGATGCTTTCTATTATACCTAATTTGTACATGTACATATATATGTCTAGAAATATATCTTTTAGCACATGTAGTGACTGTATGCTCCGGATTTACTCTCCCAATCCCCTAAGACTAGATTGGATCCCCAGATTTTGCCTGGATTAATCTCCACCTCTGTATACTAGGGATACCCCTGAGAGTCGGTGGGGTTCTTTTGATGCTATAGATCCAAGGTCACTCTGGTACATTGTCCAAACTGGACTTGGCTCTAGCTATCTCAGGAATGTATTAGAGGTCCTAGAACTCTGGTTTCTTGTTTGAATTTTCAAAGTTCAAAAGTTTGTCTTTTGATCCATTCTATCTCTCATATTCTATCAGGAACAAATTAAGCACAAGGACAGAAAAAAACCTGTGCTATGTACTCATGTCAGTCCAGGTTGGGTGAGCAGACACCTGGTGTTACCTCCTTGTCTCCCCTTCCAGAGCTTCATTTTTTTGATCACACAGGAGAAGACAAAGATCAGTCAGTGCCTTTTTGTGCCCACTCTGTTCTCCCTCAGCAGCTAATCAAAAGGGTTTTCTTTATCACTGAGCAAATAGACAAATAGTAGTAGTTCCAGGTACTTGCACCTGATGTGAAGTAGAAAGCCAGACTCCTCTTTTCTCCAACATCATGCGCTTCCAAAAACAGGTTCTCCCAGCCCTCACCCTCTCCTTCCCCCTCTGTGGGCTTGGGCTATTGGCAGGTCCACTCTTAGACCGGACTGTGGTTGGCCAGCAGCTGCTATTTACATAGGACTTTGTGATTTTCATGGATTTTACATTTGTTCCTCAAACAATCATTTAATGTACTTACTATAATTACCCTCATTTTATAGATGAGAAATAAAAACATGATAGTGTTGGGGATGTAGCCCTGGTCTCCGAGTCAAGAAGACCTGAATTAAATGCTCTCTTAGAAACATACTGTCCCTAGATAAGTCAGTAGTAGTCTTATAGAGAAAGAGCCAACCTTCACGTCAGAGGAAATTCCTCACTGAAAGCTCCCTGAATGAAAGCTCAGTCTCTTCTAAAAATAAAGAAATTGCAGCTGGTGGCTGGCAAGTGACTTTCCTAGGATCACCCAGCAAGTCAGTGTCAAAGATAAAATTTGGAGTCAGGGCTTCCTAATTCTGGATCTTACGCTCTAGGATGTCATTTACTTGTGCCTCCAGTGTGACTCACATGCATTAGATGGAATGGTTACTAAATTAATTAAATAAGAGGGGTAGGGAAGAAACAGAGGGCCAGAATATTTTTTGCAGAATAAAAAATACAAAATTTTCAAAGTAAATATTCATTTTTTCTTTAGAAATGAAGGGTCCATGTGGTATAAACAGATATATGTAAGACATTCTTTTCTGAATAAATGGGAAGACCATGACTCTCCATTTCTTTATAAGTCAAAACTGTGGCAACTCCTGAGCAATTACCTTTGAGGGAATCTTACAGATCATGCTGGTATCTGTGTAACAAACTCCACGAACCTACTATCTTTGTGGCTTCAGTACCTGAAACATTATGTGCAACTAATAAATGCTTATGGTTTTATAGATCACTTGCTTCAACTACAGTAAATAATCTGGTCCCATCTTTTCCCCACTGCAAGTACTCTGCTATTAGGTATATTAATAAGTAGAGTGCTTGAACATACACAACTGAGTTTCAGTGCGGGGAAGAGGAGGATGGTGGAGGCTAGGGGAATTGATACCAATAGCAATAACAAATTAAGAGAATGACTTTTTGCCATAAATAACGCCTGGCAGAGTGCCATCCTGCACCATTTCATTTGAGCTCAGGCCTTATATTATGATAGGATGATATTTAATAAACATGAATGTCTAGTGATGTTTTAGCGATAATTCAGAAACCATTTCATGAACTCAGTAGGGTTTTAAAATCTAAGTAGTCAACAGCATTCCAGATATCAGTCCAGGAAAAATAACATAGACAGATGCCACAAATACAGAAGGTGCAGGAATTAACCATGCTAGTTCTGAGGCATTGAATAGAATTAATCATGGTATCATTATTTATTCACATATATTAAAAGTGGCCATGTTCACAGTTCGACAGAAGGTCATGTTTGGTTTTATCAAATGGGATAATACATGGGAAATGGTAAATTGAAATACTGGGATTCAATCCTGACTCTATCATTTAACTCTTTGTAGTATTATATATAGTACCTAATTTAACTCTCCTACTTTTATTTTCCTCATGCGAAGAAGGTAAGAGACCAGAGGCTTTAGAAGGCTCCTTCTAGATCTCAATATATGATCCTAAGTGCATTGTAAAACTCGAAGCATTATGTAAATATCAGCTATTAGGATCAAAATAACATATCCTAGGAGACCTGCAAAGTCTTTTTCCCAACTCCATTTAACAGATAAGGAAACTGAGATCCAAATATTAAGTTTACCACTCATATATTCAGTAGCAGAGCCTAGATTTGAACACATATTGTACTTTTACATATTTTCTTATATATTTTCATAATCGAAAAGTTGTTAAGTCTGTAGCTTTATATGGTAGTGTTCTGATCACTTTAAAAAAATTAACTGAAGCTCTAAGTATTGTCATGTTCATTTATAACCTGATGGACAATTTTGATATGCCTCAGAGGACCAGAACTACTATCAATATTTCATTGGATTAAGGAAGTTAATAATTGCTTCTCTCTCTCTCTCAGGCATCTGATACAATTAACTAAAAGTGGAGATGACACAGAATTTTCAGAGAAGCTCAAGGCGCAGTGGACTTCTCATGGCCTAGAAGAGGTACAGCTTTTCAATTACTCTGTCCTGCTTAGCTTGCCGGGCTCTTCTCCAAATACGGTGACTCTGAAGAACAGCAGCCAGTGCTTTTATCCTAATGGGCAGCCATGTGACCAAGAACCCAGCAAGGATCCCAGCCAAGGACCGCTGTATTCATATGCTGCCTACTCTGCCAGAGGAACTCTCGAGGTAATATGACCATTTGTCTCTGTCATTTACAGTGAAATGGAATTAGAAAACACCAGCTTTCATCTAAATTGAACTCTCTGGCAAGATGTGAGTGGTGGAAATGTCTGTTATAGGCTCAGAGACTGGAGGGAAGGGAAAGACTTGCAGTTCTGGACCCTCCAATCTACCTTCTTGTTGACATGTTTTGAAAGTGAAGACATATAATAAGAATTTAATACTATTGTGTGGTATGATTAATTCCTCCTAATTTAAACCAGTTCTGATGATGAAAGAAAAACACTTTTTCACACCTTGCTTCCTAATTATTGAATCAGTCCATCAGCAAGTATTCATTAAGGATCCCCTGTATTCTAGACACTGAGCTAAGTATTGCGTATGGAAAGATCAAAATGAAACTATCCCTTCACTCAAAAAACATACACTTGATTGAGAAAACATTAATGGAGTGATAAAAAATAGAAAGACACAAAGTTGGAAGGTACTCCTCTGTGACTGTCTTCACAGAAAAAAATGTGGTAGAAAATGGTTTGGATGATTATTTTTAAAATAACATTATCAAGGATTTTTTCAGCAGGAAATTAAAGAGGAATATTCTTAGTTGCTTAATTTCCTATTTATATATTATATAGCCTGAGAATACAGTTTTTGAAAGAATGTTTAAATTTTAGCCATGAAAGGCATGAAACAAGTGAAATGTTTTCCTTAAATAAAAAAAAATGTAAATATACTCCTTGGATAATGTCCTGATTAGGATTGTATGACTTCTGGATGAAAACTAGCTTAGAACTCTACTTTAGGTGCCAATTTTGGACAGGTCTTTATCCACCCTATTCTTTCTATTGATTTTGCCACCCATCTTATTTCAGTCCTTAATCACCTCTTACCTAGATGATTGCAGTAGCCTCCTAAATAATATCCTTGCTTCCCTTCTTTGATCATTCCAATCTAATTTCACACAGTACCTAAAGTACACAGTTCCTAATGTGCAATCCCTATGTTTGAAATGCTTTGCTAATTTCTAATTCTCTTTAAGACTCAGATAGTGTCCCCTAGATAAGATCTTTCCTCCTTTACCCATTTGCTAGTTTTCTCCTCATTCCTGAAATGACTTTTCATTCATAGGTTTTTGTATATTTATCTGTATCTTTTCTATATCTATATCTATCATCTATATACACATATGTGAAAATGTTTCTAAACACAACTGGATTTTTATACACACATAGTTATAGATTAAAAACATATACTTTTGTGTGGGTGTTAATATGTGTCTATATATATATATTTGCATGTATATATTTGTGCATATATATTTGTTATGTATATCTATATGTATTCATGTTTATATATTCAGTTATATATAGAAATATTCAGATACAGTCACATATGTATATAATGTCTGTGCATGTACATGTGTGTGTCCCAAAAATCTCTTACTGAAACTTTAAGCTACTTTAAATCTGTCCTGAGACTTTTGGGATGCTCCATATTTTTTTATTTCTAAATTTGTGTGTAAATTGTATCCCTCAAGAGAATGTGGGCATCTTGAAGGCCATTTCTTTTGTTGATCATGGTTTGATATCCCATGGTTTTGCTACAAGCATACTAAATACTTAATAATAGTTGCCTTAATAAGTACTTGCCAAGGGAAATGGGTGATCTGGTATGACCACACCTAGAATGCATGTATATTTTCAGCTGTAGGGTTTTAAGAAGGGTGTTGATAATCTAGGAAGCAGAAAAAGGTAGTCAAAGTAGGACATAGCCTGAAGATTAGTTGAAGAAACTAAGCATGCTTCAGCTGAAAAGAAAAGATGGATGTGGCACATGATGGCCATTGTCAAGTATCTGATGGATTGTCACTTACTGGGTGGGTCCTGATTTTTTCTGTTTAGCCTCAGAGAGAATTATGAGGAATAATGGCTACTAGTAACAAAGGGCAGATTTCATCTTTATGTCAGGGGCAAAAAGCTTCTAAAAATGGCTTCCTTGAGAGAAGGGAAGAATTACCCTACCACAGGTCTTCACACAGAGACTGGTTAGAGATTTTGCATAGAATTTAACATGTTCGTGTATTAATTGCACTGGCTAGCTTCTGAGGAATTTCCAACTTCATATGATAAAAATTATCTTTTTGACAATTATCAGTTTAATAGTATAAGCTGTGATCAGATCTTTGAGACAAAAAAGACAACTTTAGCTTTCAGGAAAACTTAGCCATCATTGATCACTTATTTATAAGCTTTCTTTTGAATGACAATAATATCAGATATTCCTATAACCTTAAAGTTTGCAAAATGATTTGTATCCATTTTCTCATATGAAGGTCATAACCATTGTTATGAGAGAGTTAATATAGAAATTAGCTCCCCTCCTTTTTCAAATAAACTGGAATTTAAAGAGACTTAGTGACTAACTCAGTAACACCCAGAGAAGAAGTTTCAGGATTTGAAGTCATATTTTTCTTGAGTAGGGGTTAGCACTTGGAACACTAAGCAGCACGGACTGCATATATAGTCACAACAGGTAAAATTCAGGAGGAAAAATCTTGGTCATGGACTGCATGTCACATCATGGTGCTATGATTACTGGTTAATTCTGAAACTGTAAATAACACAATTGCAGAAAAGAGTCTTCATTGCTAATTATAAGAATACTATGTAACATTATTTCCCCGTTTTCTTCTTTAGTATTTGTCTCTCTCTTGTTCTCCTTGTGGACAAAAGGAAAATATATGTGTTGATGGTAAAGCAGGTGCTTCATAGTTTTTTGACTATCTTAATGAAAGAGTGTTGATTTTCTAGAGAGATATCGGTACCAAAAGTGTTTCTAATAGAGTGCCACTGGGTTCTGTTATTGCCACTTCTGTTTGATTTTCCTTCTCTTCCCCACCTCCCTTCCTCTATTGTATCTGTATTTATATCTATTTATCATCTGTACACATATGTATGAAAATGTATCTGAAACATAGATGTAGATATAAACATACGACTGAATTTCATACATGTGTGTGCTCTATTTACAGCATCACATAGCTTCCCTGATTTTTTTTCTAAAAAAGGAGCATAATAATAAACTTTACTTTTAACAAAAACTAGAAAGATTATTTGTTCTGGCACAGCTCAGAATGAAGACTCAAAAATATATTGCATTTCAGATGGAAATTCAGAAGCTATGAGGGAATTTTGGCTTGATAATATTTTATGGGGAAAAACACCTAGGGTAGAAACTGACATAATACTATGATGATTGACTATGATTGACTGCACAAAGCAAAACAAAAACAAAGAAAAAAATCCAAGCAAATCCAATACCCCCCCAAAAAACCCAAAATAAACAAAAATCTAAACTGCCTCAAGAGATAACAGATAGCAGGCCTGGTACTCTGCCTTGGTCACACTACAGTGAAGTATTGTATTCCTTTCTATATACAACATCTTAAGAAATATTTGGCAAACTTCCCCTTGTTTAAAGTTGAAATACATGATCTTTGAAATTAATGCCAAGTCTAAAAATCTATGATCTCATTCTTTCTCCCTTAATTTAATCCCTTGAGAATAAAGTGAGGGAGGACAGGTATGTCACTCCTAATTTTGGTTGTGATAAAAAGAGTTATGACTTCTACAAATCTATATCATTGATTTGGATTAATAGAGTCAGGGGTAGAACTCTTTGCCTAAAGCAAAGGGATTATGCATTGTATCTACCATATTCCTGATTATGACTTGAACAAGATTAAAATGTAATTTTTTCAAGATATATAAAAATACAGTAGAATAAAAGTAATGTTAATATGTGGTTTTCAACATGTGTCTGCCAAGATCCTTAGGCATAGTTTTATAGCCCTTTTTTTCTATTTGCATTTAACATCACTGCCCTTAACCAGATTGTACCCCCAAGTCTCCATATTTTAATTATTTATTTGCCATCTTAACTTCCACTTGATATATATGGATATAATATAGAAAAATGAAAGGAATATTAGATTTGAAGGAATATATATATATATATATATATATATATATCAGCTGTGCCATTTAGTGCCTAAGTGACTTTAAGAAAGTGAACATAATTCTCTAGGTGTTGGTGTTTTCATAGCCAAAAAAAAAAGGAGAGGATTCTAGATGGCATCTAAATTTTCTTATAGCTTTAACTCTATGGATATAATGAGATATACATACAAAGAGAAAACAAAAAAAATTAAAAAGGCATAACTTATCAAACATATCATAATATAAAATTGTAATAATAATGTCCCAGGTGCTGTTCTAAACTTTAGGGATATAAAAATAAGCAAACAAAGACTATTCCTCCTTTTGAGGATCTTACATTCTACAGAGAGAAGACAATAAATACAAAGGAATTGTAGGTGAAAGAGGAGATGGTCTGAGTGGAGCTATCGTGGTGTAAAAACAGCCAGAAATTTCTATGGAGACTTGGATTCTGAGAGATAAGACCAAAGCTGACCTATCTTAGCCTAAGAACAGTTCCAAGGATCAATTCCAATTTTCCAGTGGGAATAAAGGTGGAGATAATGACCTGAGTGGAGATGGCATGGCATGGAGGTCAGTGGGAAGTGATGATCAATTGAAATGGGTAAATTATATCCAGAGAAATGTTTTCTCTAACATTAAGATTTCAGTTGGCGGTGTTAAAAAGGGGAGAGTGTAAATGCTTTATTTCCTCACTTTTGAAGCTGTCGGTTAGCTGATAATTTTAATAATGTGACAGGTTTTTCTGATGATAGTTCCTGGGATCTTTGGGACCATGTTGCCCAATTGTAAGATTTTTGCAGAATAAACTTTGTTCTGTGATAATATCTAAAGATTTCTTTGAAATTCTATGTTCACTGCTCTACCGACTCACCCTTTTTTTTTTCTTTCCTGCTGTACAGGCTCATACTTGCTTTCAGCCAAAGGAATCCTGGCAGGAGTCTTAAAACTAATGAAAAGTTAATAAAATATTGAATGTGCATGCAGAAGGTTGAAGGCATAGCTCTACAAATTTTTGTTCTCTTCATGGCTCTTTTCCTTTCCTTTCTCTCCTCTCTCCCTTCTCCTTCTCATTTCTTACATATAATGCCAGTTTTTTGAGACTGTAGAAAAATTAGTCATCCTTTGCCTCCTGACAGATCATTACTATAGGACATCTAAGCAGTCACCTTTCATTTTCTTTATCCTCTCAAATCTCTGTTGATTATAGCACTTCAACTTCCAATGCTCTCAGTATTCAGCTGGAGAAGGAAGGATAATGTTATCTCATCTCTTAAGAGTTCCTGTCCCTTGCCTGGTACAGATAAATGTTACCTGGTAACATTTCCCTTTAATAATTTAATGTGTTCTGAATTCTTCATACCAAAAAATGAGTATTTCTATATTTTTCAACCTAACCATGCTTATTTCTAGCTGGTTTCTACAAATTATTTGGTTAGTAGAGTGACTCTGGCTGTAGGAGATATACATTTCTTATTAGAAATCTACCTCTTATTTTTCCCCAGCTTGATATTAATTAACAAAAAGCTTCATCTCCTCCTCCTTCCCCCTAGTGGGGCAAAAAGCAGCACAATTCCATGAAATATTTTCTTGAACATAATAATACTGTGCAACCCAATCAAAGAATCTTCAGATTGTCGATTTCCAACTGGGTTTGACTAAGTCAAGCTGCCAGCAAGTTTCAGAGGCAGCATTTGAATCCGGATCTTCTTGATTCCAAGGCTAACACTCTATCCTTCCTGACTTGCTAACTCATAACAAGCAATTATAGCATTTGGGATAAATTCAGCTGAGCATGAGGTGGATGAGTAAATCTTGGAAAGATCCTGAGTCTTGGGACACAAGGTTTCATTGGAGGAGAGAATCCCTCCCTCCCCCCCCCCACTGGAGGATTATTACTATAGTCAGACATTTGGGGACATCACTAATTATTTATTAGAGGCATAAACAGGATGGACTGGATGAAAAAGTAGCTCTTCCTGAAGGAAAGTAGGTCTCAGGTCCTTCCTCACTTACTGGGTGTGAGTGACCTATCTAGGAGTCTCTAGTTCACTCTATGTTTCCATGTCTACCCCAGGTGGGTCCTATCATTCTGTGGGAGAGAATGACTTGTCTTCCAGAAATCACATTCTTTATCTTTGCTATTAGTAGACAGACCTCACTCACCAACATCAGGAAGGATGGCAATAGCAGGAGTGGGGAGGACATGATGGAGGGGATGTATGGTTAAGGAAACTGTGACTCAAAGTTGGGAAGGATCATGAGATATGGGAGCTCACCTAGGAGAAAGAAACATTCCTATGTTCATTCATAGGAGAAAGAAAATCCCAAGGATTTCCAAGGTAAAGAACTCGGGGAATCAGCTGGATGTTGATCATGGCAGATTTGCATTTGTTCTGACTGGCTAGGTTGTGGTTTGTTTTGTTTTTCAGTCATTTCACTCTCGTTTTTGGTTGTTGTACAACCAAGGGGTTACCCATCATCACATAGCCAGTACATGTCAGGCTCAGTACTTGGACCAAGGTTTTCTTGGTTATGGGATTCATTCTCCTTTTTTTCATAGATGAGTAAAATAAAAGCTACTTGCCAATATTCACAGAGTTAGCAATTGTTAGAGACTAAATTTAAAGCCATACCTTCCAGAATCTTTCTATTTGCTTGAGATAGCTACCAGCCAAAGTAGATAGAACCTTGGGCTCAGAGAGTCTAGAACATCTGGTGAAATCCAGACTCAACTACTTATAGTTACATGTCCTTAGACATGACATTCAACCTCTTCCTGTCTCAGTTTCCTCATCTGTAAAATGGATATAGTAGTAGCATGTACCTTTCAGATGCTATGATTTGTGAAGATCAAATGGAAAATACATTTGTACTTTGCAAATTCTGAAGTGCTACATAAAAGCTAGTTTTGTTATTATATCATCTTTTGAAGAACAATTTAGCTTTAGTTAGAGACACAACTGCATGTAGTCATTAAGTGATATATTTTTTCATTTTGGACCATAACCATTCATGAAACCTATTAACATATATAAGGCATTAACATTCACCACAGTTTATGGCACATAGTAGGTGCTTTTAAAAAATGTTTTTGACTAGCTAATTAAGATCTGTCCCTCTGAGATTCCAGCATCAAAATATTACCGTAATTCCTAATTTAAATCAACCTGGGGATGTTTTTGATACCTGTGTTTCTAGTAGGCTTCTTTTTTAATCTGGAGTATATTTTATTTACTTAGTCTTTAAAGAATTCTTAAGTTATTATAGTCTGTCTGCCAAAAGAACCACATAGCTCCTTTTTGTTTTGACAAGGTTATTTCTAGAATAGTAGCATTCCCTTCCTTTGTAGGGCCATCCTGTCCATTCATCATAGGGCCATTTTGTGTGAGCTATCCAATTTGTGCTTTCTGGTAACAGTCTAAACAGCATTTGTGATATCTGAGATCTACTTCGAAAACCTACTTAGTGCCAGCATGATGGATGATGTACTTTGCAACTTCTTTGGAATTCATCATGCATTGGAAAGGTGACATTGTTTACCCCGTCATCATGACAGGTGGGTCAGTAGAAGGGTTCTAAGGAGACTTGTCCTGTCAGTTGTGAAATACATATTAGAATGGATACATAAATAATTTAGCATGGGTAAGGTTGGCTTGGGGGAATAAACACAGACTTGTATTTTTATTAAAAGGTAAGGATCAACTATAATTCTGTGGCAAGGTCAAAGATTTTGCTGACAACTTTCCATTAACTTCATAAATAGGCTGTTTGGCTTTGCATTTCATTTCTGTACTTGAAAAAAAATACAGAAAAACAAAAAAAAATATTACCTTTAAAGGACTATGTACTATTATTTTTTCTGTGATTTTATTTTTGTCTCAGTTATTTTCCTGTTACATTTTTCATATGTTTATTTGATTATCAATTCCAAAAGCATGTGTTAGGCTCCCTTTCCTCAAGACGTTTTACATGTACATAAATGAGTTTATATAACATGTTCAAAAGAAGTAGAAAAATATTTTAAAAGACACTTAGGTCTAGGAGTGGTTGAACATTAGGAAAGGTTTCCTAGAAGAAGTATTATTTCAGTTGAACATTGGAAGAAACTAGGGATTCTGAAAGATTGGAAGTTAAAAGGGGAATCCATCTCAGTCATATTGGACAGACTAGAAAAAATACAAGATAAGAGATTTGTGAATAGGCAACCGCAAATAGTCTTGTTTGACTGGAATATATTATAGCCAACCCCTTAACTGGATATATGATATGATGACATTGGTGGTCATATATTGGACATTAGATAGTAGAAATAACAGAAATAATTAAAATTGTACTTGTAATATGCCATGGAAACTGAAAACAAATCTTGTGCTTGGCTTCCTGAATTATTCCAAATTTGATATAATGTGATGAATATTAATTGATAAGGAAGAAAGCTCCTTGATGACAATGACTAAATATTAAAATGTAAATAATACCCTGCTGTGTATTTTGAATTAAAACTGCCAGCTTGAAAGAATGAAAAGTATTCTTGAAGGTGGAATGATATATCATGTAGAACTGGGCTTTTACAACCCTTCTTGTCTATACAGATAAAGTATCAAGACTTGGTGGTTTGTTAACATAAAATCTGAACAGCATACCCAATATTTTGTCAGGTTATCTACAAAGAAAAATACAGTTATCCTTATTGCCTTATAGGTGTATGTCTCTTTCCTTTTGGCTAGGAGAATCATTATCTCTCTCTTTTTTTGTGATACTTTCAGACAAAAGCTACCTTTCAGTACTAATCCACAGAGTGGCTTTGTGAAGTTGGTTCTATATGATTCCGCGTCCAGAATGAAATATCAGGAAATTGCAGAAATAGATTTACAAAGCAATCTTGTAGCTTCTCACATGATATCAAAGACTCTGCTGATTCACTATCCCTGGACATAAGAACTTTGGATGGTTTTTAGTAGTGATGATTGGTGTGAATTAATTGTCTGCTCTACTTTCTTTGTCTCTTGCCCAGGCCCCATTTCAAGAAAAAAAAAAAAAAGACTTCTCTGTAAGGTGGTTGGGTTGGGCTGTTACCAATGTCCAACAATCAATCAATAATCATTTATTAAATACCCACAATATGTTGTACACTATTCTAGGGGACTACAGACAATAAAACAGAAATTGAATGCCTCAGATGGCTTGCATTCTTTTGAGGAAAACAATATTGATAGATGGATGGATAAATAGATAGATAGATGGATGGATAGATAATCTGACAGACAGATGGATAGATATATAATAGACAGACACGTAGACAAATAAGCAAGACAGATGAATGGATAGATATGTAGATAGAGGCAGACAGCCAAAGAAATATAAAGAAATATAAAATATAGAAAAAAAAAGTCTTAACTTCTCAAACCTCAAAAATGAACTAAGATATTTGATATCCTCTGTATAAAATATTTCTAAAATAAATAAGGGGAACTTTAGTGGGAAGACAGTCACATGATCTAAAAGGTTTCGTTATTGAAGTTTTTCTTTGCTTTTTGTTGTGCTTGTATTTGTTGTTTTGTTTTTCCGAAACAAAATCAAGTGGCCCAGATGTTTATGCAATCTCTGTCTTGGAATTTTTATAAACATCCTCATCAAGTCAACTGAGTCTGAGTTTAGGCCAAATTTGAGAAATTGTTGGTCATGGTAATAGTGCTAAACTTAGACTGAGGAGAACCACTGGACATTCAAATCTAGCTGTACCACGAATGCCCTTTCTAATCCTGAGTAATTTATTTCCTGAATCTGAAATTCAGTACAATTTAAAGCATTAATTCTCTAAGCAGCAAAAGTAGAATGTATGACCCTGAATAAGTGATTTCATTTCTTTCTTTGGGTCAATTCCCTTGGAATTTACTCAATTTCTTCATCTGTACAAATGAGAAATTGGGACTAGATAGTCTTATTGAAGGGCCCTTCGCATTCAAAATTCACAATTCTACAAGCCAATGGTGGGTAGTGAAGCATACAGTGAATAAGGTGTCAGGCCTAGAATCAGAAATACTCATCTTCCTGAGTTCAAATCTGGCTTCAGACACTCATTGGCTGAATGATCTTGGGCAAGTCATTAAACCTCATTTGCCTGTTTCCTTATCTGTAAAATAACAAGAGAAGGAAATGGCAAACCACTCAAGTATCTTTGCCAAGAAAAATCCCAGTGGGGTCACAGAGTCAGCAATGACTGAAAAAACATCCAAGCAATAAGAAAAATGAGTCTATCACCTACTAAGTCAGAGAAAGTTTGCATTCTGCATCAGTGGAAGGAATTTTCATGTCAGGAATTGTCTGAACTCCTGAAATCAAATAAGCCATTGCAAAGATTTTTTTGCACAAATTTGAGATGAGATTACTTATACTATGTGTACTACTCCATAAATTTGTTGGGGAAAAAGCCCACTATGTTTCTTAAAAGTGATAGTAGCCATTTAAATCTCCTTGACATTAGGAATAGCTTCATTTTTGTCTCTATTGTGTTTAATAGATGCCTAACAAATTGTTATTTTAATAATTGGGATTGAAGCACTTACCTAGTCCTGGTCTATAAATAGGTAATATGACTCCATTGCTTCTGGAAAAGTTGGAGCAATTGCCTGCCTAAATCTACCTTTCCCTTATGTTTTCCCTTATTAAAATTTAGAGTATCTTGAGGAGAAGAACAGTCTCATTTTTGTGTTTGGATTTTTTTGTACCTATCATGGTTCCTGGCATATAATAGGCATTTAATAAGTGATTTTTAACTACAATTTTGTTCTTGAATTCAATTGGTGTTCAAATTAACATTATCAAATTAATTAATATAATCATATTAATTGAACATAATAACCCTGGCTTACTGATAATTATGGCTTCAGGATCCATGAAGTTATTGCATATCCACTTAACTTAAATTTCCCAATATGTGAGAAAATATAAATGAAAAAAAAAACTTAAAACATAATGCCCCTGGTTAAGCATTCATCATAATATTCTTGCTTGCTGTATTTTTGAAAAGATTGCATCTTCTGGCTGGGGGGAAAAAAACAAGCTCTGCTTTATGAAGTTCGATTAAGGCTCTAAAGTGGAAGTAAATATATATATTGATGAGAAGGCTAGATCAAGCAATCTGTATAATACATTTTTATTTAGCTACTTTTCTAGAAGAAAAAATAAACTTTAAAAATATGTTTTTTTCTTTATTTAGAGGAAAAAACTGTTCTTTAATATATCCAAATAGACATAATTCAGTGGAATTTGGGGGGGGGGGGGATCCAGGCCAGCAATGTCATTTTTCCTTTTGATTTATTTTAAAGTACATTACTCTGAAATGTTCATAAATGATGTGACATTCTTTGTCTCTCTCTTGGGTTATTTGTGGTTTCACACATAACATGAACATGGAGTTAAATCCATTTCAATGTCCTGGGCAACACATGATTTCAATGGTTGCTGCTAATCCATTCCTTTGACAACCTTAAAAAGTTCATGGTAAAAGTTGTTTCTATAGGATTCAGTTTCTTTATTTAAATGTAATTTGTTTTTAGTAGAAGTAATTTTCTGTTTATTTTTATCAGTGATCTTATGGAAGATTGAAGGAACTTTTTTTTCCAAACAAATCTGAACATTCTTTCGTACCTTTTACACTAACAAAATGAGTGTTATCATTAGCCTCAGAGTAGGAGAAAGAAAGATACCCTTCTCAAGTCTATTTGCAGCAGCTGTGCCATTTTGACTCTGAAATTCAATCCTTTCTGATATGGGCAACACTGGGGAACTTTCTTAGCCTTCCTGAAGATCGAGCTTATAGATCCATACTTCAGATCCAAATTTTCACATCAGTTACCTCAATTCTCAATTAATTGTCATCTTCTACCCCCTCTTGCCAAGCAAACTTCCTGCCTTCCTCAGAGGAACAAGATAGGGTTAAGGAAAAAAATGACTTCTTATTCCTTTCTCACAGATTAGTTCACTGAAGCAAATAGGAAAGTCATAGGTGAGACGTGGATTTTCTCCTGCTATGGGACTAATGATAACATAATCCTAGAGCTGAGCCAATGGAACACATGTTGCTGTCCATGTCACCTAGAAAATCCTGTCATCCTCTGAAATCCTCTTGCCTTTCTGCCCCATCAGCAGTGGTTACTGGCTTTTGAATGCTTCAGGTAGTTCCTTATCAGTCCATAGGTCTATCTGTACCAATATATTTTTACATATGGGCTAAAACAAAGACTGTGCTACATGGGAAGAGCTTTGAGAAGGTATGGTTATCTCTTTATCTACTTCAATAAAACTATTCTGAATATTCAATAAAGATGTTGAAACTAAGCAGGTAGCAACTCTGGATGATTATTTCTCTTCAGAAAAGCATGTTCATGTTGTCACTAAGCATTATATACTATATGTCACTGAAGCAAACAGTTCTAAGAAGGTGTGTAAATGTTTGAGTAAAAACAGGCCATGTGTTTAGAGAGGTTACAATTTTAACTGATGCTTTCCAGAGTTGTGATCTTCAAGAGATTTCACTTGATGAAAAGCCCTTGAGCAGGAAAAAAACAAACAAAAAGTAAAGATAAAAAATCTACCCAAGAAATGCTAAAAAAAAAAAGACTTTTGAATGAAGGATGTTTTATAGGTACTGGAATTCTTTTAAGTGAGAAGGACAGTTAATTTTCAAATCTATGATTGCAGAATGTGAAGCTAGAAAGAGGGCTTAGAGATTATTAGCAAAAAAGTTAGGGAAAGATTAAATAAATAAACCGAGAGGACAGATTGGGCAAGTGACCTTTCTGAAGTATCCACATTGGTACTAGTTGATGGACAACATTTTGTTAAACAACTATAGTGTACCAAGCACTGTGATACAGATAAAAAATGTTATATCTCTGCCTTCAGAGAGTTTACATTCTGCTGTAATACTAGGGAAATAGATTTAGGATTGGAAGGGACCTTATAAACTATATGATTCACCTTCTTGATGGAAAGCCCTTGAGCAGGAAAAACAAACAAAAAGTAAATCTACCCAAGAAATGCTTTAAAAAAAGACTTTTGAATGAAGGATGTTTTATAAGTACTGGAATGCTTTTAAGTGAGAAAGACAATTGCTTTTTAAATCTATGATTGCAAGATGTGAAGCTAGAAAGAGGCCTTAGAGATTATTTAATCTTCCCCTAATTTTTTTTGCTAATAAATAAACTGAGAGGACAGATTGGGCAAGCCATAACCAGAATTCAAAGCTAGTTTTTCTGATTCCAAGACCTATGTTCTTTCTACTACTGCACAAATAGAAAATACTGTTACAGACATTTCAGCCCAGGTTCTCCATCCTCATACCTAAGGGTTTTTCCAGTACACTACAGATAAATAGCATGTCTTTCATTTGAAAAGCATTGGTGTTAGGCCATGTGAATGCCAAAGTTCAATTCCTTTATTTGGAAGACTCTTTGGTCTAAAAAAATAATACAGGCTCATTTTTTACTTTTTCTGATCTCTAAAATTTCTGATTTAATATGAAATGACTTCAAATTAGAGTTTATTTCCAAATTTGACAATCCACAACTCCATCGATACTTGGCAAAAACTTGAGACTATGTTCTAACCCCTTACAAGTAGAGGAGGTATGACCAAAAAAATGAGGTTGAAAATGTTGAACTTGAAATCTATCAGAGTGTTCCCAGCTTTATAAGCAGAGAGGGGCTAGGCCTTCTTATCACAGACTACTTTTCTCCTCCCAGACTGGATTCCTCTCTTTGAGTCATTGGCCTCCCGGGACCAGGCCATCTGCTTTGCTTATTCTTCTCCCCTGAGACTGCTGTAGGATGCGAATTCAGAATCACAACTTCTGTTCCTGAAGCAAAACTGCAAACCTTCGGAGGTTTCCAAAAACTTTCTCTTGCTATAAACAATGAGAAAGCAGACTGGAGTCAGTATGAAAAAGGACCAGGGGGACCAAGTTTAAAATTCTTTTTTTATTATTATTAAAACTTTTTATTTGCAAAACATATATATGGGTAATTCCTAAACATTAACCCTTGCAAAGCTTTCTGTTACAAATTTTTCCCCCCTATTCCCCACCCCTCCCCTAGATGGCAGGATATCCACTACATGTTAATTATATTAAAATACTTGACAAATCAAATATATGTATACATATTTCCACACATCATTTTTGTGCAAGAAAAATCTTATCTACAAGAAAGAAAAATCAGAGAAAGGAAACACAATGCAAGCAGACATCAACAGAGAGCATGAAAATGTTATGTTGTGGTCCACATTTCACATCCCTCTCCCTGGGTGTATATGGCTTTCTTCACTGAACAATTGGAAGTGGTTTGAAACATGTCATTGTTGAAGAGAGCCATGTCCATCAGAATTGGTCGTCATATAGTCTTGTTGTTGCCGTGTACAACGATCTCCTGGTTCTGCTCGTTTCTCTCAGCATCAGATCATGCAAGTCTCTCCAGGACTCTCTGAAATCCTCCTGCTGGTCGTTTCTTACAGAACAATAATATTCCATAACATTCATATACCATAATTTATTCAGCCACTCTCCAATTGATGGGTATCCATTCAGTTTCCAGTTTCTTGCCACTACGAAAAGGGCTGCCACAAACATTCTTGCACATGTGGGGCCTTTTCCTTCCTTTATGATTTCTTTGGTGAATAAGCCCAATAGAAATGCTGCTGGGTGAAAGGGTATGCACAGTTTGATAACTTTTTGAGCATAGCTCCAAATTGCTCTCCAGAATGGCTGTATCTGTTCACAGCTCCGCCAACAATGCATCAGTGTCCCAGCCTTCCCACATCACCTCCAGCATTCGTCATTATCTTTTCCTGTCATTTTAGCCAATCTGACAGGTAGGTAGTGGTACCTCAGAGTTGTCTTAATTTGCATTTCTCTGATCAATAGTGATTTGGAGCACCTTTTCATGTGACCGGAAATAGTTTTAATTTCATCATCTGAAAATTGTCTGTTCGTATCCTTTGACCATTTATCAACTGGAGAATGCTTGAATTCTTATAAATATGAGACAATTCTCTATATATCTTAGAGATGAGACCTTTATCAGAACCCTTTAATGTAAAGATGATTTCCCAATTTATTGCTTCCCTCCTAATCTTGACTGTGGGATCAAGTTTAAAAAAAAAAAAAAAGATGCTTCCTCAGCTTGGTTCTTGGGAATCTCACTCAAACCCATCCTGTCCTCCTCCTTTCCCCTTATTGGTACTGTTGTCTCATTCAGTTCATGAACGAAGAATGAAAATTTTTTATATGTTCTACAGTGTCAAAGCATTTCATTTCTCCTTCAGAGACATTAAGTTCTGATATATACAGAACTAGGCCCTGTGCCAGCAGTATCTGAGTTCAGTTCAAGTCTTACCTGTTTTTAACTCTGGGCAAGTTATTTAATCTAGAATAGATTTCAGGTAATTTTTAAAGCTTATAAATTATGAAGACATTGGCAGACGGCTTTAGGAACAAAATTTTTAATTTAAGAAAAGGAAAAAAGGAGGAAAGGAGGAAGGAAAGGAGGGATGAAAGAGAAAAAAGGTAGGGAAGAAAGAAAGGAAGATAGGAAAGGAAGAAGGAAAGAAAGAGAAAAAATGAGGAAGAAAAGAGGAATAAATGAAGGAAAGGATGGAGGGAGAAAAATGAGAAGGATAAATGAAGAAAGAGAAGAGAAAAAAGAGGAAGAAAGCGAGAGAAGGAAGGACAAAAGAGACAGAAGAAAAAGATAAAGTAAGAGGAAAAAAAGGCAAGGAAAAGAGAACAAGACAGAAAGAAAAAGAGTCACTGGTTGCCAACCTCTGTACTACGCACCAGGGACCAAGAAAAGGGAAAACCAACCCTTTGCTCTCAAGAAGCTCCCACTCTAATGGGGGAAGCAGCTAGCAGCCAACTGTATAAAGAAGACATAGAAAGGATAAATCTGGGGTGGTTTCAAAGGGGAGGCACTAAGATTATGGAGGGCTAGAAAGGATTTCTTGCAGAAGATAAGACTTTTCTGAATCTCGAGGAGGTGCAAATGAGAATGGAGAAGACTCAAACCTGGGGGAAAGCCAGTGTAAATGCACAGAGGGGGAGGGATTGTTAGTTTGAGGAGTGCAAGAGAATCTAGTGTTTCTGGATCCCAGAGTAGATGGGGATAAGTAAGATACAAGAAGACTGGCAAAGTCACAGGTTTCCAGGTTAAGAAGGATTCAGAATATGTTTTCATTTGATCCTGGAGGTGATAGGAAACTCCCAAAGTTTGCTAAATAGTGTTGATGGAGTCCAAGGCTGCTTTAGGAAGAGCAGTTTGGCAGCTGAATGGAGGATAAACTAGAATAGGGAGAGACTTGAGGCAGGGAAACCAACGAGAAGGCTATGGTAGTAGTTAGTAGTAGTTATTGAGGACCTTCATGAGGATAATGGCAGTGCCAGAGGAGAGAAGAGGGAGAATGAAAAGGGTTAAAGGTAAAAAGCTTGGGACTTGGACAATTTTTTTATGGCTGAGAGTGTGAAAAGTCAAGGATGACACTTAGGTTACAGGAAGTCAGGAAGAGGGAAGGTTTGGGGAAAATATTGAGTTCAGTTTTGGCCATGTTTTCTTTAAGATGTCTATGGGATACCCAGTTCAAAATGTCTAATGCAGAGTTGGAGATGCAAGCCTAAAGATTAAAATCACAGCTGAAAATCATCTTTGTAGTGATCAATGAAATTCTAGAATCTGGAAAGATCAACAAATTATTTAATAGAGAGAAGAGGAAAGGGCTCTGAATAAAGCTTGAGAAAGGGAGGGAAGGAAAGGACAAAGAGGGGGGGAAGAGGAGAGAGTGTAAGTGTGTGTGTGTGTGTGTGTGTGTGTGTGTGAAGTTCTCTTTGCCTTTGTCTAGATTATTTCTTCAATTTATAACCTTGATTTTTGATCTCTGTTACTTAAAGATTTTTCTAACTTGATTCCTTCCTACCCTGTGTACCTTTTAACATGGATTTTTCCATCTAATTTATAATTAATCTGTATTGGTCTACTTTCTGTTCCTAAAAACTATTCCAACTCTTGTCTTTCTGCTTTTGCATGAGCTGTCCCCATGCCTAGAATGTCCATCCTTCTCATCTTCTTCAGGAGAGCTTCCTCAACCTCTCCGGCAATTAGTTCCTTCCCATCTAAGTTACGTTCTATGTATCCTGTAGGAGATTTAGAATTGCAACAAACCTTAGAGGCTATTGTTAATCCCAAATGAATAAAGATAATGTAATTTTCCCAGCATCATTTAGGTCTTTAGGTCTTTAGAGGTGAAGGTTGAAGCCATGATCTCGGGCCCATTTATTTAGTCCACAAGTCCACACTGCTTCTAGAAGTCAGGGACTGTCTCTTTAGTCTTTATGTCCTGCGATGCTCAGCACATTCACTGTTGTTCAGTCATCAGTGCCTAATATAGTGACTATACTTCTTTATTACTAAGAACTTTTGTGGTTCCAACATTTGTGTCCATTTTTGTGACTTCATTTGGGGTTTTCTTAGCAAAGGTACCAGGGTATTTTGCCAGTTCCTTCTCCAGGTCATTTTATAGATGAGTAAACTGGGCAAAGAGGGCTAAGTGTGTTGCCCAGGGTCACACAACAAGTAAATGTCTGAGGCTGGATTTGAACTCGGGAAGATAAGTTTTCCTGACTCCAGTCCTAAGACTTTATTCACTGTACCACCTAGCTGATAGCATATAGTAAGTGCTTAATAAACGTTTGTTGATTGACTGATTGACCCAGTTTCATCAGGTCTCCTCTCTACTGGCACCATTTTTTCTGCTTCTATTCTCAGGCAAAAATTCAACTTGAGCTTTCATTTCATTATGTCTCCATTCCATTTCTCTTCTCTCTTAGTCTCACATTTCTTGGGAAAAAAGAAAAGTTTTTACTTGATATTTCAGCTTTTTCCATATCATCCACTCACTCCTGTTCTGCTTATAACCTGGCCTCTATTCCCAGCTTTCTACTGAAATTGTTACTGAACAGGAAACTATTTGCTTGCTTATTACCCATTTTAAAGCCCTTTTACCTCAGTTCCAAGATATCCTCCTCCTTGTTCTCTTTCTCATTCCTTCTAGAATTTGGATAAGTGCCTTACCATTTTGCAAAGCACCTAACATGCATTATCTCATTTGGTCCTAACATCAAGGATTGTTGTGAAATAGGTGCTGTTATTATCACCTTTTAGACATGAAGAGATTGAGGGTGAGAGTAGATAAATGGCTTGCCCTCCGATAACTGGAAAGTACCTTTCAGGCTCCATGTCTGACTTTTTTCCACAATGTGCAACTTAGCTGCCTCATTCCCTCCCAAAGATCTGGAATTTCCTTTTTCTTTCTCCTGTATCTGTACTGAATGGCTTAAGTCTTTCACCATTGGAAGCTCCCACATGGAACCCTGCTTTCCTGATGATTACTTCAGTTCCCTAATACACATAGATCAGGTCCAGCCATATTGTACTTAAAGCCATTTTCTCCCCAGCTGTCTTGCCTTCTTCCCCTCCTCCTTTCTAGTTCTTAAAACATAAGAAATCGTCTCTGTCATTCTAACTCTGTGGTACTGCTCATTGTCCCTGTACCTTTCCAAAGCAAAATACTAACCTTCACATGTATGTGTTGACTCCCCTTGGTATTAGAATACTTCCCTTCCCTTCCTTTGCTTAAACCCTTCCTTTCTCTTCCCCTTCTCTCCCACATTCACCTTTCCCTCTGCAAAATGGTAATAATAATAATAATAATAATAATAATAATAATAATAATAATAATAATTACTTCCTCTTTTGAGGATCAAATATAATGTTTGTAGATATCCTTGGTACAGTTATTGATGCATCACAAGCAATATATAAATAAAATTCCTTTTCCCTCCTTCAGTCACCTACTTCTCTGAATCTCAATTAAACATTGAGGAGGGCCCCAGTTAATGAGAAGGCTCATGGGACCAGGGAATTCTTATCATTAGCATTACCACTTTAATGTACACGTTCAGCCCAATTTTCTACCTTGTAGAACTGAGGTTGGTTTATCAGCAACTCATAGAGGAAAACCTTCAGAGACATGAGCTGATGCTAGGGTAGAACAATTTTTAAAGTGTCTTCTTCCAAAGTCCTAAAGCAGTGTTTTGCTTCTGTTGATGGAAACACAGCCATCCTGTTTTGCTTCATCCTGCATTCTATTTCTGGACGTGCTACCTTTTAAGCACTATTTTTCTCTTGAGCTCACATTCATAGCATAGCACCTTGGTACCCCCTAACATACGGCCATGAGGGACACTCCAACAGACTCAGTGTTCTCTGATTGCTCATCCATCCAAAACCAATATTGATGGTACTCCAATAATAAGAAATGTTATAGACCAGCCAGAGGTTCTGGTAATTTAAAACAAAATGTTTAATCAAATTACATAGCAAATAAAATGACAAAAAATATTAACTCCAAGCACACACTGTACATGGATTAACACACTATACAAAAGTAAAAGGCAATGCTGATAGAGCACATTTGCCCAGGAAACACAAATAGAGGCAACTCCATTTTCCTTCAGCAGCTCTCCTTGGTTTCAACCCCATAGAACATCATGCTTCATCTTATTCCCCCTTCAGCCTCCTTTTGTGTGTTATTTTCCTTTATTTGATTATATGCAACTTGAGGACAAAGATTATCTTTCTTTTTCTTCTTTGTATCTCAAACACTTAGCACAATGTCTTGCACATAGTAGACACTTCTAAATGTTTATTGAATTGAACTTGCGGGTCTAGAACAACTCTGCCCACTAGTTGTGTCTGGCTTACCTGTCAGTACCTCTTATGATATCATCATGCTGTTAATTGACTGAAGAACAAAGTCTCTATTTAGGAACATGTCTTTGTGCTAAACATCCTTATCAATGGGTAATTTCTATTGCGTGTCTCCATTAGTCTCATTTTCACTGAGCTTTCCTTCCCTTCTACCCCTTCTACATGTTCAAGAACAAGGAATTGGTAGTTGTTTTCTTCATAGAATCATCATTTTTGAGCTTAAAAACCTTAGAAAAGTATGTAGTCTATAGCTGCCATTTTTTTTATTAAAGCTTTTTATTTGTATAACATATGTATGGGTAGTTCCCCAGCATTGATCTTTACAAAGCTTTCCATTACAAATTTTACCCCCAGTCCCCTCTCCTCCCCTAGATGGCAGGAAGTCCACTACATGTTAATAATGTTGAAATACTTGAGAAGTTATGCAAGAAAAATCCTATCTACAAGAAAAAAAAGAAAATCCGAGAAAGGCAACACAATGCGAGCAAACCTCAATAGAGATCATGAAAATGTTATGTTGTGGTCCATATTTCATGTCCCTCTCTCTGGGTATATATGGTTTTCTTCAGTGAACAATTTGAACTGGTTTGAGACAATTCTTTGTTGCAGAGAGCCATGTCCATCAGAATTGATCATCATGTAATACTGTTGTTGCTATGTATGATGTTCTCCTGGTTCTGCTCGTTTTACTCAGCATCAGTTCATGCAAGTCCCTCCAGGTCTCTCTGAAATCGTCCTGCTGGTCGTTTCTTACAGAGCAATAATATTCCATAACATTCATATACCATAATTTATTCAGCCACTCTCCAATTGATGGGCATCCATTCAGTTTCCAGTTTCTAGCCACTACAAAAAGGGCTGCCACAAACATTCTTGCACATGTGGGTCCCTTTCCCTCCTCTAAGATCTCCTTGGGATATAGGCCCAATAGAAACACTGCTAGGTCAAAGGGTATGCACAGTTTGATAACTTTTTGAGCATAGCTCCAAATTGCTCTCCAGAATGGTTGGATCCGTTCACAGTTCCACCAACAATGTATGTGTCCCAGTTTTCCCACATCCCCTCCAACATTCATCGTTATTTTTTCCTGTCGTTTTAGCCAATCTGACAGGTGTGTAGTGGTACCTCAGAGTTGTCTTAATTTGCATTTCTCTGATCAATAGTGATTTGGAGCAACTTTTCATATGACTAGAGATGGTTTTAACTTCATCATCTGAAAATTGTCTGTTCATATCCCTTGACCACTTATCTATTGAAGAGTGGCTTGAATTCTTATATATATGAGACAATTCTTTATATATGTTAGAGATGAGACCTTTATCAGAACCCTTTAATATAAAGATGATTTCCCAATTTGATGCTTCCCTCCTAATCTTGTCTGCATTAGTTTTATTTGTACAGAAACTTTTAAACTTAATAATCAAAATTATCCATCTGGTGTTCAATTAGGAGTTCCAGATCTTCTTTGGACATAAATTTATTCCATCTCCACAGGTCTGAGAGATAAACTATATTACGTTCCTCTAACTTGCTAACAAAGTCCCTCTTTATATCTAGATCCTGAACCCATTTAGATCTTATCTTGGAATGTAGTGTTAGGTATGGGTCAAGCCCTAATTTCTTCCACACTAGTTTCCAATTTTCCCAGCAGTTTTTGCCGAATAGTGAGTACTTATCCCAAAAGCTGGGGTCTTTGGGTTTATCAAACACTAAATTGTTAAGGTTATTGCCTAGATAGTCCTGATATCCTATCCTGTGCCACTGATCAACTGCTCTATTTCTTAGCCAGTACCAAATGGTTTTGATGACCGCTGCTTTATAATATAGTTTTAGATCTAGTACAGCAAGGCCACCTTCATCTGCCTTTTTTTTTTCAGCAATCCCCTTGAAATCCTTGACCTTTTGTTCTTCCAAATGAACTTTGCTACTATTTTTTCTAGATCTGTAAAATAATATCTTGGGAGTTTGATTGGTATGGCACTAAATAAGTAGATTAGTTAGGGTAGTATTGTCATTTTTATTATGTTTGCTCTGCCTACCCATGAACACAATGTTTTTCCAATTGATTAGGTCTGATTTTATTTGTGTGGAAAGTGTTTTATAGTTTAGTTCGTATGGTTTCTGACTTTTCCTTGGCAGATAGATTCCCAAATATTTTATCCTATCATCTGTTATTTGGAATGGAATTTCTTTTTGTATCTCTTGCTGCTGAACTTTGTTGGTAATATATAAAAATGATGATGATTTATGTGGATTAATTTTGAATCCTGCAACTTTGCTGAAGTTGTGAATTGTTTCTAGTAGTTTTTTAGTTGAGTCTCTAGGGTTCTCTAAGTATACCATCATGTCATCTGCAAAGAGTGATAATTTGGTTTCTTCATTACCTACTCTGATTCCTTTTATCTCTTTTTCTTCTCTTATTGCTAAAGCTAACATTTCTAATACAATATCAATTAGTAATGGTGACAGTGGGCAGCCTTGTTTCACTCCTGATCTTATTGGGAATGGTTTTAGTTTGTCTCCATTACATATGATGCTTGTTGATGGTTTTAAATAGATGCTACTGATCATTTTAAGGAAAAGCCCATTTATTCCTATACTCTCTAGTGTTTTTAATAGGAAAGGGTGTTGGATTTTATCAAATGCTTTTTCTGCATCTATTGAGATAATCATATGGTTTTTGTTAGTTTGGTTATTAATATAATTAATTATGCTGATAGTTTTCCTAATATTGAACCAGCCCTGCATCCCTGGTATAAATCCTACTTGGTCATAGTGTACTATCCTGGGGATGACTTTCTGGTATCTCATTACTAAAATCTTATTTAAAATTTTTGCATCAATATTCATTAGGGAAATTGGTCTATAGTTTTCTTTCTCTGTTTTCACCCTACCTGGTTTAGCTATAGCTGCCATTTTTACAAATAAGGAAATGTTTAGCCTAAAAAGCTTAAGGAAACCTCAATTTGAACCCAATTCTTCTAACTTCAATTCCAGTGCTCTTTTGATTGTATCACAAGAGTTAAAGATTTTCATTTATCACATCTAGCCCAAATAACTGACAGAAAAGAACAGAATTTAATATAAAATGTATTTTTTTTTACTGATTCTGATATTGAATCAAAGTCCCAGGGCTCAGCCAACTATTTAACTTAGGGTTAGAAAATCTTTTTTACTTTTTAAGGGTCAATGTTGAAAAATTACCCTTGCATATCTTTTGCAAATAAAAAGCTTTAATAAAAATTTTAAAAAAAAGAAAATCCTTTTTAACTCCAATTATTTCTTGGGTTGGGATCCTGTGGCCATAAGATTTATTGATTGATTCTATGACAAATATACCAATGATCCTCAGGGAAAGTCAGAACTCTGAAGCCTAGATCTTTTCAAATGATCTGCAAATGTAATTGGGAAAGTGGCAAAGATAAACCTCTCCTAATGTCTTTGTGCCAAATTTCTTCCTTTGTTACATATGTTTGCCAACAACAAAATCCCTTTATTTCTTCTTTTTGTTCTTATGAGGGAAAAAAAAACAAAAAATACCCTTATTGTATTCCTATATTTGATAGAAACAGAATGTCCTAAATTTCATATAAAGCCTCAATAATTTGCTTTCACATTTTTACAGTGTATTTTAAAAAAATGCATAGGGAAGGTGGATATTGATGTGTATTTTCAGGCTGAAAATAAAATAATGGAAGGTAACATCCCATTGCTTCGATTTAACTGAAACAAGTATCAGTGATCATTTTTTAAATTGTGTAATTGATAATCTGCTGATTAATAAACCCTGAATTACTGATAAAATGGGATTTCTGTTCTTAATGCTTGTATATTTTTAGTTCTGGCTGATGATAATGCTGATAAGAGATTCCTTAATATTTTATATTAATACTTAGTCTAGTATTCCACCAGTTAATGTTTGTTTTTACTTAAATATGTTTTTATTATTATTTTATCTATTTCTTAGCTTATGTTCCATTGTTTAAATCGGGGGTGGGGTCTTTTTTTTTTCTTTTTTTGCCAAAAGTTATTTGAGTATTTATTAAATCATTGACAGGTCATACAAAATTATCAATTTATAAAACTCAAGTAATGGTAATTGTTCTACCTAGCTTTCAACTTATCTTGGTCTGCCATTTGATTATGCAAATGATTTATGGGCCTTATACACTGTACATCCTTGGCTTAAATTAATAAGTCAATGAATTGCATTTCTTTCCACGTTTTCTCTCTTCCTTTCTGACTCCATCTTGAATTTTTAATAGCCAATTATGAGATCTCATAGAGTTGTGAACCCCATTTAAGATAGTCTAACCTTTCCATTTTAAAAATGAAGACACCGAAACACAAAGAAATTATTTAAGTGGTTTTTCCATTATTACATAGCCAGTAAAGGGAAAAATTGGAACTCACGTCCAAATCCTCTAATTCCAAATGCAGAATACATTCCCCTGCATTCATACTCTTGCCCCCCCCCAATTCTTCTATGGTCTTTCTCTGATCCCAGGAATTTGAGTAAAAGTTGGAAATGTTGAGTTATTAGGAAAGCATCATATTGATGTATATATGCAATAGAACACTTGGTCTTTGCAACAGTTGATGACAATTTATCATAACTCTGTATATTGATTTGTGCTTTGGGAAAATTCAATGAGCTTTCTTTTGACTGAGCAGTGAACACTATGATTCTCTGTTTGCTGGAAGGCAAGTTAAAAAAACAGTTTCATAAAGGTCTTAGTTCAGAGGCCTCCTCAGTAGTCAGTTGAGATATGTTTATCATCCCCTCTCCAAGTACTAGCAGTGAAAGTGCTAGGGGATGATTGATTTTTAATAGATAGTCTTAAAGTGCAACATGCTGCGTGAAAATTAGAATATCGGTCTATACAAATAAGAATATTTCTTTATGGAAGTGCATGACTTTGACTCTCATTTTTAGACTATTTGCATTAGTTAATTAAAGGCTATATGGTAAAGTAGAAAAGGAGCCAGAGGATGTGATTCCTTTCTTTGACACTTTTCTAGCTGTGTGATGTAGGACAAGTCAGAAGCAGCAAAGTGCTTGATTGATAGAATGTTACATCTGGAGTCAGGGAGATCTGGATTCAAATAAAGCCTCAGATATTTATTTGCTTGGCAAGTCACTTAAGCAATGACTCAGTTTCCTCAAATATAAAATGATAATAATAGTGCCTACATTCAGGGTTCTTGGGATCTGATGAGATAATATTTGCAAATTGCTTAGCACATAGTAAGCATTCCATAAAGTGTTATTTTGGTCCCTCCTTTAGTCCCTCTAAATTTAGTATCATCATTAGCAAAAAAAAAATGAGATAGTAATATAGCTTATTTCATAGAGTTCTTGATCTTTATGCTGTGTTGCTAAATAATAAAGTACTAAGTAAATATCAGGTATTAGTAATAGTTGATATTTGGATAATAATAAGTGTCATATATAATATATAATATTTTATTATATATTTTGTATATGCATACATGTTCATATATATACATATATACATATATATATATATATATACATAATCTCATTTGGTTTCTAAGAGTAATCCTATAAAGTAGGTCATATTAGGAGGAACATTTAACAGATAAGGAAACGAACTCAGAAGAGACTTGTCCAACATCACTATTATAGCTTATGTCTTCCTTATTATGGACTTGGCTAGGTGGTACAAGGTATAGAGTACTAGTCTTGAAATCAGGAAGACTCCTCTTCAAGAATTCAAATCTTATCTCAGAAACTTATTAGTCATGTGATGCTGTAAAAGTCAATGAACTCTGTTTGCCTCAGTTGCCTCATCTGTAAAATGAGCTGGAAAAAGAAATGACAGATTCCGCTAGTATCTTTGCCACAATGGGATCACAGAGAGTTGGCTACAACTGAAAAAATGAATTAAAAACTTCAATATCCTTCTTTCTAAATCCTCTCCTTTCCCAAACTTACTTCTTTCTGTTTAAATAATTGTTATTCTCTTAGTCACTCAGGTTCACAAGCTCAATATGATCTTTGACGTCATACTCTCACATGCCATATGTTTCCTTTCTGTGTCTTTCCTGTTTTTTTCTATTTTCACATGATTTCAAGTATAAGTACTCTTCCCTTCACTCACACAGCCATTCCCCTTGTCACTGCCCATATCATTAAACTACCCTTTTTTTATTCATCCTTTTTCCTGATTCCCTTCTATTTCTGTTCTATACTAAACTCTCTCTCTCTCCCTCCTTCTCTTCCTCCATTCATTCCTCTCCCTCTTCCTGTCCATCCATCACCTTCTCTCCCTCTCTCCCCCTCTCACTCTTGCTCTCTCTCATCATCCTCTGGCCATTTCAGAAGAAATTGAGATTTAAGTGAAACATCCTTTACACTAATGCTTCTACTCTTGTTTAAGCATCTGCTTGTGTACCCGCAATTTTATGGGACATAAAATTTACTCCATTTATATTCCTTGTTTTTCTTCCCTAGAATATCTTCCTCCTCCACTCTCTTTGCCCACCTTCAGATCATTAGAACATTTTGATTCAATTGAATATACACTATTAAGTACTAGTACATGCCAGCTACTATGCTGAGAACTGTATATATAAAAACAAGCAAAACCCAAATTATCACTGCCCTCAAAGAGTTTACAGTCTAACAAATTATTTCCAGATTTTTTTTAATTTTTTCTATATTCTGTAATATTATTAGGGTTCTAAGGGAATTCTTTTTATTATCCCACTCCTCATTAGTATACTCCATCCTTATAAAAGTCTATCTGATTGTTCTTTATATTTACTTTATTATGTCTAGCTTGATTCTTGTATTTATATTTTGAAGTTTCCATTCTACTGAATTTCATCAGGAAAGCTTGGAAGTTAGGATTTTTATTAAAATTCCATTGTTTTTTCAAATAGTAGAATTATACTTAGTTTTGCTGATTAATTATTAATTAAAAAGATATCTTTTATATTTTGGAATATTATATTTCATGTTTTCTATTTCTCTCTAGAGGTAGCTATTCAATCTTGTGTTTGCCTGATTGTTAGAACTTGAACTCTTTCATTCCAGCTGATCATGTATTGTTCTCTGACCTAGAAGATCTGGATTTGAATTAAAACATTATTGGGAATTTACATTTTAGGGTTTTTCATGAGCCATTTGATGTATTCTCTCTATTTTCACTTTGCTTTCTTTGTCTAAAATGTCTGAGCAGTTTTCTTTTATAAGTTTTTAAAATATGATATCTCTCCAAATTCTTATATTGGTCATAGCTTTGAGGCCAATGATTCTTAAATTATCTATTTTTTATCTTTTTCCAGATCAGTTTTAAAAAATGAGACACCTTAATGTTTTCTCTAATTTTTTATCTTTTTATTTTGTTTTTAATATTTCTTAGTAGCTTGTAAAGTTATTAATTTCTTTATGGGTTCTAATTTTCAAGTAGTTGTCCTTACTTAAGGTTTTGTACCTTTTGTGCTAAGCTGTTAATTCTCCTTTCAAATTTTTCCTCAAAATCTCTCATTTCTTTTCCAATTCTTTCTCCTAATGCTTTCATTTCATTTATATATCATTTTAACTCTTTTTTTAGAGAAAAAACTAATACTTCATTTTTTTCTGTGAATCCTAATTCGTCTTATAAATTGCATTTTCCTTTGTGATTTTATTTATAGAAATTTTGGAGTTATCCCATTTAGCTTCTTGAGCATTCATAACATCTTATAGTTCTTTTTTAAAATTGTTTTACCCTTCCTATCTTAGTTCCAAGATTGGGTCTTTTTTTGTTTTTGTTTTTTTATGTTGTTGTTGTTTTTGTTATTGTTGTTAGGACCAAGTCTGAACATTTTTGATTGAACTACTATGACCTTGTTTGGATCTGGCTAGTCTTACTAGGGTTTTAATATTGATCTTTGTATTTAACTCCTAATTTACTAAGAGCTGTGATCTTTTAACTATAAAAGGTGACCTGATACAGAGCCTCCTGAACTTTCTACCAACCTTATATGGTCAAAATTAGGGAATGATCTGATTCCTTCTTCCTCTATTCCATTCCTGCTTTCCAGACTCTAGACCCAAATTGATCCTAGGCAACACCGCTCCAGATTTACCTTGAGGTGGTGGCCCAGTAGGTAGCAGTTCATTCCAACTCCATAAGCTAATTGTAAAGGTAGCTAGGCTCAAGAGTGACTTGCTGATGGATTAGCTCTGCTTTAAGCACGAAAGGCTATTACAGTCTCAGCATCTCTTGGCAATCCCTTCACCCAACACTGACTGATCTAAAAGTGGAGCAGAATTTGCCATCTATTCTGAGTTTGTCTGTCTTTTCCAAGGAACTAAGTCTGAAGTTGGGTGACTTTACACTGTTGACCCAATTCTAGTAGGATTTCCATAGGGCTGAGTTTGATCCTGGATAACCTCTTCCATGATTCCTTAGGGACCAAATTTGGGATTAATTGATTAGTTAACATTTGATTAATACTTAATTTGGCTTTCTACTTAGATATTTGGTGGAAGAATTATGGAAGCATCTGTGCTATACCTTGTATACCTAACTACTCCACCATCTTTGGTAATCTCCTTATTTAACTTTTAAATAGAAATATTTATATATAAAGATATAGCAAGGTTGAAAGCACAAAAATTTTCATGAAACCCTAAGGGGCATGCTCTCCTATATACCACTGTAGTCTCTGGGGGAGAGTTAGTGAAGATTTAATATAGTTTCTACATAATATAGCCCTCCCTCTCCAATTCACTTCCAGATGCAACATGGGTGCTGAGTAGATGAAGTGTTACTTCTGTTACTGTTAGACTGAGCTCCTTACTGTCCTATGAATTTTTACATGAATTACATCTCCTACAATCTGCTAGTTCTGATTTTTTTTTTACTTTTTGGAACTCCTCTCTGGTTTTTTTTTCTTACCTAAAATAAGAAAACTAGACACAGCAGCTATTGCACTCTCAAGTTATATCACAGTGGACTCAATGGAAAAATAAAAAAAAATGATACCTCTCCTTTCAATAAAAATTGAATCCTTGCTTCCTTACTTCAATACTCCAGGAGCAAGCCAAACCAACATTCAGGCTCTTACTGACCTTTTGAATGTACCCTAGATCCAGATGTGTGACCAGTCCACAATCTATATCTTGTCATGTTGTTACTAAAACAGATTACAGAATATTTTAGTATATTCCAAAATCCATATAGAGAGGAGAATCAGTCAAGTGCTTTGTGCATGCTCATAAGATCAGTCCCTTGTCTCAAAGAAAAAAAAATTAAGTCCATTTTTAAAAATTATTTTTGTCCAGGATTTTTCAAAAACTTTAATAATCCTCAATTTGTGGTGTTTACTTGTGGTTTTACCAGAGTTCAAGATAATGAGAAAATAGCTTTGAAAGCATTACCATTACTAGGAACATGAACAGGCAACATAAAAAGAAAATATCAATTAGCCAAGTAAATTGTCCTTCACCAGGGCTATCATTTGTGTCACAAACAATTAGTAGCTTAAAATTTACAAATGAAAAATAGAAAGCCTCTCATGTGAACAATGCTATATTGATATAATCAGCCTTTTAGCAGCTATTCAGCATCATGGTACAAAGGAAAGAGTGTGTGTACAAGAAAGACCAATGTCTATCACAACATAAGTGCTAAAAATGCTTAGTGATTGATCTGAATGATTAAAACCTTGCCTCTAATCCCCTAATATCTAGTAACTTAAGATAAAGTCATGTAACCTATCCAGGTCACTTTCCTCATCTTTAAAACTAAGACCAAAGAGGATGGTCCATGAAATCCTTTTTGTCATTAAATCTTTGAACTTATAATATTTTGGACAAAATTTTAGGTTAGTTTAAAAAAAATAGTGGCAACAAGGCCCAGATCTGGGCAAAATCTTAATAGGGCCAAAACTGTGGTCAAAAACTATTGTGACATACCTCTCAGATTGACTAAGATGATAGAAAAAGATAATTATGAATCTTAGAGGGTATGTGGGAAAACCAGGACACTAATGAATTGTTGGTAGAGTTGTGAAATGATCCAACTCTTCTGGAGAGCAATCCGGAACTATGAGTAAAGGGCTATAAAACTGTGCATATCCTTTGTTCCATCAGTGTCTCTACTGGGCCTGTATTCCAAAGAGATCATAAAAAGGGAAAAGGACTCACATGTGCAAAAATGTTTGTAGTGACAAGAAACTGGAAACTGAATGGATGCCCATCAGTTGGCGAATGGCTGAACAAATTATGGTATATGAATGTTATGAAATATTATTGTTCTGTGAGAAACAACCAGCAGGATGATTTCAGAGAGGCCTGGAGGGACTTGCATGAACTGATGCTGAGTGAAATGAACAGAACCAGGAGATCATTATGCACAACAACAACAAGACTATATGATGATCAATTCTGGGACATGGCTTTTTTCAACAAAGAAATGTTTCAGGCCAGTTCCAACAGATTTGTAATGAAGATGGCTATCTGTACTCAGAGAGAGGATGGATTGTGGGGATTGAATGTGGATCACAACATAGTATTTTAAACCTTTTTTATTGTTATTTGCTTTCTTTTTGTTAGCTTTTGATCTGATTTTTCTTGTGCAGCATGATTGTGAAAATGTGTACAGAAGAATTTCATATGTTTAACATATGTCGGATTGCTTGTCATCTGGGGAGGCAGATGGGGAGAAGGAAGGGAGAAAAATTTGGAATACAAGGTTTTGCAAGGGTGAATATTGAAAACTAACTTTGCATGCATTTTGAAAATAAACTATTATTTAAAAAACATTGTGACAGAAGGTTATTTAACAATTATATTTCTTTGACAAGCATACAAAAGTTACTACTCAGGTCTAAATAGATGATTTAGGAAATGATGGCAAGTGAGTCAAAGAGCTCAGATCAAGGGCTTCTTTGCTGCACATAATTTTGTTTGTCTTCAATCTCGTATTAATAGGTGTATTTGTTAAATTTTCTGTGCACCTTTATTTTATTCTTTTTTTCTTTTTTCTTTTCTTGAAGGCTGAAGTCATTGATGTGATGTATGGGACTGTTGAAGATGTCACCCGGATTCGAGTGATAAAAAACGTGACCAATAAGATTGCTCTCTTAAAACTAGGAAAACTCCCTTTACTCTACAAGGTTGGTCAAAGAACTCTACTGTATGAGGATTGCGGCTTGTTTTTCTTTTCTTTTCTTTGTTTTTTATTTTTTGATTGCAAAAATTACTGGGCATGATGCCTCTTTCCCCCAACAGGAAGCCTTACAAAGTGCTTTTGAGGGTGCAGAACATGGATTTAAATTTGATAATGTGAAAAATAGAAGGCTTAGAAATTAAACCCATAATCATCCTCTTCACCTGACTATGACGCTTTTAATTAGTTAGGAAAACAGGGATCTAACTGCATGCTGTGTTGGGGCCAGTATTGACTAAGATATGCATCTTTCTGATATATTTTATCATCCGCTTGAGATGAGTATCAGCCACTGACTTCTCTCAAGAATTTAATTAAATCCATGATGTGCTAAAGAGAAGCTGAATTTGGATTGATTTTTATTAAAATGAAAGTTTATTAACACTTATCCATTGGCTACATTTGCATAATTAAGGCAGTTCAAACTAAGTGTCTGATAATGAGTAAACACAATAGACAACTCTTACCACTAATTCTAATCCAGTTAATTTTTTTTTCTCCCATTAATCAGAAAAGGAGAAGGAAGCATTGGAACTTTCTGTTTTAGAGAGATTTTGAATCTCTCCCTCAAACCTTTCTCACTTATATTTATCTAAAATATAAATAGGCTTTTCTGCTTCTCAGGTCACTCCAACCTCCACCTGTCCTTCAAATGTTGATATTCTGTAGTAGAATATTATATGGGGAGGGGAGAAAAATGAAGGGAATTGGGAAGGACAAGAGGCAGAGTTCCATTCTTCCATAGTGTTTGCCAAGAATGTCCCTACATTAAAATCAGATTCTCTAAAAAGTGATCACCAGTGATATATTTTAATTATTTGTCAAAATAGATCAAGGTAAATTATATTATAATTATATAATAAAATATATGTGTGCATATATATGTATGCAAATTTACATATAAATTATATAGGCAATAAATTATTGCCGTTTTTTTCTCCAACTCGTTTTACATATGAGCAAACTAAAGCAAACAGGGTTAAGTGACTTCCTTAGGGTTACATAGCTAATTAGTGTCTGAGGCCACTCATATTTTTATCTCAAGTCTTCCTGATTTCAGGTTTGGCTCTCTGTTCACTGAGCCACCAAGATGTTCATTCTAGATGTTAGCCAGACTGAAATATATAAAAATTCTTTTTTGTTGTTGTTGCTATCTGCCAAGTATTTCCATTTCATGAAAAATAATAATGTTAGAAAAACTCTTGAAATACACTGCAAACATAGGACAGAACTATGACAGAAAAGTTCTAGGTTTGATTTTCACTTGGACTAGCCACTTATGACCCATCTATATCATGGCAATTGTCAAGGAGTCAGATGAATGGATAGTTGCCATTATTATCCACATAGGTCCGTGGTGCTGATCCCTTAGATCACAAACTTTATGTGGTACCAGCCTAAATTAAAAAGTTCTATCACTAAGCATATTCATATGGGCTTGACAAGGGATTTAGCATTATCTCTGAAGCAGAAAGACATGGTGAGTTCTTCAAGTGTTGATATTCTTTTGCTTTATGTTATATTAGCATTCCCTATATTTTCTTTTGTTTGCCCTTCCATTTTATTGGTGTACTTGCTGCTATATTTGTCCTAATACATTCAGTCTGTCAAGAAAGTGAACATAAATGTGAATATGATTGGGATATGGATGGTGCCATAGTCCCTAGTTCCCCAGAACTCCATTAGACATTTCTCTGAAAATACGGACTGAAATTAGATGGTAAGGATCTACAGCTGGGAAAAGAAGGGCAGAGAACCAAATGACTTCTGTGTTAAATATATCTATTAATCACGCCTCTGAGTGAGCATCTGGACTCGGAATCTGCAACTGGATGGATGACTAGAGAGAAAAGTTAATCCTCTTTCAGCTTGGAGCAGTTACTAAATCATGATTCAAAAAAAATAAATTGGGGAGGGACTTTATAGGTGAGAGATATGTCAGGCAAAGGGGACATATAATTGTAATAGGGAATTATTTCCTTAAATGAATAGGAAGGAAGTTGCAGTCAAGGAAGGTAGATCTTTAGTTTTATGATAAATACTATATATGTAGTAATTCAAGCTCCAAGAAGGGATTGATATGGAAACTTTCACATTTGACTGAAAAAAGTGGGAACAAGAAAAGATCTTCAACAAATGTTCCTGGACACGGGTACAGACATATTAAAAGAAAGGGAGAGAAATATGCTTCTGACTTCCCCAAGGGAGGGTAGCAAAATAAAAATAAATAAACTTATTTTTTTAAACTTACATTTATGAGAAATGGCTTTAATTTTATTTGCTTTTTAAATTAATAGATGTTTGCCTTATGGGAGAATGTTTTATTTCCAAATGTTCTATGCAAATATTTCTTCGATTGCTGTAATGTATCTTGGATTAATTTTTCTCTATGCCAATGGGAAATCTATCATATAGGATCAAGAATAGAGAAATATTGGATTTTATGAATTTAATAGTACAGTAAAGTTCTCTGCAAATATGGGTTCTTCTAGGAAGATTTATTATTTAACAGGAAGTAGACAATGCTTGTCTAGAGAAAAAGTTGGGAATGTCAGAACAAATTACAGTATGTGAATGTAATATGAATGTAATAGATGGGTGAAATTTAGAGGAATTTGAAGAAACTTGAAAAGACTTGCATAAAGTGAAGCAGTTTGAGGTAAGGAGAATCAAGCAATTTGCACAGTGAATACAATAATGCAACAACAACAACAAAGCAGTGAAGGAATAAATTCTTTTTAATGAAATGACTGATCTTAATTCCAGAAAATAGAGGATCAGATATGCTATTTTATGGTCTTTATAGAAAAGTCATGGTCTAGGGCTGCAGAAAGTTGCTTTTGCTTTTTCCATCAGTCTTTTTTTTTAATTTAAAAAATAATACTTAACTTTTTGTTTCTGATTTTAAAATTACAAAAGAGACTCTTTGTGATCAAGTAAGATAATTTTTTGCAAAATGGTTGGGACAGCAGGTATTTAAATGCTTCATTCCTTGCAGATGACCATATTAAACAAACAAAAAATCTGAATACATTTTTTAAACTTGTTTTTTCTCCCATCCTGGAAGTGCAACAGACAGTCATGACCTTGAACCCAATGCTAATAAGCACAGAAGCTTTAACTTGCTCCTTTTTTTCTATTTCCTCCCTCCTTAGGGAGGTTAGTGGCTCTCTACTTCTATAACCTTGCTATATTTGTGTTATATTTTGTATAGAGACCCAAATAACTTTAATTCTACTCTGCCTAAGAACTCTCACACTCAAGCAATCTATTGTCATCCTTTCCTAAAAGTAGAGATTACATGCCCAACTAAAATATGTTTTTAAAACAAAGATTGTTAAGTGCAACTAAACTCCCAAAATACTAATTGATATGCAAAATCCCAAATAAACTTTATGAGGACAAATAGAAAGCAGATAACTGATTGTCATTCATTGCCATAACTAGGGTGAGATAACAGGATCTTTGCCTCATGATTTAGAATTTAGAGAGTAGAGGTATTAGTAGGGACAAAATTTAAAAGTTAAAGATGGCACTTATAATCTTTCTTTAGAAATAATATTTTAATTTATCACCTAATTTGCAAGAACACTTGGTTCATCTAGGAAGCAACCAGATACTAAATTGTAGGGAGATCCTTCTCTGTTCTGCTCTGTCTCCACCATCACCAGTTTCTTATAGTATCTAAAGGGCTCTCTCTTCTCCCACCACCAAATGGGCCAGACTAATAGTTCCCCACACCCACTCCCCATACACTTGCATTTCTTTGTGCCACTTGTCCCTTATGTAAAACTTTCTTGTCACTTCTCTGCCTCTGTTATAAGTCACTGAGGCCAGATGAATCCTTGTTTTTTTCTTTTTTTCAATTCAAGGAAACACTGTGACCAGCAGGCTATATGTTATTCAGATGGGGATTGTCAAGGATATTTTATTTGTCTTAATTTAAGTTTAATCCATACCTTGTTTTACTTAAATGTAAAAAAATGTGATATATGTTTGTATATGCATTTATATCACAATATATGTTTGTATGTATATGTACACACACATCTATCTATATCCATCCATTTTTCTGTTTCTCTTTATATATATATGTACATATATATATGTGTGTGTGTGTATATATATTTTATAGAAGGATGCTTAATCAATGCAATAAAACCTATCAATGACCTTTCTGAAAATAACCAAGACTAAAGCTAGAGAGAGTTTTCCATTGGCCATAAGTTTAATTTCAAAATAGACTATGTTCTAGACCAAGAAATATTTCCTATAGTTTATTTTCTGTCAAAGTGTATAGATGTGCCCTAATCTAGCCAAATTTACTTGTTTATCATGTTATTTAATCATTTCATTCATGTCCAACTCTTTATGATCCCATTTAGGGTTTTTTTTGGCAAGATATTGAAGTGGTTTGCCATTTCATTCTTCAGTTTATTTTATAGATGAGAAAATTGAGGCAAAATCTATACAGATATTATTTTATTCATCACTTTCTTAAGTCTGGACAATTAAATAATAAAAAAATCATACTGTGATTTGTTTCTTTTGCTAATTTCTGGAAAGTAAATGCCCTCACTGAAAATTTAACAATGATAGTCATTTGGATTGACAACACCACCACTCTTATAATAATCATTGGGTCAATGTTCAAGTATCATTTCTGATGCTTAGGACACATGTCTCTTTAATCAAGTCCTTTAACTTCCCTGATCCTTTAGATGAGAAAGTTTGACTCCAAAGTGCTTGCTGAAAGCTCAAAACATTTGGTCTTATTTGGGCTTATTTTTCTTCTTAAATATACTCATTGACAAAAGAGATTCCTAAAAAGCACAGTGGTACAGTGGATAGTGTTGGACTTTCAGTCAAGGACATCTGAATTCATATACTGCCTTAGACACTAATTATTTGTATCTGGTAGTATCTAACACTTTTATTTTTTGTTTGTTTTTTTATTAAATAGTGTTAATTTTTTTTCCTATCACATATAAAGATAGCTTTCAGCATTCATTTTGCTTAAGATTTCGAGTTCCAAATTTTCTTTTCTGACTCTTTCCCTTATGTCTCTCCAAACCCCAAGGCAGCAAGCAATCTAATATAGTAGCTGATATTTTTAAAAGGTTTTATGTACATTGCCTCATTTGTTCCTAATATTAATCCTGGGCAATAGGTGCCCTAGAACTTATCATTTTTCCTTCTTAAAAAAAACTGAGTTAGCTGAGACTGAAATAGACTTACCTAGAGTCACAGTGCCATTAAATGTCAGATGGATTTAATGAAAGTTTCTTCTAAGTATTCTTACCAATCTCCAATATTCATATAACTATTTGTCTATCTTGTCTATGGAAAAAAGAGAAATATTTCCACATCAACATTTGAAATTCAAGACAGTATTTCTTTGTTTTCAATGTATCTGATAGTTCTTTAAGTGTCATTAGAAATAGAATAGATTAAAACATGTTTAGCTCTAAATTACATATATGTTTTTGGAGAGATTTTATGAACAACTGAACCCAACATTATTTTTGTATTTAGAAACAGGATGTTTGCTCACTGAATAATTTAACAAGGCACTTCATGCCCAATTCTCACAAGCAATTACAAAAGACCAGTTCCTCCAGATTTTGCAATTAGAAGAATCCGGAATTGCTCCATTGGTCACAGAAGGCACAGTGTGGACCAGAACACAGAATCAGAAAATCATAGTTTGATGCATTTTTAAATGGGAACTGCCTCTATTTTAAAAATAAGAATGCTTCAATTTTCAACTGAATTACTTCAGTTATTTTTTCTAAATTATTTAGATTAAATCTTACTACCTAGACAAAAGTAAATAATTATTGTTGAAACTCAAGTTCAGTTTCTGTCACAATTTAAAAAAAATTTTAGCCCATGACTCATTATTAAATGACATAATAATGAAATAGTAATCAAGGTCTGTCTGTGAATCTGAATTTGGAGTGAGGAAAAAAATGAAAGCTTTTTAGATGTTTTTGATCTCACTCTGGTTCCAATGCAAAGGCTTATACTTGCTCAAAACTAGATGAAAGTCTGTCCATTTGACATCAAAACATTAGTACAACTTATTTTGTCATTAAGTAATTTTTTTAAAAGATGAAGTCATATAAGCTAGCAGAATTGGCCACATATTTTGATTTTGTTATATATATACATATATATATAGCCGATGAAAATCTGAATTAGAAGATATATTTACATAGTCCTTGGTATCACATGTTCATCCTTATCAAACATGTAACTTTATTTGCAACCAAGTGCTATACTCTGCTTGACAATTGTGGTCAAAGTTATTGGACAAGGTCATCAGACAAGGTTGTTTCTGTTGTATTTTTTTTTGAGAAGTTTGGTATAATTGTGGCTGGTGAATGATAGATATCCTTGGAAGAGAACCTTTAAAGAAATGTTTCACTCATTCAAATCAAACATTTCATCTTACTCATCAACCAATATGCCTATTTGCATCTTTGCATAGAAATCACTCAGCATCAAATTATATGCTGATTTAATTTGTAAGCTCTTAGAAAAATTCTTTGTAGAATCTCTCAACTTTTTCCTCTGCAACAGATGTTGACACATAAGTTGCAATAATTTTTACTGTGTTCTTTTTGCAAATACTCATCATGAGCATAGCAATATGAGGTTACCAAATGTCCCATGAAATGATGTTTTTGTTGCCTTTGGACATACAATAAAACAAGCTCCACCAATTTTCCTTTTTGAAAAGCACATATGATCCATCTTCCATTTAGCAACAAATTTCTTTTATCTTCTGATTTTGTGCATGGCTAGGTTATTATTTATGTGATCTAAATACTTTAGCCCTTTTTAGGTCTACTCTGCTCATATCACAAAAAGATTCCCATAGCACTAAGGACCATTTCGTATTTTTCATTTTTTACTGCCTTGCCATAATCAAAAAGTCCTTCACCGGTCAGTTACTATGATGATACCCCTCTACTTAAGAATGTTGAATTTAAGAAGGCAGATACAATTTGTTGCTGGGACCATACAGGAAGATAATTAAACATAACTATTTTCTGATAATTGTCATCAATAGGAATGACTCATACTGTGTCATCATACAATATGTGGTGTTATGTCTTTAATTTATATTTTTCCCTTTGTGTCGGCTCTCATTTTTCCTAGCATTTTTATGCCTTTTATGCCTATTTGCTTTCTAATAATTTTTCCTCCCTCCCCCCTTTTCTCTCTCTTTCTCATCCATTTCTCTCTCTCTCTCTGTCTCTCTGTCTCTGTCTCTCTGTCTCTCTATCTCTCTGTCTCTCTGTCTCTCTCTGTCTCCTCCCTTCCTCCCTTTCTTCTTCTTCTCCTCCACCCCTGTCTCTTCATTTTCACATGGGAGAAACAGACTAATTATCATCTTGCCTAAGAACATATTGGTAATTAAGGGGCTTTCTCATATAGGGAGTAGAAAAAAGTAGCTTGGGTTTTACTAACCTGATGCTATAAAAAATGTGGTGACAAAGTTAAATTACAACCTGAAAGGAGCAGGATGGAAAACCTTATGTTCAATTAAAGGAGAAAACAAACAAACAAACAAACAACAACAACAAAAAACAGCATTCCCTTTTAGAGTCCCCTCATCAACAAACAACTCTCTAAGCTTTCTGTGTAGACAAGTGATTATCACACACAAAATCAACTTAATCTTTCAAGTTGGTGATGATTGCCGGAAACAATACTTTGTAGGGTGAGGGAAGTTCTTTTAATTATTTTAATTAGCTTCAAAGCACTAAGCTAACTGTTGAGACTTAAAAAACATCCTCACTTGAACTTTTAAAAAGATATCCATTAAATAAAATGTTATTTTGGTACATAAATATCTACATTTAAGTTAATTTATTGTACTTATAAATATTCATGAAATGACTTTTTAACTGGAAATGACCATTCAACTTATTTAAACAGAAGCCATTGGGAAATATGTATCGTCTGGCATGTACTACAATTAAAAAGAAAACTTTGTGTCTGTGTTTTCTGTAGTAGCTTACATTTAAAAAATCCCTCTAGAATTCTAGGTAAATAGGGATTAAGTTTGTTTTATTAAACTTGCATTTCAAATAACATTAAATTCATAGCATGAATATTGTCTGTTTTTAGTAAAGTATTAGCTTACACAGCATCATAGCTACTGAAAAACTAGAATTTTAAAAGGAATTTTGAGAGTAACCACAGGTTACTGGAAGTTCACCAAACTTCAAAGCTATATGACACCTAAAGTCCCTTTCACTCCTGTACTCTAGAAACTGTTGTTGTTGGGTGTCCTTCCTTCTTGAAGAGGGAGGGCCATGACTTCAGGGAGCTGATGCTATGACATTCAAGGAAATTGGATTTAAGTGAGGGAGGGCTGTGCAAGCTCATGTCCACTCAAAGGAAACCACAGAACCCTCAATATTTGAGTTAGAATTAGAAGTTAGCTAATCCTTAGAGATCCTCCTCCCCAATTTTATAGATGGGGAAAATGAGCCTGTTGAAATCTTTTAAATCTTGAGCTTTTCAACTGGTATGTTTATACAATTTGGTGACACATAATTGAATGGGAGAATGAATATGTATTCGTTATGATAAAATGACCAAATCATTGATAAAAACAGAAATTAAAACAGAAATAAGCAGGCATGGTCAGGGAACTCTAACAGAGAACTCTCTCCAGGTTGACATTGTTATTTTATATCATATTATATATATTGTATGTAACATATATTATTATATGTATATATATAATGTGTGTATTATATTATGCTCTTTGGATTGGATCATTTATATACACACACATTTTATGTATGTATAGATATAGATGGGTAGATAGATCAAATATATGTTTATACTTTAAATTTTCATGACTACATATATTTTTGCAAACAATCAACTAGTATCTAATCATGCAAAGTAATCTATCACAATAATAAAATTCAAAGAAAACATTTTAAAATTATTTTTAGGTGTGATAATCTATTTAGATTTTTTAATAACCATTTAAATTTGTTAAAATATAATGGAATATATATGGAAGCATTTCTTTTCTACTTTTTGTGATTCATAAATCCAATTCCTCTTCTAAGAATCATCACAATTCAATAAACCTTGTAATTGAAGAACTAGGGTTTCTGGATGGAAATTGCCAAGAAACAGTTTTCTAATCAATACAGAAAAAAAAAAAGGCTTCCTAACCATCAAACCAATCCACACATGGAACAAACTGCTTTGTACCAGGAAAGTAGTGAGCCCCTTCCTAAAGGGCTATAAACAAAGCTAGATCACCACCTGTTATCTGGGATTACAACAATGATTCTTTCTTCTGGCAGTGATTGGGTTATCTCAATGGCCTGTTAAGTCTTTTCTAATGCAAAATAAATGTGATATAAAAACAGATTCAAAGTAGAATAGCTGTTTGGAAAAAATGACTTCAGTTGTTATATTTGCTATTCTGTCAACTACAGGCTTTCTTAATTGATTGAATATTAATAATCACAGCTCTAGCACTCATTAACAGAGTATTTGCACAGATATCACTGTGTGAATTACATGAGCTGTTTTTCTGGGGAAAAATCAGGCCTGATTTCATGATTTTTTTTTTTAAGTAGAATGATTGTTCTCAATAGCAAAGTCAATGAATCCTTTTTCTCCCTCTGTGCCATGTGAGAATTACAGGTTACATTCTCTGTGGTCTCATCTAGCTCTAAAAATTACATTTTTTCTTTGATGCTACCTAAGGGCTTTAATGACTGAATTTTGTGTTAGTGACTCCAAGTTTTCATCTAATTACTCATTAATCATAATAATTGCCATGGTCATTCTCATAGCTATGGTTTAGTCTGATTTGATATTTTTTCTGGTCCTGAAAAGAAAAAAAAAATTCATTCTTTATAGCAGGGGTGGGGAGCATCGGGCCCATGGGCTGTATTAGACCCCTGAAATCATTTGCTTGGTACAACAGTCTCCCACTGCTTAAGTTCTATAATTGGAAAATTTGTATGGATCATGACTGATGTTATAAGTATCTGAATGGCTCTTGGCAGAAAATAAGTTTTCCTTGATTTATAGGCATTGTTATTGCAAAGACCACTGTGTTTTAGCCAGAGGACCCATGTTCCATTCCTTGTGATGCTGCTACTTTTTGGCAAAAGCATGTGCCTCAGTTTCTTTATTTGTAATATAAGGGGATTTGGATATATACTCTGTCTAGGTACCAGAAAACCAGAGCTTACCCAGCATGATCATGTAGTTATTAGTCCATTCATAAAAAAGTACTTTTAAAGTGATTGCTATATGTAATAAACAATGTGTATACAAAGAAACATAAATATATATGTGTGTATAAACACACATATTTCTCTGTGTGTATGTATATCCATATATATGTGTGTATTCCTGACTTTCTAAAGTGGGAGACAACATGCAAACATCTGTAAAATGTATTTTCTGGCTCACTTTCCCTGGGCCAGGCTGCCGACTTCTGAGGAGGGCAGGTGAGATAAGGAGGTATTTCTTCTCTAATTCTATCTGCTCAAGCCCCCAGCAGCAATTCCCCCCATTGTTAAGATTCTCAGTAACTAAGTAGACCAGTTCCATTTTGCCTCTTAATATCAGTTACACAAAGGAACTTTGAAGATACAGCAAGAAATTTCCCCAGTTATTCAAAGACAAATTTTCTCCACCATGGCCAGATTCAAGGTGACTTTTCTCCTACAAGATGGTGGCTCCATCAGGTCTGTGTCCAATAAGATCATCATCACCACATCAGTCTCTGTTTCAGCTACAGCTGGGCTAGCATCCTGTGGGGTTATTCCCCAAAGTCTCCCCTTGCTTCATTGGACACTGCTGTCACACTGGTGCTGACAACTTGAATTCTAAATGTCAGATTGGTAAGATACATTCTTGTCCTTTTGGACTCACAAAGCTTCAGGCTCCATGCTTGTCATGAGTGCAAGAAGCACTGAGCTTTTTCCAAGAGTGATGAGACAATGAGCAGGTATCTGAAGCTTACAGGCTTTGTTGGATGCTTCTGTAGCCAATGAAAGTGATCATTCTTTATCATCTAGTTAGCGAAGTACAACCTATGTATGGTTAACTCTATCTTCATAGCACTTTCATTCCATATCGCCACCACTTTCCTAGTGGCAGGTTCCCCGGTGTTTCCATCTGAACATAGGCTATATACTAGACCACCTTTACCAATTTAAAATATATAAAGTGCAAATAAGAGGTAAACTCACAGTACAAATGGGAAAGAAATAGAAAAGAGTTCTTTAGAAAAGGTGGCACTTAGTTGACTTTTGTACAAAACTGGGAGCTAGGACATTGCAGTAAAAAGAAAAATCATTTCTGCTTCACTACTTAAAAATAGTTCCTTCTTTTCTTACCCCTGATACCCACTGCTTGGCAATAATTAAACACATGTTATCATTGCTACTAGAAAAAAAGTTATCATCCATAGTCCTGTGGCTCAACTCACAATCTATGTGACTTTCCTGATGAGAATTCCTTCCCTATATATGTTTTGTCTTCTATTAGAAGAATTAGAGAATTTATAGAAGAACTAAAAAAAAGAATTTAAAAATCAAATGAGCAACATCGAAGAAAAATAAGCAAACAAAAAAAATCCAAGAAAAACAAGATTATGAAAAAAGAAAAGTTAAACAGCTAGAAAAAGATGTACAGAGTCTCAAAGATGAAAATAAGTCTTTGAAAATTATAACTGGACAAGGGGAAGTCAATGAAGTGATGAGAGACCAAAAAATAAGAAAACAGATTATAAAGAATGAAAAAATAGAACAAAATGTGAAACATCTTATAAGAAAAATGACTGTTATGGAGAACAGATCAAGAAGAAAAAATATAAGAATAACTGGATTACTTGAAAGCTGTTAATAAAAAAAAATCTTGACATAATAATGCAAGAAATAATCTCAAAAAGTTGTCCTGGAGTGATAGAAGAGGAGGGAAACGTAGAAATAGAAAAAATCCATAAGAATATTATTGCCAAAATATCAAAACCTTTAGATAGAAGAGAAAATTTTGCAACAAGAAAAAAACAATTCAAATAGTCTGGAGCTACAATTAGAATTGTACAAGACTTGTCAACAGTCACAATAAAAGACTGCAAGTCATGGAATCACATATACTGGCAATCAAAAGAACTAGGCTTGTGACCAAAAATATCATATCCAGTAAAATTATGCATTATATTGATTGAGAAAAAATGTACATTTCATGAACTTGCAAGTTTTCAGGATATTCTTTCAAATAGAAAATATAAGAGCCAATATCAAAGATTATTTTCAAGGAACTCAACATGGACAAATTGTTTTTTACATGGAAATAAATACCATATGTTTAAGATTGATATTAGCAACTGAGTAGCTCAAAAGAAAGACTGGACAAAGTTAAGATAAAAATACTAATTATGTTATACAAATGAGGGGCAGAGGAAGAATAGACACAGAAGCAGTAGAGGTGGGAGAAAGGCATGTAATTATGAAAACCTGTTAACATCGGGAAATGGGTTAAACGGGCAATACTACATAGGAAGGGAATAGCACCCTCCAAAATATATAAAGAAATAAATGAGAAGGGATGGGCAGAAGAAGAAGCAAACTGCGGGGAGAGGAAAAGTGGGTAGGGGAAGGTTAAATAATAGCAAGGCAGGTTAGGAGCAGTACTGAAGCAAAGAGTCAGAAGGGATAGGAAAGATGTGTGTGTATATCTATATATATGTATACATACATATATCCTTAATGATAGTTTGCTTGTAAGAGGTGAGGGAATGAAAGAGGAAAATAAGAATAAAGTAAAAAAAAAAAACACAGTGAAGAACAAAGAACAATTTACAAGGAAGTAAAGATGGATACTCATGAATATAATTTTTCTACTAATATATATCCTTTCTTGAACTGGTAACTTATTGTTATCTATTTTGAATTCTCCCTAAAGTGCTAGCCAAATGACAATTTTCTGTTTTGTTTTCCTTTTCTGTTTTTCCTTTTTTATTCTTTTTTTAAATAGAAAAAGTTTTTAAAAATAGAAGATTCTTGAGGTCAAAAATATTTTAATTTTGTATTTCCATCTACAGAGACCAGGATAGACATATCAAATAATTGTTTACTCATTTGTATTTGGATGGATGGTAGTATAGACAAATAGAAAAAGCACTGGGAGAAGAATCTATGTTCCAGCCATAGCTTCAAATTTTTGCCAACTTCAGACAGCTACAACTCTTCAAAGTCTCAGTTTCTGCATCTGCAAATTGAGAACAAAAGAAGTCTTTAAGATTGTGGATTATGTGAATGGCAATTACAAATGAAATATTATGGTTAAAAAAAAACAAAAACAAAAACAAATGAGTGATCAGAGAGAAACTTGGAATTGCTAATACAAAGTTCATTCCTTAAAGCCCTTAAAGAATCATTATTTTAGAGCTACTTGGGACCTTAAAGAATGCCAGATGCAATCCTCATATGGAACATAGAGGGAAGAAAATGACTCATTGCCTTCAGTTATCACTGGATTGTTGTAAGGTTCAGAAGAGTTAATGTATGGAAAATGCTTTGAAAATCTTTAAGTTGAGGGAGCAGCTAGATGGTACAGTGGATAGAGCACCAGCCCTGTATTAAAGAGGATTTGAGTTCTGGCCTTGGAACTTCCTAGCTGTGAGACCTTGGTCAAGTCACTTGATTCTAGTTTTCCCCAGGAGTAAAAAGAAAATTTTTAAGTTGATATATAAATGTTACCTTTTATTACTTCTAAAATCCTTTCTACCTTTAATTCTGTAATCATTGTTTCAATATTATCTGTATACATAAATTTAAAATTTGTTTTTACACACACACACACACACACACACAGATGTATATGATGTGTATGTATATGTAAATAAATGTGTATGTGTATATATGTTTATGTGTATATATAAAATGTGTGTGTGGATTGTTGGGGGGGAGTTTCCTTTGGGGGTAAGTGTAGGTAATCCAAAAAATATATATAAAAAGTGGTTTTTAAGCTGAGTCTTAAAGGAAATTGTGCTTAGGCTTCAAGCACATTTGTATCAAACACCAAATCCAATCTCAGAACGACAAGACGGTTAAATTGGAAAAACCATTGGTCTTGAGGTCATAGTGAGCTACTTAAATTGTTCCAACATTTATTGTTTTTACTGTGTTTCCGGCATTATGATTAAGCATCTGGCCTCAGGTGCACAGTTTTACAACCTATTTTTTTTTACATTTGAAGGTTTTTCATTTTTATATTTCTTATTTTGAAAGTGAAGTATTTTCAAGAATTCTTGTTAATGTCCCAACTGCATACTTAGACATACTATACTCAGAAAAGATCATTAATAAGAGCTTTTAGATACGAATTAGTTTGGATGAAAAGCTTTGTAGTTGGATTTCTTAGAGGATTTAATTGAGAATGTTAAAAATAATAACAATGATAATAAACTGTCCTCTGTCCCTATGATCCCTTTTTTGTATCTAGTCATAATATCTATAAAGTAAGTCAGTTGATGTTTGGTATGAATACAAAATGTCAGAATCTAGAAAGGGTTTTTTCAAAGATAATAGAGTTATTTCTGTTAAGAAAAATGGAGTAGAACATTGCTAGAAAACTGAGTGTATGTTATGGTAATAGGTTAAAAAATGCTTGCCTTTGAGTTTTATTATTCTGAATATGATTTACATGCCGACTTGAAAATTTACATTCTTTTCTTTTACCTGTTTTGGGCCTGTTGTGTATTTGGAATTGCAATTTGAAAACATTTAAGCTAAATCAAATTTTGGAAAAAGGCAGTATAGCAAGGAGACAACTAAGGAAAGAACTATGTTTTAACATGAAGTTGATGTTCAATGGAATTATAATCAGGTAGAAAGTATATTTTGGAAGCCAATTTTTTTTCCAGAGTCTGCAGCTGCATATAAGATATAGTTTGAAAGATGCTTGAAAGTAGTCTTTCATTTCCTCTCCACCAAATGTCACCATTGTCTGTCATGGTACTTATAATATATTGGAAATTCAGTCTTTTCTTCTTCAAGTTTCCTATTCAAATACAAAATCAAAGAGAATACTGAGAGAATGAAAGGAAATAGGACAGCAAGAATTTAATTGTGGGAAATGCATGAATCTTACTAATTCTAAAGCGAGTTAGTTACCTTTAATTAACTGGCCCTTTACTTATCAATCAGTTATTACTTCCATGTTCATTATTCATAGGACAGGGATACCTCTTTTTATGATTTCAGGGAATTGGGCCTATTTGTTCTCTTCCTCCCAAGTTGGAAGTACCCCAATCTTTCCTCTGATTAGAAATCATATTACCTAGCATTACATCCTAATTAATTGACCCCTTTTAATGAATTGATTAGCTGTTTTTAAACGTATAAAATTCTGTTTTCCCTTGTATTGGATGTCCAGCCTTAAGCTAAAGAAGGATCTGGTCCTGATTTGTTGGGCAATTGGCATGCATTGCTTAATAAATCAATATGCTCAAAAGTTAAAGTTATTTTATCTTTCACTTGCTATAGTACTACATTAAATTTATAAAGGATGGGATACTAGGATTTCACTGGTATAGAGCATGCAAGTCAGCACCTTCCCTACAATTTAGGGGGACACCTAGAGGCTAAATGACAAAAATATAATAATAATAATAATAATGTTGATGATAATAATTGGCTTTTCTATGTCTGGAGTTTCATTTGAATTTCACACACAGCTCAGTTAAGTATCTCAGTTTTACAAATGAAGCCTTCAAAGTTCCTATTGGGATAGGGATGTTGAGCAGGTGCACATAACTAATAGATGTTAGATGTGATATTTAAATTCCTGCCATAGGACTCTATCCTTGACATCATTATAAATTCCTAAGAGCGGGAAAAAGGAGAGGTAAAATGAAATTGAAGATAGAGAGAAGGTCGGACAAACCAAATTTCATCTAAAGTGGCAAAATATTCACAACTTTTTCTTGGAAAATATTTTTTCCTGGAAAATCAGTGTGTGTGTGTGTGTGTGTGTGTGTGTGTGTATACATATACATGTGAGTGTGTGTTCTTCTGTGTGTGACATAGTCTCTGATTATTGATTTGACAAAGCTCTTCCATATCCCCATGAGACTGTCCCTAAAGTTGGAAGGGCATCCCAGGAGGCATTCAGTCCAACATGTTCCTTGAGTAAGAAAGACCTTGATAATACTCCCAGCACTTGGCCATCTGTTTGAAGACCTCCAAGGAGGAGAAGTATACTGCCGTTGCTCCAAAATTGCATTTGGAGATAATATCCCTCTTAAGGGCACTTACAGGCAATGGTTTTGTTTCTGATGATATTCAGGTTCTTTGTTCAATAACAAAGCAAATTTATGACTATATACACAGATACATGTATGGCGTGGATTAGCACAGATTGATCTTATTCTACTATTGTCAGGAACTCCATCAGAAGCCAGTTGATGAATATTCTCTTTATGAGTTCAGCCTTGAAATATGCATTTAGAGAGAGAAGGCTAGTTCAGGATCATGTATTTTATAAAATACGTGGGCTGTGTTTGAAATGTCATCAGTAGAGAAAAAATTAAACTTATTTTAATTGTCCCAAGAGGGCACAAGTAATATCATGATTTTAAGTTGTTCTTATACAAACCATAGACTCCATGGAAGGAAAAGAGCTTGATTTATAGGCTTTTAGGAGAAGAAATCAAAATTGTATGGAAAGAGTATGACTTTCATACACTATACCTACCCATTGTTATAGTTTTTTGAGGTTGTCTAGTTCCGTCTTTGTCACTTTAAAGATAGAGAACCTGAAGAATATAGTAATGGGATGATTTGTCCAGAGACAATTTGTTAATGGTGGATCCCATTCAAAATTCCTTCTGCCTCAATGCAATACCCGACTTGACATTATACAATTAATCTAATTTGCTTCAAATCATGTAGAATTGGTAATAGACTGAACATAAAAAAGACCTTAGAAATTAGTGAATATAATCCTGACCCTCTTTTTACAATTGAGGTCATTGAGGCTCCCAGGGAGTTTCTGTGATTTGCTCTGATTCACACAGATTGGAATGACAGAGATTTTCATTCAGGTCCTCTTTTTTTTCTTCTGCCCTACAGCTGCCTCATTCAGTAACATGGGCATTAAGGCAAATCATCAAACAGACTCATTTTGGGGGTTCTTCTTCAATGCATTTGTTGTCCTGCAGTCACAGCCTTCAACTTTTGAATCAAAGAACACAGTGCAAGTTGGAATAGAATTGAATTTGCTTCCCCAAATTTGGGTGTCTCATGAAATCAGAGAGTGTACATCTGGGCTCATTTATTCCTTGAGAAGAGTTCTCATTCACTTCTTCTGGGAAGTGTTGCCATTGAATTTTATCTGGAATGAGAAGAACTTGTAACTTGCAAAGTTCATGAATATTTCATGAGAATCTTCTTGGGGTGCATGTGTGTGTGATAAACTGGCAAAGGTTGACAGATATGTAGAATATTGTAATAACTTGATGGATGTACATGGAATGTTTAATGGGAAAGTGAAACCTGCCTACTGGGTCTCACTGAACACCCTCCAGTATTCTGATTTTAGTCAAAAGTTAACAGAACCAGTGCATAAGAGAAATAGTATTGCATTAACAAATTGAAAATTAGAGGGGGGTTTTGGAACTTTGAGACATGAAAAAGCCCTTAAAAATGTTAGGGTTTTTGGGGGAAGGTGCAAAAGGGATCAGTAATTTCATTTTCATATTTGTATAATGAGTTGTTGATGTGTCTAAATAAAATGTACTTTAATGAGTAGGAACCAAAGCAAATCTATTTTTCTCAGGTAGGGAGCCGATATAATTGCCATGGTTTTAATGTTATGAAGCCTTAAAATCACAGGGGAGTTTGAGAAAAGGGCATAGCTAGGGAAGGAGAGACAAGCATCTTAGACAAAGTACAGTGGACAAAGCACTGGGGACACCATGATCATATTATTAAAAATAACAATAAGAATTGTTCACAGGAGTGAGCCCTATAAACATGGAAAGTCATCTTCCATGGACATTGGTATCTCTTTGGACTATTATGCTCAATTTGGGGTTCCAGACATTTGAGAGGAGTGGAAGAAAGTTGAAAAATAGATATAAAATCAATAACAGAAGATGGCCTCTGAAGAACAGCAAAGGTTAAAGAATTGGAAGTTATTCAATACAGGTAAATAATTGTGTCTTTAGATCCAAATAGAGTTTTCAAAAAAAATTTAGAAAAGATCTACTTCTCAGCATCTCATGGTGCTCATATGGATGGAACTCATAACCTGCTCTTCCAAAGAAAGAAAGGGCATGGAGATCTGATGTGAAGTATTTCAGAATATTGCCAAGGCCCTGGGGAACTGCCTCTGGAAACTGAACCCCTGCATTCAAGTGTTGCCAACTATTTGTATTTGTATTCTATGATCCCATAGGATCATAGAAATAAGGCTATTATGTAATGAAGAGGTCATTGAATCCAACTCTGATTTTCACAGATGGGGAAGCTGAGATCAAGAGAAAAAAATTATGCTCATGGTTTTCCAGAACTGGGGTTTAAAACCTAGAGCCATTATTTCAGAACCAGCTAAATTGAGTCAAAGATAAAGGACTTTGTCCTTTACCATTGATCCAGTCATATACTAGTTATTCTTTCTTCTCTCTCACTAACTTTTATATCTAACTTAAATTGAAATTTTAAAAAGAAAAATGAGTCAAAATTAAGTTAAAATTAAATTAGTGGAATTAATTATTCAAATTGCATTAAATGGATTAAAATTAAGATGAGCTAAAATTAAAAATTTTCAATTAAAAGGGAAAAAAATTAAATGACTAGGGAAATCCAGGAATCCACAGTTCACAAAGGATGTCTTTAAAACTTCAGAATCATAAGGAAAGAACTAATTAAACAGCTACCATCTTGGATAGCAAATGTAGTCCTACCTAGAGAGTGAAAAGGATATCCTTACTTCAACCTTAAGTCCTAAAACTTTAAAAGAAAGCATGAACTTAGTTGTGTAGTTTTGGGCAAAATAGTACAGTGTCTTGTTTCATGAAATCATTGATTTTTTTTAAAAAAAGTAAAAATGTAAATGTATTTCCTTCTTTTAATTCACATTTTTTTCAAATGTAACTATTATTTCTTAAGAAAGTGATTATCTGATCAATAAAAGGAAAATGTATCCCTGCCCATGTGAACATTTCTACTTTTTTCTTCCCTAGCTAATTGTCTTTCTTCCATCCTCTTAAGGCTTGAAGTCTCTCAAAGCAGCTTTATTAGAAGAAGGGCAGGTAGTGACAAAAAGAACTCCAAGTCTGAAGAAGAGAAATTGGGTTCAAATCATGGCTCTGCCATGTAAGATGTGTGTGACATTGGGTAAGCCATTTAACTCTTTGAGCTTCAGTAAAATGAAAGGTCTGGCTTCTAAGGTTCCTTCCAGATCAGCTTCATTGTCATAAATAAACCTAGATAGAGTCAGAAAGACCTGAGTTCACACTTGCTGTATGATCTTGAAAAGCAAGGCAATTTACCTCTTTCTGACTCAAACTACTCATCTGAAAAATGGCAATTAACATTTAGGGTTTTTGAGAGGATCAAATAGGTTAATATTTTATAAAATACTTAGCTTAACACCTGGCACATAATAGGGGCTTAGGAAATTCTTTCTTCCTCCCTACTCTCTTATCTTTTCTTTCCTTTTTCCTTTTTCTTTTCCTTTCCTTCTCCTTTTTCTCCTTCCCTTTCCCTTCCCTTTTCTTTCCCTTTCCTTTCCTTTCCTTTTTTTCTTTTCTTTCTCCTCCCTTCCCTTCCCTTCCCTTTTCCCCTTTGCCTTCCCTTCCCTTTCCCTTTCCTTTTCTTTCCTTTCCTTTCCTTTTCCTTTCCTTTCTTTTCCTTTTCCCTTTTCTTCCTCACAACAAAGAGAATATTTGTATTCAGATTTTTTAAAAAACATCATTATGTTTGTGAATACATTTTATAACAATTAATTCTTGTCTTGAGAGGCCTGTCTTTTTCCTTTAAGTTGTGTTTTCCATTTTTGGGGCATAGATAATGTGTATTTCTGAAGGTTACAGTCTTCTAGAGCATTCAAGTTCTCATATCAATCATAGACTGTTAGATATGTAATTATCAAGCCTTAATGTCACTCTCCCTATGATCTGTGGAGGAAAAACTATGAGAAATGTTCCTTCTCTCTCTGTGTCAGTGTCTCTGTTTCTTTCTGTCTCTCTCTCCCTTTGTTGCTTTATTCTTCTCTCCCTCTTCCCTTTTCTGTTTGAGGTCGATCTTAACTTTCCCCAGAGTAAAAAGTGATCATGATGTACTTTATAGTTTCGGTCAGTCATCTCTGATGGTTTTATGAAGACTGTCCATGGGTAAGTGACCCAACCAGCTTGTTGCAGTGCGGACTCCTCTTCCCTAGACTTCAGGAAGCAAAGATGGCACTTAATCCCCACTTTGGCCTTGTCTTGCTCTTCATACATACAGGATTTTGAATGTCAGCAGGTTTGAAATGTGTTTTTATATTTCTAGGCTCAAGGAATCTTTAGGATAGAGCCAAGATTAATTAGCTTAGTGGACCTGATGATGGTAGACCTTGATTTCTGTTAATAGCTGTGTTTATCATCTTAATGTCAAATTTGCTTCCAGCCATTTAGTTGATCACATAAATGTGTGATGTATCGAGCCTGCTGCTTTTGACATCAGATAAATTTGGAGAGTCGCAGAGGCTTTATTGGGTTTTGCTGGGACCTGCAATATGTTAGCTTGGATATGAACCTCTCTCCCCACAAAATAGATTTTTAGTTTTAAAGATGCATGGCGTACATAGAGGGATGTTATAAATCACAAATTACACATCTGATTTTATATTTCAGATGAGATTGTTTCTTTGAAAATTGCATGTTGTCATAAAAGCTGTGCTTATTTAGGTTATTTACCAGGCCCTCTCACATCCTCTGAAATGCACATTAGTTATTTATTTTTGGATTAAAATAAGGAACCCATAGTTTATTTCACTCTGTGTGTGCTTTGCCATGGTGAAAGGGAGATTGCAGGATTGTAGAATCTCATTTAGGGGAGGGATTCTAAGGTCACACAGTCCATGCCTGAACAAGAAAATCCTCTGCACCATATTTGACAAGGATCATCCAGTCTTTGCCTGAAGATTTTCATAGAGAGAGAATCAATTGCCTCCTGGAGCATCCCATTCCATTTGGGAAAGTCCTGATTCTGAGGATTTTTAGTCAACACTAAACTTGCCACTTCATAATTTCCTCACGACTCGTGTTCTGTCTTCTGGGTCCAAACAGGAAAATTTTAATCACATTTGCACATTCATCTTTAAAATATTCAAATTTAGCTATCTCATCCCTGCTAGTTAACAAGCATTTGGTAGTTAACAAGCATTTCTTAGCCACCTACTTTATGTCAAGATTTTTCTTGGTCCTAGAATACAAAGAGAACAGTGAAATGATTCCTACTCTCCAAGAGCCTGCATTTTCTCCAAGATCAAATATTTCTGTTTCCTTGACTGATATTCAAAGCCCTCTTCTGAATGTCCTGTTTTGCCATTTTTTTCTTAGATTTAGTGATCAGAAAGCCTTCAGATGCAAACTGAAGGGAAAGACTCAAGGAGATCGTCACCATCTAGGTCCTGAACACACTGCTTCCTTCAATATAACCTAATTCTCTCTCTTGGCCATCATATCTTATGTTGATCCATAATGGGGACTTAGTAACCAGGATACATGCAAGCAGAGGAAAGTATAGCAGAAGTAGATAGGGTAACAGTAATCTATACAATAATTACAACTGAATGATGGAAAAGAAAATGAAAAATAAGGATTGCAAATTTGACTTAAATTTTCTATCTAATCTCGGAAGTCACCGTTTTCATAGATCTGTGAATTTTCAGCCAAGAGAAATCATATGATTCAATATTGCATTTCTTTAATGATTTGTTTCTTATTCACTCATTCATTTATTTGTTTGTATTCTTATGTGTATATATGTATATATACATTTAGTATGTGTATATATATATATTTAGTGTGTGTGTATATGTATATGTATATACATATATATGTGTATATATATAGCAGTATATAGCCTATATACTGCCTGTGTGTGTATATTTAGCAAAAGAGCAGCCTGATCTCACAGCTCACAGAGTAATTGCCATTTCAATGTTTCCATAGGTTCATGAATATTTGGGCATATATGCCTACCAAGAACTTGTGAATAAGTGATAAAGTTCTGTGTATGAGAGCTTTCAGGTCTGTCTCTAATTGTGACCTCTTAAAGGAGTACTCTTAGACTTCTTTATGAAATTTAACAATGGAATAACAACTTGTTAGTTGAGTAACGCCTCCTTTTTTGATCCTGACCAACTTCAGAACAACTTCCATTTCCCTCCAACTTCCGTAGGCAGACTCCCAGTTTATAAAGTCATTCTTTTAGGGAATAAATAAGGCATATTGGACAGGTACTATGCAAAGAGAGGTGAGGGTTCTCAGGAAACTAAACTTCACAAGGATCTACCTCCAGAGCTTGAATCCTGAGTCTGACTCTGCAAAGCAGTCTTCCAATGGGTCTTGCAGGATACCTATGACAGTAATTATCAGCAGAACTGCCATGTATTAGGGGCTTAAGAGTTGGTCTCTGAGTCAAGAACTCCTGGGTTCAAATCCCATCAATGGCACATACTGCATATATCACTTTGGGTGAGTTACTAATTGCTTCCAAGACTATAGGCTGCAGTACAAGAACTAATTTGCCTTGATAGAAGCAGTTTTGTTTTCTTTTGTTTTGTTAACTTTGGAAGTTTGTGTCTAAAATCATGGATTTGCTCTTACTATCATCTCCAAAGAATAACCAGCAAACACCTCTAAATATCTATTAAAATTTGGGAAGGTGGGAGAAGAATTTTCTAAATGTAAGCATAAAGTATTTATTAAATTGCAACAAGGTATGCTTGCTCATTTACTATCATTTTCTTAATATTTGATAATTAAAAATAATAAATCAAGTTCAACCCCTGAAGTTTCTTGTATTGAAAATTTAATAACCACTGTAATTATAACTATATGGATGTAGTATGTATGTATTGCAGCTAGATAGCACAGTGGATAGTATGCAGGACTAGATGCAGAAATACCATCTTCTTGAGTTCAAATATGGTATCAGGCAATTATTAGCTGTGTGATCCTGGACAAGTCACTGTTTACTTCAATCTTCTCATCTGTAAAATGAGTTGGAGAAAGAAATGGCTAACTATATCAATATCTTTGCCTAGAAAACCCCAAAACAGGTCATAAAGAGTCTCGATTGATGCCATTAGTGCAATGTCACTTTTGTGTAAAAGCCTTTGAAAAACTTTAGTATTGATAGGTGATCTGTCTTCTATTTGTAGTATATTTTCAATAAAACTCTGAAATATCACAGGTACTAATACACATCTCCCTGATTTATGCATTATCGACTGTTAATTCTGAGTTGTTCGTTCAGCACAGTTCTCTGAGGTGCCACAGTCATACTTGCCACAGAGTTTGGATTATTTTAATATCGTGCACTTTTTGAAGAGCCTTTAAATCTATTTTTTCTATTGAATCCAACATTTTTTAATCAATAAATAGGAGACAAATGCTATCTCTGCTTTCATATCTTTCAGCCAATTATGTGACTATATTCACATGGCCTATCATAAGCAATAATCTGGAAAATCCTGACTATTCCCTTCATATTGCTTCAAAGAGAACTTGGAGATGATAGACTTTCATCATAATGATTTTGAATGATATGAGAAACTGAGCATATGAGTTGGAGTGGTAGTTTCTAACATCTTATTGGCTAGCTGCCTTTTTAAAAAAATATTTTATTTATTTATTTATTTTGGTGAAAAGCACTTTATGATTTCATCTATTATTTTTCATAGTTTTCCCTTTGGGTAGATAAGTTCAAAAATTTGAAATATCTTGAATACCTTAAATTTATTTGACTCTCAGGATATGTTTGATCAAATCCCCCTGGCTTTATATTTCCTGAGATGTGGCTTTCACATTATCTCTTGATCTTCTTACTATCTTCTTACTATGTCATCTTCTTTATGGCCATCATCCTCAATTCCTACCATTCTGACCCTGAGTCTGTGGGCCCTGAAAGATAATCACTTACTTTATCTTAATGAAAACAAGGACTTTCCTCCCTAAAAATATAAATATAGGTGATTCAGTTCTTCTAATTATGTGTCAATTTCTTGTCATTGGCCAAATAGGCCATCAAGTAGTTAGATAAATGTTTATAGAATTGTATAACTGTACATATTTTTATCTGCAATCTTCCTTTTTTCCCCTCTATACTCTACCACAGATATCACAAAATAAGAAGGGAACTCTAGAGGATATAAGTTGTTAATATATTTTGACCCATTTTGTGAGTCATGATGACCAAAAATAAAATAAAATAAAATAAAATCATTACCTGATGTCTACACTTCTGAGAATAGACCTCTTTATACTGGTGCCATTTCTCTGTAGTCTGTTCCTTAGACAGCAGACACATTACATTACTGGATCCATGCGCTAAATGTTTACATTTTTATTCAAAAATAAATAAATAAACTTAGGGCCTTAGTAATTCTTTAGGCCAGTGGCCATGGAGAAAGTGAGTCCCAGAAACTTTAAGTAATTTGTTCAAGATCACCAAAGCAGAGAAAATAGGAGCCATGATTAAAAACAGGCAGTTGTTTAGGTTTTTTTTGACCTAAAGCAAAATTGTACTACATGCTACATAGTAATGCCTAGACTCAGGAACCAAATTCCTTCTCTAACTTTAATGACAGACTGAATCACATATCTAAGGATCAGTTGGCTTATGGATCAGCATTTGACTTAGTCATAGGATGGGGATCCATTGGACTATGGCAACACATCCCGTGGAGCCACATATATGCTTTTTAACTCTTTTTAATTTAACAATGAACTTTTCTCTTTTTTTTCTCTTTTTTAAAAATTTTTTATTTTATTTGCATAACATATGTGTGGGTAATTCTTCAACATTAACCCTTACATAGCTTTCTGTTACAAATTTTTCCCCCCAACTCCCCACCCCTCCCCTAGATGGCAGGATATCCACTACATGTTAATTATGTTAAAATATTGGCAAATCGAATATATGTATACATATTTCCAAACTTATCATTGTTGTGCAAGAAAAATCGTGTCTACAAGAAAGACATATCGGATAAAGGAAACACAATGTAAGCAAACATCAATCAAGGAGTATGAGAATGTTATTTTGTGGTCCACATTTTACATCCCTCTCTTTGGGTGTATATGGCTTTCTTCAGTGAACAATTGGGGGTGGTTTGAAACTTTTCAACAATGAACATTCTCTAGTCAAGGTTTAATGAGGCTTTTATTAAAATACCTTACTTAAAATACCAGATCTTCATTACAGAAAATATCTGATATCTTACTTAATTTATTAGGAGTGGTCAAATTGGATAGATTTATGAGGGTATTTTTCTCCTTTATCTTTGTTAAGCAAAAGTGTTATATGTATTAAACTTCTATAGCATGTATGTTGAGGCAAAGCTACTCCCTTCCCCATAAAATTTCAATAGCAAATGAGCCCTTTAAAATAAATATTGACTATCAAACTACATATTAATATTTTTTCTTGTTTATATGCTTTCACATTATTTTTTATGTTTTAAGTTTTGAACTGTCTTGCTCTTTTTCTCCTTATCCTGCACCAGAAAGGCCACCAGTTGATGTAAATTTATAAATATATGTAAAACTAAACTATGCATTCTTCTATTGATCAATTCTTTATCTGCAGATTCAATAGCATTTTTTTTCATAGGTGTTTTGTATTTGATTTCAGTATTTATGATACTCAGAATAATAACTCACAGTTGTTTTTTGAAAAATATTAGTTTTACTGCACACACAGTGTATTCTTGATTTTGTTCAATTCATCATTTCTTATAGCACTTTAGTTGATCATAATAATATATATTTAGTCTGGTGTTTCAGCCTGTTACCCAGGCTCTGAATAATAGATGGTACTTGGGGGAACTATGTGAGATGTTTGCTGTTCAATATTTACTTTATCAGAGAAGTATAGTGTAATGGGGACAGGAAGTTCTGGGTAATTATATAAAATGATGTAAGTTACAGAGAAGACATTATTGGAAAAGAGTTCCTTACCAAGAGTCATTTACACCAATTCACCAATAGAATCACAGGCCTTTTTTAAGCCCTTATTAGCAAGTTTGTTATGTGTAGACTTTTGTATACATGTTCATTCCTTAGTATCAATATCCAATCAAATAGAGACCTTGAAAACATAGCCTGAAAAGCCTTGGAATGGGTAAATTGGTTGAAGTAGATAAATTTATCTTAGTCTATCTGTCATGAATAAATAAGTAAAGATACATATGTAGAGTCCTAAGTAGATTTTTTTAAACATGGCCAAGGGGAAAATAAGAATTAAATCAACTCTATTTGGATTAACTAGTGATTTTTGTTATAGAAAAATAAGGATTTTAATCTTCTAAGAAATAACCCTTGCTTTGAATTGAGCCTCAATAGCCAAGGGCAGCAACAGTTTGAGTAAAGAATTTAGATATAAACTCATTTGAATAACATTATGGAGAATTGTTGGAAACTGTGAGTGGTATAGATATATCTTGAACTGGCCTCAGCTGATGGACAATGAGCTAAGCCCCAGGATTTAATAATAAGAAGAGATTAGGTTGAATGACATTTGTCTTTCAATATTTGCAATGTTGCTAAACTTCCTTCTGCCCAAATTTCCATCTATTAGTGCCATTTTTTTTCTTCTTCATTATGAAAATCACGAGAGATCCTAGTTTGTAAGACTTAAAGGAAAATGAAAGATTTATAGTAGAATCATGGGGGTCACAAGTTTTTTGCCAAAGGTAAGATATAATATTTATGCCTAATAAGGAAGTGAGTCACTAGAGACAGACAACAGCTTTAGGGGTACATTTCCTATTCTATTCAAGTTAGTCTGCTAGCTATTCCTTATAGTGAGGGTTCATTCATGTTCCTTTAGATATGTAAGTCTAGAATATGATTAATAATCCTTAGCTTTCTTCAAAGCAAATCTCAGAATTCTTCTACAGGGGCATGTAGTCCAGCCCCCCCCCCATTTCATAGAAGAAGAAATTGAGGATCCAGAAAGTTAAGTAATTTGCCCTAGATTGCACAGGTAATGAGCCTCTGATACAGGATACATTTTATGTACTTGGATTTTACTTATTTAACATTTCCTCAATAGAATTTTAACTCCTTGAGGGTAAGAATTAGTTTTTTTGTTTTGTTTTGTTTTTGTCTTTGAATTTCCATCCATTGGCAAATAATAGACTTCTTTAAATTTTTATTTATTTATTTATTTTTGCTGAGGCAATTGGGGTTAAGTGACTTCCCCAGGATCACACAGCTAGGAAGTGTTAAGTGTCTGAGGTCAAATTCAAACTCAGGTCCTCCTGATTTCAGGGTGGGTGCTCTTTCCACTATGCTATCTAGCTGTCCCAAAACGGTAGATTTTTAACAAATTTTGGTTGAATTGAACTGGTACCCTGAGAAAGAAATAACAGGAAAAAAAGGCCCTTGTGTATGGATGAAGTCAAGGAATGCATGATATAAGAAAAGACATATTCCCTAAATCATGTTCTCAGATATGTAAAGGAACATGAATGAAAATAAAGTGAGACTTAGAAAGTGTTATTATTAGCATTAGAAAATAAGGTCAGTCCTTTATGTTATAGTATTTGGCACATTGTTGATGCTCAACCACAACAAAAAAATAGTTCATTTCATTTTAAATTTACTTTTCTATCTTTTTATTTAGGATGCCTTTAAATATATTTATTTTTACATGCATTAATAATCTGGCTATTCCATTGCCACATGAAGTAGGAAGAAATTAAGAAAGAAGGGAAAGGGAAGGGGGAAGGGAAAGGAAAATAGGAAGGGAAAGAGGAAAGGATGGGGAGATAGAGACATAGACACAGAAAACCTATAAATATTCAGTCCAGCAAAATTAATCCATTTGCTGGACCAGAAAATGTCTGCTCTATCCCTCTGTCTCTTCCTCCCTTTCTCCCTCCCCTTTTTCCTCCTTCTCTCCTTCCCCTTCTTTCCTTCTCCTTCCCCTCTTTTCCCTCCCTTTCCCCTTTTTCTCCCCTCCTCCTTCTTTCCTTCTCCCTTTTTCTTTCTCCCTCCCTCCCTCCCTCCCTTGCTCCCTCCTCTCTATTTTAACTTCATTGCCTCTTTGTCATATAAGTGGCTCACTTCATTCTTCTGGAGCTCTATTTTATCATTGTCTTGATTAGAGTTCTTAGGTGTTTCAATTTTTTTTTTTGCCCTGCAATTTTGTTGTCATTATATAAACTATTTTCCTTGTCTGTTCATTCAGTTCCTAGAATTATATCATTCAGTTCACAGAAGTCTTCCTAGTTTACTCTGCAGATTTTCATTTCAACATTTTTTATACTGAATAATATTCTATTATATTAATATGCTGCAATGTGGTTAGTAATTCTTTAATAGGACAACCTGAGTTGCCAGTTTTCCGCTGCTTTGAAAAGAACTGTTAAAAATATGTTTGTACATATAGTTCCTTTTCTTCTTTGGAATCATACCTACTAATATACACATGCATAGGTATGTGTGTGCAAATATATATATATGCATATATATATTAATCTATATCAAAATTGGTGCAGTATATTCATAGTTTAGTAACTTTGAGTGTATAATTCCAAATTATCTTACAGAGTAATGACTAGACCAAAAGTACATTTAGTGTTTGTCTCTTCCTGAATCACCTCCAGCATGTATAGTTTTTCTTTCTTGTCATCCTTTCTAATTACCTGGTATGAGGTGGAATCGGAAAGTTGCTTTAATTTTTCTTTATCTAATTATTAATGATTTTTCTTTATTTATAGTTTAACTTACATCTTATTAATTATATTCAATTTTAAAAATTGGATTCCAAATCATCTCTCCTGCCCCTCCCCTCCCCATTGAGAAGGTATATTAATTATGAATGTGAAGTCATGCAGAACATATTTGCATAATAGTGAAATAGTGATTTTATAAAAAATAAAAAGTAAAAAATATAAAGAAAATGGGAAAAGGTCTGCTTCAATCTGTGTTCTCTCTGGAAATGGATAGCATTTTTTTTATCATGGATTCCTTGGAATTGTCTTCAATCATTGTCCTGATCAGAATAACTAAGTTTTCCATATTTGGTCATTTTTATAATATTTCTGTTATTGTTTATAGTATTCCCCTAGTTCAGCTCACTTTATTTTGCCTGAGTTCATATATGTCTTCCCAAGTTTTTTCTAAAACTATAGATAGATCTATAGCATCACAGTATTACATTCATATCATATGTTGTAGCTAACAGCCATTTTCCTGTTGATGGGTTTCTAATTCTTTGCCACCATAAAAAAGCTGCTTAAATATTCTTGTACATATTGGCCTTTTTTTTCCTTTTCCTTTAATCTCTGTTGTACAGATATGGTAATGGTATTGCTGGGCCAAAGGATATATACAGTTTTATAGCCCTTTGGGTGTAGTTCCAAATTGTTTTCCAGAATCATTACTTATTAATGATTTAGGGAATTTTTTTAAATATATCTTTTATAGGAGATGACTCCTCAGAAAAATTTCCTAGTTTTTTTTTAACCTAATGACTTGTTTCCTTTCTGATTTTAACTGCCTTAGATTTTTTTATGCAATGACTCTTTAATTTTAGGTAATCAAAATTGTCTATTTTATCCTGTTCTGTCTGTCTCTCTTTCTTTGTCTCTGTCTTTGTCTTTCTCTCTGTCTCTCTCTCTGACTCTGTTTCTGCCTCTCTCCTTCCCTCTCCCCTCTCTCCTTCCCTTCCTCTCTTCTTCCCTCTCTTTCTTTTTCTCTCTTTCCCCTCCCTTCCCCCCCCCTCTCTCTCTGTCTATCTGTCTCTCTCTCTGTCGTGTGTGTGTGTGTGTGTGTGTGTGTGTGTGTGTGGTTCCCTCTGTCTCTCTCTGTCTCTTATTCTCTGACTCTCTGTCCCTTTCTGTCTGTCTGTCTGCTGTCTCTCTCCCATCTCTCCCTCTCTCTCTCTCTCTTCTCTCTCTTTCTCTCTCTCTCTCTCTCTCTCTCTCTCTCTCTCTCTCTCTCTCTCTCTCTCTCTCTCTCTTCTCTCTCTCTTTTCCTCCTTCCCTACCTCCCCTTCACTGTGTGTGTCTGTCTCTGACTCTCTCTTTCTCTCTCTCACTCTCTTACTCTTTCTCTGGTTCTCTCTCTCTCATTCTCTGACTCTCTCTGTCTCTCTCTGTCTCTTGTTCTCTGTCTCTCTGTCTCTATCTCTTTCTCCCTTCCCCTCCCTTCTTCCCTCCCCCCTCTTTCTGATGAACTCTTCTACTACCCATAGATCCCAAGTGTAATTTCTTCTTTGCTCCTTTAATTTGTTTATGATATGGCCTTTTATATATAGGTCATGTGTCTATTTAGAGTTTCTCTTGGTATATAATGTGAAGAAAATTATTTTTGAGGCATCATGATTCAGTGAAGAGAGGGCTGAGTTTGGAGTTAGGGGATATGATTTGAATACCAGTTGTATTAGTCCTTGGAAGCAAGGGTTAGCAAAAGAAGTTCCCATGTGTGCAATCCCCCAAGAATGCTGCTTCAAGAAAGGCACAAGCTGATAGTGAATATATATTTTTTCATGTTTAAAGACTTTGATATTTGTGAGGTTTTTATTTGGTTATTTGTTTTTTTCTACTCTACTGTAGCATGAAATGATTATTCTGTGCACAGTAAAAAGACTGGCTTTTATCTCATTTCAAACTGATTCAGTTTTGTTCTTCATTAAAAAAAAACAGACAAAACATACAGGAAGCTTGTCACTGAAACTCAAGGAATCTCTTCAATGAAAATTCTAACATTATGATCTAGTCAGATGTGTATAATTTAAGATGTACCACCATATTTTTTCATTTTTTATAAAGCTTTTTATTTACAAAACATATGAGTGATTTTTCTACATTGACCTTTGCAAAAACTTTTTTTCCCAAGCTTTTCCCCTCCTTCCCCCCAACCCCCACCCCTAGATGACAGGTAATCTAATACATGCTAGATAGGATAAATTATATGACAAGTACAATACATGTATACATATCTATACAGTTATCTTACTGCACAAGAAACATCAGATCTAGAAAGAGAAGAAGAAAAAAAAACAACCTAAGAAGGAAAACAGAATGCATGGAAATATTCACAGAAAGCGTTAAAATGCTGTGTTGTGGTTCACTCTCAGTTCCCACAGGCCTCTCTCTGGATGTATATGACTATCTTCATCTCTGAACAACTGGTTTGAATCACATCATTGTTGAAGAGAACCATATCCATCAAAATTGATCATCGTATAGTCTTGTTGCTGTGTATAATGTTCTCCTGGTTCTGCTGATTTCACTCAGCATCAGTTCGTGCAAGTCTCTCCAGGCCTCTCTGAAATCGTCCTATTGGTCGTTTCTTACAGAGCAATAATATTCCATAACATTCATATACCATAATTTATTCAGCCACTCTCCAATTGATGGGCATCCTTTCAATTTCCAGTTTCTTGCCACTACAAAAAGGGCTGCCACAAACATTTTTGTACATGTGGGTCCCTTTCCCTCCTTTAAAATTTCTTTGGGATATAGGCCCAGTAGAAACACTGCTGGGTCAAAGGGTATGCACAGTTTAATAACTTTTTGAGCATAGCTCCAAATTGCTCTCCAGCATGGTTGGATCTGTTCACAGTTCCACCAACAATGTGTCAGTGTCCCAGTTTTCCCACATCCCCTCCAACAGTTATCATTATCATTTCCTGTCATTTTAGCCAATCTGACAGATGTGTAGTGGTATCTCAGAGTTGTCTTAATTTGCATTTCTCTGATCAATAGTGATTTGGAGCAACTTTTCATGTGACCAGAAATAGTTTCAATTTCATCGTCTGAAAATTGTCTGTTCATATCTTTTGACCATTTATCAATGGGAGAATGGCTTGGATTCTTATATATTTGAGTCAATTCTATATATATTTTAGAAATGAGGCCTTTATCAGAACCTTTGGATGTAAAAATATTTCCCAGTTTACTGCTACCCTTCTAATCTTGTCTGCATTCATTTTGTTTGTACAAAAACTTTTTAACTTGATATAATCAAACTTATCTATTTTGTGATTAATGATGACCTCTAGTTCTTCTTTGGTCACAAATTCCTTCCCCCTCCACAGGTCTGAGAGGTAAACCATCCTACCTTGTTCTAATTTGTTTATAATATCATTCTTTATGTCTAGATCATGAATCCATTTTGACCTTATCTTGGTATATGGTGTTAGGTGTGGGTCAATGCCTAATTTCTTCCAGACTAGTTTCCAATGATCCCAGCAGTTTTTGTCAAATAGTGAGTTTTTATCCCAAAAACTGGGGTCTTTGGGTTTATCAAACACTAGATTACTATTGTCATTGAGTATTTTGTCCTGTGAACCTAACCTATTCCACTGATCCTCTACTCTATTTCTTATCCAGTACCAAATGGTTTTGGTGACCACTGCTTTATAATATAGTTTTAGATCTGGTACAGCTAGGCCACCCTCATTTGCATTTTTTTTTCATTAATTCCCTTGAAATTCTTGACCTTTTGTTTTTCCAGATGAATTTTGTTGTTATTTTTTTTAGGTCAGTTAAATAATCTCTTGGGAGTTTGATTGGTATAGCACTAAATAGATAGATTAGTTTAGGTAGTATTGCCATCTTTATTATATTCGCTCACCCTATCCAAGAGCACTTGATGTTTTTCCAATTGTTTAGATCTGACTTTATTTGTGTGGAGAGTGTTTTGTAGTTTTGCTCATATAGATCCTGACTTTCCCTTGGCAGATATATTCCCAAATATTTTATACTATCGATAGTTATTTTGAATGGAATTTCTCTTTGTATCTCTTGCTGTTGCATTTTGTTGGTGATGTATAAAAATGCTGATGATTTATGTGGATTTATTTTGTATCCTGCAACTTTGCTAAAGTTGTGGATTAATTCTAATAGTTTTTTAGTTGATTCTCTAGGGTTCTCTAAGTAGACCATCCTATCATCTGCAAAGAGTGATAATTTGGTTTCCTCATGACCTACTCTAATTCCTTGAATCTCTTTTTCTTGTCTTATTGCCAAGGCTAGCATTTCTAATACAATATTGAATAGTAATGGTGATAGTGGGCAACCTTGTTTCACCCCTGATCTTACTGGGAATGGTTCTAGTTTATCACCATTACATATGATGCTAGCTGATGGTTTTTAATAGATGCTACTGACTATTTTAAGGAAAAGTCCATTAATTCCTATACTCTCTAATGTTTTTAATAGGAATGGATGTTGGATTTTATGAAATGCTTTTTCTGCATCTATTGAGATTATCATATGTTTTTTGTTAATTTGGTTATTAATATAGTCAATTATGTTAATAGTTTTCCTAATATTGAACCATCCCTGCATTCCTGGTATAAATCCTACTTGGTCATGGTGTATTATTCTGGGGATGATTTTCTGTAATCTCTTTGCTAATATTTTATTTAAGATTTTTGCATCAATATTCATTAAGGAGATTGGTCTATAATTTTCTTTCTCTGTTTTTGTTTTACCTGGTTTAGGTATCAGTACCATGTCTGTATCATAAAAGGAGTTTGGTAGGAGTCCTTCATTCCCTATTTTTTCAAATAGTTTATATAATATTGGAGTTAATTGTTCTTTAAATGTTTGGTAGAATTCACATGTTAATCCATCTGGTCCTGGGGATTTTTTTCTTAGAGAGTTGATGAATGACTTGTTCTATTTCTTTTTCTGAAATGGGACTATTTAAGTAATTCATTTCCTCTTCTGTTAATCTGGGCAATCTATATTTTTGTAGATATTCCTCCATTTCACTTAGGTTATCAAATTTATTGGCATACAGTTGGGCAAAGTAACTCCTGATTATTGCTCTAATTTCCTCTTCATTGGTGGAAACTTCTCCCTTTTTATTTTTGAGACTAACAATTTGATTTTTCTCTTTCCTTTTTCTAATTAAATTAACTAGAGTTTTATCTATTTTGTTGGTTTTTTCATAAAACCAACTTTTAGTTTTATTTATTAATTCAATAGTTTTTTTACTTTCAATTTTACTAATCTCTCCTTTTATTTTTAGGATTTCAAGTTTGGTATTTGATTGGGGGTTTTTAATTTGTTCTTTCTCTAGCTTTTTTAGTTGCAAGCCCAATTCATTGATTTTCTCTGTCTCTATTTTATGTAAATAAGCATCTAGAGATATAAAATTTCCCCTTATTACCGCTTTGGCTGTATCCCACAAATTTTGGTATGTTGTCTCATTATTGTCATTCTCTTGGATGAAATTAGTAATTGTGTCTGTAATTTGCTGTTTCACCCATTCATTCTTTAGGATAAAATTATTTAGTTTCCAATTGGTTTTTGGTCTATTTTCTCCTGGCCTTATATTGCATGTGATTTTTATTCCGTCATGATCTGAAAAAAATACATTTATTATTTCTGCCTTCCTGCATTTGATTTTGAGGTTTTTGTGTCCTTACACATGGTCAATTTTTGTATAAGTTCCATGGACTGCTGAGAAAAAGTAAACTCCTTTCTGTCTCCATTTAATTTCCTCCAAAGATCTATCATACCTAACTTTTCTAACATTTTGTTTACCTCCTTAACTTCTTTCTTATTTATTTTGTGGTTTGATTTATCAAGTTCGGAGAGAGGGAGGTTGAGATCCCCCACTATTATAGTTTTGCTGTCTATTTCTTCTTGCATCTCTCTGAACTTTTCCTCTAGGAATTTCCATGCTATGCCACTTGGTGCATATATGTTTAGTATTAATATTGCTTCATTATCTATGGTACTCTTTAGGAAGATATAATTTCCATCTTTGTCTCTTTTAATGAAGTCTATTTTTGCTTTTACTTGGTCTGAGATCAGGATTGCTACCCCTGCTTTTTTTTGTTCACCTGAAGCATAATAGATTCTGCTCCAGGCTTTTACCTTCACCCTGTATGTATCTCTATGTTTTAGATGTGTTTCTTATATACAACATATTATTGGATTCTGGTTTTTAATCCAGTCTGCTATCTGCTTCTGCTTTAAGGGAGAGTTCATTCCATTCACATTCACAGTTAAAATAACTAATTCTGTATTTCCTGCCATCTTATTTACCCTAGCTTATGCTTTTCTCTTTCTTATCCCCTTTCCCTCCTCCCTACTATTTTGCTTTTGATAACCACTTCCCTCAAACAACCCTTCCCTTTTTGAGCCCCACCCACCCCTTTTTCCCCCCTTTCCCTCCTGTTTCCTTATAAGTTTGTCTATTATTCCCTCTGAGCCAAATCTGATCAGATGGAGATTAATCAAATTCTCATTCCCCTCCCTTTTTTCCCCTCAATCATTATAGGTTTTCTTTGCCTCTACATGTGATGTAATTTCCTTTATTTTACCTCCTTTTCCTCTTCTTCCAGTGTTATCCCTTTTCTACCTCTAATTTCTTTTTCAGTTTATCATATCATAATAATCATAAAATCACAGTAATCATATCATAATCATAATGTAATAATAGATTCATAAAATCAACCCTCATTCTATAAGTATATGTAACATAAATATAGTTCTCAAGAGTTTTTTTTTTCTTATTACCTTTTTATGTTTCTCTTGTGTTCTGTGTTTGTAGATCAAATTTTTTGCTCAGTTCTGGTCTTTTCAGTAGAAATAGGTGAAATTCTCCTATATCATTAAATGACCATCTTCTTCCCTGGAAGATAATACTCATTCTAGCTGGGTAACTTATTCTTGGCTGTAATCCAAGTTCCTTTGCCCTTCGGAATATGTGATTCCAGGCCCTTCGATCCTTCAAAGTAGAAGCTGCTAGGTCCTGTGTGATCCTAATTGTGGCTTCCCGATATTTAAATTGTTTCTTTCTGGCTTCTTGTAATATATTTTCCTTGGTATGATAGTTTTGGAATTTAGCCACGATATTTCTGGGGGACTTAATTTGTGGGTTTCTTTCAGGAGGTGATCGGTGGATTGTTTCAAGGAGTATTTTGCCTTCTGGGTCTAAAATATCAGGGCAGTTTTCTTTTATGATTTCCTGGAAGATAGTGTCTAGGTTCTTTTTTTCATCATGGCTTTCCGGAAGCCTTATAATCCTTAGATTGTCTCTCCTAGATCTATTTTCCAGGTCAGTTGTTTTTCCTAGGAGATATTTCATGTTTTTCTCTATCTTTTCATTTTTTTTTGTTTTTGTTTGACTGATTCTTGAAGTCTTGATGAGTCATTCATTTCCAATTGTTCAATTGTAATTTTTAATGTCTTATTTTCTTCAGTTACTGTTTTTAGTTCCTTTTGCAATTGACCAATTACATTTTTTTGTTCATTGCATTCTTTTTCCATTTTTTCTATTTTATTTTGCAGTGATCTCATTTCATTTCCCCATGTTTCTTCTAACTTTCTTTTAAGATTTTTTATGCAATCTTCAAAGAAAGCCTTGTGACATGGAGACCAATTTATGTCTCTCTTTGGGGCTTTTTCTGGAGTTGCTTTACCTTTAGGAGCCTCAGGATTTGAGGTCTGTTCTTCCCTCTCTCCATAAAAGTTGTCTATGGTGAGAGCTCTTTTTGGTTTTTTATTCATTTTTTTAAAAATGTGTGAGGTCCATTTAGGGCAAAGGTGGGACTTCTGCTTTAATTTTCCCTGGGGCAGTTCTGCTGATTGAGTTATTTCAGGAACTGGGCAGTTCTGCTGATTGAATTATGTCAGGTGCTGGGCAGTTCTGCTTTAGTTCACCCTGGGGCAGTTCTGCTGATTGAATTATTTCAGGTACTGGGCAGCTATGCTGATTGAATTATTTCTGGTGCTGATCAGTCCTGTTGATTGATCGCCCTAGAGTGTTGTGTAATGGCACCTAGGTCCGATACTCATCAGGGGTTCAGTGCTTCACAATCTACCCCCCACAAAAGGCAGACTCTCCAAACCACCTGCCCACAATCAGGACAGATTGGTCCAAGAGGCCCGCAGAAGACTCCCAGGTGTGTGAAAAGCACAACGCTCCCACTCCTGTTCCGACTCCTGTTCCAGCTCCCTGCTCCAGCTCCCTGCCCCAATCTCCCTGTGCTGCAGTCTGGGTTCAGCAGACCACCCCCCTGCCCAATTAAAACAGACCTGTTTTGAGGTTCTTCCAGAGTATCTTCTTCTAGAATTGTGTTGTCCTCAAGATATTGTGGATTTTTTTGCTTCAAAATCAGTCTAGAGGCTTCATATGTTGCTGGTTTGAGGGAAGGTTAGAGGAGGTTACAGAGACTCCTGTCTGATCTCCGCCACCATGGCTCCACCCCCGGAAGGACTTTTTTTCATTTTTAATGAGTGATGGTCATCTGAATTTTGAAACATTTGGGGAGAAGGGTTGACATTTACCTCTTTATAAATTATAAGGAACAAGATTTTTCCTTAAACTGGAGACTTTTGACTCCAGGTTCAAGGATTCTCTAGTTCTGTCTTTCATGCTATGGTCTATTTTTTGTTAATCAAGGATCTCAGAAATTTAGTTTCAATTTAGATTTAGAATTTTTCCCCTATCTTTGGCATTCTCTCTTCTCTCTCTCACTGTCTCTCTCTGTCACTCTCTCTCACTGTCTCTCTCTCTCTCCACACACACACACACACACACACACACACACACACACACACACACACACACACTTTATCTCCCCAAGAGAATAAGATGCTAGCAGGTGCAGACTTTTTCATTTTGTCTTTCTATCTCCAGTGCTTTGCACAATATCTGACATGTTAGATGCTTAATAAATGTCAGTTTATTGATTAATTGATATGAGGCCATCTGCTTAACTAGATTACAAGCTCCTTAAAGCCAGGGGCCATTCATGCCTTGATTTTTCCCCTTTATCCCCCATGGCTCTGTCTACAGAAGTTCACATATAGGATTATAGGTATTCAGTCTGATTCTCATTTTCATTTCAGCATCAGAAATTGAATCCCATGGAGATTATGATTTGCCCAAGATCACACACAGGTAGTAAAAGAGCAGAGCCGGGATTGGAACCACCAGGGTCCTCTCACCCTGATGCTCTTTTCTTTACAATAAATTGGATTGATTATTCCAATAGATATATGTCCAAATTGAAAGCACAGAAAGCATCCATAAGGGCATTGGGTCTCTGATGGTACAGAATCTAGTCTTATGGTGATTCCTTGGACACTAATCTTTGCTAGATCTTCGTCTCTACTTCTAGTTTTTATTTTGTTCTCCTCAGGCCATCTGATGACCCTCTCAGTCCCATACTACTAGGGCATAGTGGTTAGAACCTCTTCTGGGAAGAACAAACTTATAGATCTTTATTTTTAACCATCTCATTACTCATAGACTATGATTATATTTCCTTCCCCTTCACCTCATTACTTAGGTGGAAAATAAAGTTTTCCATTACAAATGCTCTAATTTTGGGTTATATGTTCTCGAGATCCTCTCTAGCTTGCCTTGCAAAAGAATCTGAGCCGGAATAAAAGGTATATTGAAAATGCAAGGGGCAGCTAGAGGGCGCAGTGGATAGAGCACCAGCCCTGAAGTCAGGAGGACCTGGGTTCAAATTTGACCTCAGACACTTAACACGTCCAAGCTGTGTGACCCTGGGCAAGTCACTTAACCTCAATTGCGTCAGCAAAAAAAGCAATTATTTAAAAAAAAAAAAAAAAAGCAAGATTCTTCTACTCACCTATATCTCATTATGACCATAAGTTGCCCAGGCGTAGGAACTATCTAGTATATATTGAGTTTTGAGTCCATGCTTGACCAGGCAAAAAAGTGTAAAAATCCAATGCACACTGGGTGCTTTATTCATGCTTCCTTTAGGACTGGTCATAATGTACAGTTGCAGGAAGTGTGAATTTAGCTCTTTCATGGAAGCTGAAAGGTGAGATCCAGTGAAACTAGAAGATAAGAAAATTTTTGTGATTTTTCTATCACTGGGGATGAGATAGGAGGCAAGACCAGGTATCTCACATGGCTATATCTAACCTCTCATTGAACATGATTATTAGAATCAAAAGCCAATTACTGTCTGAATAGCTACCCTCATTCTCCTTATATCCCTTTCATATATCCCTCTGTCCATCTCACCCTTGACCACTACTATCTCTGCTGCTCTTTTCAATAAGAAGGGAGGTACAGTGGCAGCCTGAGGGGCAATATCCCCATCTCACAAATAATATATCATGAACAATGACAGCCCAAATGCAAAATGAACTTCCCATCTTAGATTCAATCTAAATGAAAGCCTAGGGCAAGATGACTATTTAATCTAGACTAACTGTTGAGATTTATCCTTATCATTACAAAGTTACTCATTGCAATTACTGAAATATTTTAGCAACTGCTGTAAGGAAAAGGCAGCCTATCCTGCTATCTAACAGAATTTGATACTCTTAATTCTGCCTGAAAGCTAGACTGCCTTAATGTGGTTTTTAATGTCCCTTTTCATTTCAGATTCTGCTGTAAAATGCTGATGCTTTTGATGGAAAGTACACCTTTAATTGAAAGCATGAGAGTTTTAGTTGAAAACCTTCCCATTTGGGTAAAAACACAGAGTAAATGTATTGCTTCAATGTATTTTGTGAAAAAGTCATATATTATGTCTTTTCAAAACCAGGGACTTTATACTTCACTCCCAGTTCAAATCATCTGGGCTTTTCTCATGTCAGCAGATATTACGTGGTATTTTATTACTTCCTGAAATTTAGAGAGAAAAGGTTGATCAAGAATGATAATGTCAGGAAGGCTAGCATGCTGAAATATGGCTCAAGATTTTATTCTACCTTCTTGGAGAGAAGCCATATGTATATTAGTCGACTTATGAATTATAAGTAAAGATGTACACCATACACTACATCCAATCCTTAAAAACATATGGATATATGAATTAATCACTGAACAAATAAATGGACTACCAATGTTTTAGTGGTGCAAAGACATTTAAATTAATATTAGGAAACTGCAAGTACAGTTATGTTGTATTTTTCTTTCTTGATAGAACAAATAGCTTTCAAAGTTTAATATATATTCATCTTTCCATTTTAAATCAGTTTACTTCTTAAGTTTTGGCTTCAATAAAGTGGCTTATTTTGGGAGGAAGGGAAAGTTGTACCTATGACTCCATTCATCTGCCAGCCAGCATCTGAACTTACTGGAATTGCAAAGATTCTGTTATTTGTCAGCATCTGATCATAAAGCATCTATTCCATTATTTATTCCATTAGAACTCTCCTGGTTTAATCTTATGTTTTCTCATTTCTTTTTCTTGCTCTACTCTCCTGATTTTCCTTTATCTTTTCTTTTACTTGGGATCTGAAGAGGTTTTGGTTCTGTGTTTATTTAGTTTTTTTTTTATTTGTTTGTTTTAGTAGTGATACTGACTATAGAATCTGAAGTTATGGACTAGATTTTAGCAAACAAACAAAAATGTGTGACTTTGAACAAACTATTTAACTTGCCAAGGTCAAGTTTCCTGATCTGTAAGGTTTTGAATTTTATAATCTCTGAGATCCTTTTTTCAGTTCTTAATCTGATGATTCTATGAATTATTTGTATGAAAAGAATCCAGTTTTTTCTGTATGGTAATTCTCAAACTCTCTAGGTGAACTAATGATTTCCCATGGTGAGCAATTTTAAAAGATGACATATTAAACTAAAAAAGGGTGGTTTTCTTTATTTTTAAAATTCACTTGAAAAGAAATTCAGGATTCAAGAGAAGTCTTTCCTTCTCCCCTCCTTTATGATAGAAGTGATAAAGATTGCATGATTTGTGTAGAAAGACAAAAAAACTTAGTTAACTTATTAATATTGACAATTTGATTAAAACTCAACTCTCAGATAATTAGATCAAATCCTTGTAGGGGAAAAAATAGGAAAATGATAATAGAGATAATTAGGTGGCACAGTGGATAGATTACTAGGCCTGGAGTCAGTTGAATCTACATTCAAATCTGGCATCAGTTACTTGCGAGTTGTGTGACCATGGGCAACTTATCATCTAGCCTCTGTGTACCTCAGTTTCCTTATCTGAACAGTGGGGATAATAATAGTATCTATTTCCTATGGTTGCTGTGAAGATAAAATGAGACAATATTTGTGAATTATTTTTCAAATTTTAAAGTGCAACAAAATGCTATTATTATTATTATTAGAAGGAGGAGGAGGAGGAAGAGCATGCTAATAACTGACATTCATGAACTACTTTACATTTCAAAGTCCTTTGTATTATTCCCATTGAATTGTAAGCTCCTTGAGAGCTGATACTATTTTTTGGTCTAGATGATTAATATGTTCCATATTAATATATGGAAATTTGTGGGGGAAAACATTAATTCACTTCTTTTGGGATTTTGCAATTTCATTTTGTCTCCGTGTGTTCAGTTTTCTGCCTGAAACTTGGTATAAACTGTGCCCATTTTATGGTCTCTTGGCATGATATAATTTTATATAATAAGAAGCCATTTTCCTTTGTTTTTCTTGTAACCGTTTCATTAAGAATCCAGACTGACTCTTTCATGTGGCAGATCATTCCATTCAGAGACGTTGGAGTAAATAGTTTTGATTGCTGGATAGTTCTCATTGGTCTTACTTGAATCAACATCTACCTACCTGTGATTTTTACTTATTGCTCCTATTTCTGATTTTTAAGCCTGAGAAGAACCCACTTTGAATTGTCATTCTTAATATCCTCTTGTTAGTACAAACCATGCTATTCATGATCATCTTTTTCATGACTTTTCTAAAGTTCTTATTCTCCATGTTGTTCAAATATGCATCTATACATACATAGGCTTATTGTTACAGGAGCGTGTTTGGGTTGTAGACAAAATCAAGAAAAATGAGGAAAAGTTACCAAAAGATAGATTATGGATCAATATAAGGAAAAACTTCTTAATATATATGTATGCTTACATATAGCATAGCATATCTGCATATATATGATATATTATACATTCTATATCATTTGTAATATAGATGTGATGTATAGGAATATTTACATGTAAGTTTGGATGCATAATATTTTTTCAAATTCACAGGCTCTCAGAGCTTGAAGAATCTACAGAGATTCCAAAGCTAAAAAAAGAAAACACTTAATTTTGTGTGTGAATGTGTCTGTGTGCTTACTTTTCATGGTTATCTGAGTGTTCACAATTTTCAGGATCACAGGAATTCACCTATATGCATAACCTATATTGTTAAGAACTTTTTTTGTAAATTGCTCAGTGCTCACAAGATGCTTCTGATTCTGACAGAGTCTGAGAGGTATGATTCTGGAAACAAAAAAAAATGACTTAGAACTTATTGATGATTTCATTTCTATAGGAAATGCTAATTGTGTTCAATTCCTCTGCCACTGAAGATAACTTCATTGGTGAATCATCTTAGAATGTTGCCTTTGGACACAGTATGTGGCCCAGAGTCACCTATTTGATGTATGTCATAGGTGGATAGATGAAACTTGAACACAGATATCCCTGATTCTAAGGTGAACTTTCTTTCTGTGTATTATGTTAAGAAGACTTAGCTTCAGATCATAACTTTGACAGTTTCTAACTTTGTGATTCTGGGCAGATCATGTACCTTGTAAGTAACAAAGGCAACTCCCTAGGAACTAGATTGTTTTCACTCTCCTTAACCAGAGATGGGCAGTTATCTGCCTTGATGGAAAGTATTCCCATCGGGATTTCTACATACTAATTCCTCATACTAATCACAGATCCTTCATGTATTCACAAATACTTGCTCATATAAATGTATGCCCATATATTTGTTATATTGTATTATATTACTTTATATTTGTAGAATGAGTGGATCTCATTTCTTTTTGTGAATAATGGAAATTTGTGGGGGAAAACATTAATTCATTTCTTTTGGGATTTGGCAATTTCATTTTGTCTCGGTGTGTTCAGTTTTCTGCCTGAAACTTGGTATAAACTGTGCCCATTTTATGGTCTCTTGGCATGATATAATTTTATATAATAAGAAGCCATTTTCCTTTGTTTTTCTTGTAACCGTTTCATTAAGAATCCAGAGCTATTAATTTTCTAACTTGGTAGATGAGGAAACATTGCTTCCTACCACAAAGCAGATACTGCCAGGACTGTTCTGGATCTTACCCAAACTTGGCTGGATACAAACTTCTTCATTTTAAAAGCAGAAGGCCTTAATTAAGAACCATCTTTAAGCACTCAGAGCACTTACATACTCTAGGGGTGTTAAGTAAAAGCCAACTGACTGATTGACAAACAATTAAATCACTGGGATATGAACCACAACAACAGGGGTGTGGGATTCTCATAGCATTTTTGGAAGCATTTCTACTTTTCTTTAGAAGCAAGTCTCAACCAAGACGTTGGCAGGGCCTGTGGAGCACCATGGATCAGTGGTCCGTTGACCGCCTACAATCCATGCTTTTATTTTGTTTTCAACACTCCCAAGATCTTGGCTTCCTTGCAGCCCTTGCTGATTCCTTCAGGGCAGATGCTTACTCTTTTTGTGTTTGTACACCCTCATTACTGAATAGAAGAGATGCTTAATAAATGTATTGATTGATGAATCTAAGATATATTTCAACTCCAAGCAGCATCTATTTAATCCACGTCAAAATGTTAAGCTCACAGCTGATTAGTTGATATTCATCCATGTTGGTGCTCCCTACACTTACATAGTGCTAAATCTTCCTCGTTCTAATGTCTATAGGTTCCCATGTCACCGATTTAGAAATGGAAGGGATCTTTGAAATCAACTAATTCAACCTTCTCATCTTATATTTGAGACATCCCAAAATTCAGCTCCATCACATCCTCCATGGACTATGGACTGTTCCTTACACATGATGTTCCTTCTCTTTTTCCTCATGCTATCCATTGTTGCCTTCAGAGCTCTTCTCAAGTTCTCCCTTTTCTATGAGGCTATTATTCCATCTCTCTCTTTCTTCATGGACATGTACACACATATACAATCTCCTCTATGAGAAGGTAGACTGCTAGAGAGCAATATAATTATCATTTTGTCTTTATATCTTCAGTGCTTAGCATAGTACTTGGTGATATTAGGGACTTAATGAATTCCTGTTTGTCGATTAATTGATTATAGGCAATGTTCTTAACCAGATGACCCTAGTTTAAGTCAAAAAAGTAGTATGTTCTTCCTCTGTTGGCTGGAATGCCTTTGTTTACTGAAAAAAGCAGTGGAAGAACTCGAGGGGGGTCACCTTAGGTGAGAAAATTTACCTAACTTCAGTACTTCAAAGTAATTACTTAATGTGTTGGAATCTACGCTTCCTCTCCTACTTATGCAGTTCATAGCCCTCTTATGGCCTTGAGTGAATATTTTCACAATAACCCAGAATTCCTCTCACACAGCTGAAGTGTAGGGTTTTAAAGGAGGGATGAACACTGGCTTTACTGTGCTATGTGCCGAAACATAAATCTGAATTTTCCCACTGTTCCTGATTACATAACTCTACTGTCCTTCCTTAATTTTTGTTCCCTATTTAATAAGTAGCTTAATATGTTAGAAAGTCATGGGGAGGCAGAAAACTTGGGTTCTTGGATTTTTATGACCTGATCTTTCTGAGCTTGTTTCCTCATCTGTAGCAGAGTGTGTGGGTAAAATTTATTTCTGAGATCATTACAGTTTGAGTTCTTTGAAATCTTTTCTTAGAATGTTCTGTAGTCTTGAAATTGTAGCTAACAAGTTACTTGTTTACTCCATGATGTCGTCTTTCTCTTTTATATATGTGATATGATATATATATGTATATATATATATATTCCTGAGTCTGTTATGTGTGTGTATAATGTATAAGTATATACTTATACATTATACACACACATAACAGACTCAGGAAATGTAGCTGTGTGATAAATGTCTGATTGTCAGAAAGATTTGGAATTGGTCCATTAAGAGAGTTGTCCTAGCAGTAGAGGCAACAGCAATCAATATTGAGGTCAGCAACTTTAAAATTTTGAATTATGAAAAGAAAAACTGGAGTTTTTCAGACTGAGGACATGGAAAAGAGTGGAATAGTGAGGACACTGAGCAAGCAGTGACAAAATATAAAGAATATCAGATTCAGAATGAAAAATAATTCAAAAGAATACAAGACAAATCTAATTGGGGAGGAAATGGAATTAAATAGAAAAACACTTAAATTAGTCTCTTACTGGAGTTTAAAGATCTTATGGTTTAAAATTTCTTAAATTTTAAAATACTATAAAAATGTGAGTTCTTATCTAAACAACTTTGATAGATTCTCATAAGCCTTTGTCTCCTTCCTTATCTATTTTTCTTCTTGGATCTAATTTTTAGCCCCTAGGTTGGAATGGCATAATCTTCACCATTTTTCTCTTTACACTCCAGTAAGAGACTAAAATAGAATTGATTAGGAACCATAAACAAGATCATGGAATCAGAAATTTAGAGATGCCTCTGAGTCCAGCCCCTCATTTTATGCATGTATAATAGGAATCATAAAAGTAATAAGTATATGAGGTAGAGTTTGAACTCAGATCTTTCTGACTCATAGTCCATCATTCAATCCACTAGTGAGTGCATCCTAAAATTTTGCTTGTTTCTTCCATTTCTCAGCTCCTACCAAAAATAAATAAATAAATAAAGTAAAACAAAACAAAAAGAAACAAAAAGCAACACGGGAACTCTCAGGCATCTGTGAGCTCTTTGTATTATCTGGACATCATTCTTTAAGTCTTGAGTAAAATCCCACTTTCTATAAAATGCCTTCCCCAACCCCTCTTATTTCCACTGTCTTTCCTCTATTAATTTTAATTTCCTGTTTATCTTGTATGCAGCTTGTTTGTATATATTTGTTTGCATGTTGTCTCCTTCATTAGATTGCAAGCTCTTTGAGAGCAGCAAATGTCTTTTGTCTTTTTCTAATTTTTTCTGTATCTCAAGCACTTAACACAGTGGAAAATATGGAAATGAGTTATTGATCCATGTGTTTCCAATTATCTGTTGATTGCATTGGCTCGTGTTACTTTTATTCTCCTTACCTCCAACTTTTCATGGTTGAAAACAGGCTTAGATAGTTGACTAACAAACTTGAATGTAGTCATCAAATTGTAGACACTTAATAAATATTGATTGATTGATCTACCTGGAAAGCATTCTTCCTACCTTCTTCATTGACTGTCATCTCCATATACCTTAGAAAACATTTGCTGATAGTTCAAAGCTTTCTCTGCCCACCCCTACCCAATCCAGTAATCAGGCTTTTTGCCCTTACATAGTGCTGTTCTCATATCATCAGAGGCTTAAAATACAAAGGAAAATGAGCTTCTTTGAAGAGGTAGAAGGGAAGTTTTATTTTTCCTTCCCTCTTCATTCAGGATCTGGCTCTGGCTCAGGTCAGCTAATGCGTGACTGACAGGTTTTTCTCTCATTGCTGTTTAGGACTGGTAGCAGACCCAAGAAGTAGTCATAAAAGATTCAACAGCTAAAGGCTGAGAAATTTCAAAAGTAGGGGGTGCAGCGTATTTGAAATATTTATCTTTTTTTTTCAAAGCATGTCTGTGTGTGCTAGCAGTCTGAGGGGAAGTAGAATTTGGATTCATTTTCTTGTGTGGTCAAAGCTTAGCACATGAATTAGGGATAAAGGTTCCTTCTTAATTAGGCATTTGGTCTAGTCTTTGGTTCCATCTCCATAGTCTTTTCCCATTGTAGCACCTACTGATTGTTGCAAGAATTAAAGAACTCTGAGCTTCTTCCATCTGACAGAATAATTAATATTTCTAAACCAACAGGGAAAAGAAAGCACTTGTCTGGTTTCCAGCTCCTAAGAAAAATCCCTCTCTTAGTATACAACTAGATACTAAGTCATTCATCCTTTCTGTGGTTCAGAGAAAATATTTTGGTGTGTTTGTGTGTCTGGGAATCAGGTGTGTCTGAGTGATATTTATGTGTATCTGAACAATCTAGAAGTCAAGCTGGAGGTGTTCAGCCTTCAATGTTGGCTGCTAGTCAAATTCACAAAAGGTTTTAACAAAAAAAAACTCATTCTCTGAACATAAAGTTGGAAATACATGCTCTGCCTAAGACATTTTTCTCGCAAAAGTTTATATAAATCCTTGAATGCACTCCAATTTCTTTCATTCTCTAGAATTAAATTCTAAGTAGGGAGGGGTTGTTTTGTTCTTTGTAGTGGTAGTCCCATTGCCAAGAACAATATTTGGTACTTTGCTCTTAATAAATGCTTGTTAATTAATTGATTGATTATATACTCATGCATATGTTGGTCCTGGAATCATTCTTTTAGAGCTAGTCTAAACAAGTCATACTATCTTACTTCTGGTGGTGTCTCAGGGCAGGAGGGGGAGGGCAATAATTTTATCTAATGTTCTCAGCTTGATCCTCCATTCTTGTAGTGAATAACTGTTTTCCCTAGGCTTAACTGCCAGTCATTGTCACATTTAATAAATTAACCTCAAATAGTTCTTTAAGGGATATGTATTTCAAAAATATAGCAACCACAGAAGTAAAACCTCTTCTCTCTTTGCCCTTCAACATAAGGGGCTACACTCTCCCCTACATCACTCCAGTGCCTGAGGAGAATGGGCTCAGACTTATAACTGTTCTCACTTCACATCTAAATGCTTTGATGCTGGGGGTGTCTAAATCTCAGCTACGTCTGCACTGGGTCCTGAAGGTCTTTCCTTGGGGTGTTGATACTGGATTTACCATCTACAAAGTCTGACATGTTTATTTTTTCCCCCAAATCTTCTACTAACTTTGTCTCTTCAGCTTTGAAAGTTCACGAGGTTATGGTCAACTTCATTCTCCTTCACTCAAAAGTAATATAAAAACAACAAAGTAGTCAGAAGCAACAAGAGATCCGATCATTTTGGATCCAAGTAATAGAAAGCCCAAGACCGCATCTTCCTACCCAGTCACCCTTAGTAACTCATCTTCCTTGCCAAGAAAGTGGTTCTTGTTCACTAGTGCCATTTTGAATCTCCCTCCTTCCCCACCTTTTCTGGTTCCATAGTCAATCAAATAAGTTCCTCCTGACCACATAGTTAATTGATTAGAATCATTTGCAAAATGTCTTTGCATGCTCCAACTCCACATGGCGATTTCATCAGCCAAGTACTCGGTACCTCCTTGTAAGGATTGAGTCCAGTGCCCATTCAACATTGCATATATCTCTCCTGGTAAAATGTAAATTCCTTGAGATGAATTGACTGAGTTTTGCAATTGATAAACATTCATTATTTAGTTTTATATTGTCCAAAGATCTCCTGTGTAATGTTGCATGTTCATTATTATATTCAGTTATCTGTCTATATTTAGATTAAGTATATTGATAAAACATACATATTTGATAAATAATAGTAGTAATCATCATACTTAGAGTCTGAGGCTAGATTAGCATCAGTCTCCTTCATTCCAGGTACAGCTCTATATCTACTCTGCCATCTAGATGCCTTCAAAGTATAGAACAAAAAATAGCCAAAAGCATTTGAAACCTAAGATAAGTTGGAAAATATATAATACCTAATTGCCCCTGGAGAATTTAGACCTTCAGGTCCTCAGTGAGCCAGTTTCAGGGACAGCAGAGCCATTGCCTTTTAGGGAGCAGAAAATAAAACAGATTCCATAGGAGTGGAGAAGGACTTGTGATATTCTAACTTTGAAAAAAATAAAGTATTCTCTTGTGGATTTTACTTTAATTCTTAGGGAAAAGCTAAAATTAATATATTGAAAATCTCTATTGTATGGTTTACTAATAACTAGATGTGGGCTCTAATAGATGAGTGTATAGGGATCTCATTAGGATGAAGGATCTCATTATCCAGAGTAGAGAATTAGACCTTTTAATGAACAAGGTTACATTGATCTCATTAGGTCAAGGAATGAGGATATTTCCTCTACCAATCAGTATGTTATCAGAGACCAGATCTGAACCTGGATTTCTCTGGCTTTGTAATTGGGTCTCTTTTCCATTGTTCCATGCTGCCTCTAATAAACAAGTCACACACACATGTGTATGTGTGTATGTGTGTATATGTTATATATTACATAAATAAAGGATATTCCTTTTTTGCATATGTAAGGTTACAACAATTAAATGCATTATTGGAATGTAGTCTTGTTCATTAATAGGTCTAATACTCTACTGTTCTCCTGTGGGTAAGAGAACCACCCTCAGAACTCACCCACTTCTCAGATCCAACCTCAAAAAACTGACTACTTATGTGACCCTGGGAAAGTCACTTTATTCTATTTGCCTCAGTTTCCTCATCTGTAAAATTAGCTGGAGAAGGAAATGGCCAACACTCCAATATTTTTGCCAAGAAAACCCCAAATGGGTCATGAAGAGACAAACAAAACTGAAATGATTGAATAACAACAACATAATGAGGAAGTAAATTAAAATGGACAGGGATGGTGCTGGCTGACACAGGTATGAAGAAGCACAATTATTGATTAAGGAAGGGAGCCTCATCCTGGCAATCTCCCTGGATTTCTGAGTTGTACTGTAGAGACACATTGTCACATCTCTCATTTTAGCAAATAAAATCTTGATTTGATTATCCATCTCTAAGTAAGAGGTGAAAAAGTTGAAAAGAGATCTCACAGATAATTTGGCCCCAAAATACTGTTTGTTGAGAGACTTTCTTATTGTTAAGTTAAATAAGTGATTTCAGAGCAGTGCTTTTTCCAGACCAGTTTCAAAGATCTCTCTCCTCTAATCAAGAACATGAACTCTGAATGTCCTCCAAGAAATTCTTCCTCCCTTTTCAGTCTGATGAAACAGACTATTTAGGAGGTCAGAGGAGACAAATCTCTGATTTATAGACATAGTAAATGGGACTGTGATAAATAAAAATACAAGTGGGAAAAATATTTTAGCCATTAATTTTTTGCTTTGTCAAGATAAAGTTAAGTATTTGACATCATTTAAGTTAGGAATTGGCTAATATTTTCATTAAGCTATTGACTTTAATCAATAATACTGGTTATGACCTATGTAAATCATTCCTGTAATTTTGCCTTGGGGAGCAATTGTGACCCAATAGAACTTTGGCTCTGTAATCAGAAAACCTGACTTCAGATTCATCCCTGAGTTTTACCACCTATGTGCCTTTGGGCAAATATCTTCTGAGAGTCTCCATTTCTAAGAGGGGTGGACTAGATAATCTCAGCTTTTTTCCAGGTCGAAGCTAAAATCCTGTAACTAATAGCCATACAGTGAAATAATTTGGCTTGGACATGCCTCTCTCAATAAAAATCAATATTCATTAATTAAAATTTAAATTACTTATAGAATGTCTGAATTTTCTTGGGAGGGTGACATTTAAATAACTTATTATCTCTCCAAAGACATTTCTTTACTCAGTATGTTCTCAATAACCATAGTACAAGGGAACAGGGTTAGAGAGATCAGATGGGTCTTAAATCAGAAAGTTCTAAGATCATATCTTTTTATTGGAGAAAAAGGAACTACTACTATACCTGGAGTTCCTGTGCCCTTTCTTTATCATAAAAACTCTGCTTCAAAATATCACTCTTCTACACTTCTAATAAATGTAAATTTCCCTAGGCAATAAGGCAAAGATGGATGATTCTCTGTTGGGATGGCCATAGAATTTTCTTGGGTCCACTCTCTATTTCTCTCACATTTCGCTTTTGAATTATGGTGGCAAATAGTATCAATTTAGGGTTTCTAATATTAATGCTTGTAAGTGACCTGGAAATATTTCTAGTTGTATAATTGACAAAATCAAAATGTTGTTGCTACTCTTGGATCTCTTGAAGGAAAGATATTTTCTTAAACTTTGTTATATCACCACCAAAAGGCCTTTGACAATATCTATCAGTTACAAACCAATCTTGATGGTAGGCTTTTTATTGATTCAGTAACTAAATCACCTTATTTTTGTGCACTACATTTTAGTACTTTTATGGCTCTTTTTCTAATAAGGAAGATAAATGAGTCCATTTCATAATATTGATTTACTTAAAAATATGCTTTACCGAGTAATTAAACACTCCATGGCCAATTTTGTAAGTTAAAGTAAAATATTAATCGACTGATTAATACATCCCAACTGATGTGTACTAACTCTGCCTGAGGTTACACATGCTCTTCTGGCTGAGTATAATTAAAAGAGAAAGACATGTAAATTTCTTTGAAATAGTTGTGTGTATTTTGTAAGAGAAATGTGAGAGTAATAGGAGATTTTTTTTGGCTGAGGCATTTGGGAGTTAAGTGACTTGCCCAGGGTCACACAGCCAGAAAGTGTTGTGTCTGAGGCCAGATTTGAACTCAGGTTTTCCTGACTTCAAGGCTGGTGCTCTATCCACTGCGCCACCTAGCTGCCCCACATGGGGCTTTTTTGAAAGGCCCAGATCATGGTTCTTTGTCTTAAAGAAGGAACTGGTGAGTCTTGAATGTCCAAAGAAGTGGAAGGATTTAGAATAACCATCCACACGCTCATCAACTTGTAAGATGTGTGAAATGAACAAAAGGCATCCAAACACCAGCTTCATCTAAATACCAACATTTCCTAAACACATTGACCCAATGGAATAAATATGCTTTGAGTGAATAAAAGGCTAATGGTATTTATCTTTAAGAGCTTTGCCTGAATCCCTGATACTTAGTAGAATACCTGGCATATACATTTAATAAATGTTTGTTGATATATATTAATATAGAATTAATTATTCATAATAAGTAAATAAAGCATGGAGAGGAGTGTGCAAAGGGAAAAATGGACTCAGGAAATTGTGGGATATGAACAAGAGATAGAAGGTCTTCAGTATGACTAAGATATAGTGTCAGGGTTGTAGTTTATTTAATTAATCCATTACATCTACTCACTTCAAGTAACTAAGAAAATACTATAGCCCTGATAACCTTTATCAGGTGAGAACATCTCTTTTGAATCTACCCCATCGTGTCTTATGGATATTCTATAAAACAGCAAGTCAGTGAATAACCCAATATTCCAGTGAGTAGTGACAGTCTTGGTTTCAAGAGTACTAATAAGTATTCTTGCTTATTATTATTATTGCTTATTCTTATTATTATTATATGCTTATTATACACATTTGTATATGCTTATGTTATTACTTATGCTAATAAGTTAAACCCATTTAGTAAAAGCAGCTTCAGGCCTCTGTTGTGTCCAACTCTTCATGATCCAATTTAGTGTTTTCTTGGCAAAGGTACTGGCTTGATTGACCATCTCTTTCTCCAGTTCATTTTAGAGATGAGGAAACTAAAGCAAACAGAATTAAGGGACTCCCCCAGAGATTTGAACTCGGGAATACGAGTTTTCTTGACTTCTTCAGTCTTGGCACTCTATCCACTATGGCATGACTTACCTGCCCATTAGGTCCCTTTATAGCGACTTAATAGAAAGCTTTACTATATCTAAGGAGAATATTCAGAGGACTCCAGCAGAGGGACTTCCAAGAAGTGTGTCATTCATTTGCCATGGATGCTCTAAGATAGGATCTACTTTCCCCTAGAATCTGAATGTCCTAAGGCTTTTGGGAGGAATTTTTGAACCAAATGTTCTTACTGTATCACCTTAGCAAAAATAAACATTTCTAAAAACTAAATTTGACTAGTTTATTGACATCAGTTGATAATCATTAAGGGAAATACACCAACAGGACTCAGCCATATACTATTCCTAGCTCCTAAGGAAGGATCTTTTATTACGTTAGAGGACAGGAGACAGTCTTGCTCTGGGAAGTCTTAGCCTACTGGTTTGACAGTAGCCCCAGAATATGTGCCATAATAAAACACTAGGAAAAGCAACTAAGAAAGTAACAGGTGACATTTAAGTAGCATTTTAAGATTTGCAAAGTTACACACAGAGAAAAATGTAAAATGTGCATATAAACATAATTTTATCCTCCCAACAACTCTGTAAAATAATAATAATAATATAATTGTTTTATAATTATAAGGTTAGCAAAGTATTTTTATACATCATCATAGGATCATAGATTGGAAGCTAGAAGCAAAATAATAATACTAATATCTGCCAAATAATTTTATAATTGGACAGATTGGTGGCAGAGTAGATAGAACATTGGACCTAGAAGCAGGAAGATCTGAGTTCAGATATGATTTTCAGACACTTGCTAGCTATGTGATTGTGAGCAAATCACTTAACCCTGTTTGATCAGTGTCTTCCTCTGTAAAATGAGATGCAGAAGGAAATGCCAAAGCATGCAGTACCTTTGCCAAAAATTAAGACAGACAGAAAGGAAAAAAAGGAAGGGGGAAAAAGAGAAAAGAATGTGGTCACAAAGATTCAGATGTGACTCAACATCAACAACAAAATGTTTGTCCAATATTTAATATGCGTTTTCATAGGATCATGAATTGAGAGCTAAAAAGGACTTTAAAGATCACTGAGTCCAAATCCTTCATCTTGTAGATGAGTAAACTAAGGGAAGTTATCTAATTTGATTCTGTGATATCTGCTATCATTATCCCCACTTTACAGACTAGGCAATTATGTAACTGCAAGTTACATGGAAGTTATGAAACTGGATCCTATGATTGATGAGTACCTCAGACACTATTTGAATCCAGATCTTCTTAATTTCAAATCCATCGCTCTATCTACAATATTGTGCTATTTTTCATATATTATCAACTGAATGTTGCTGCATTGATGATGAAATGTACATGGGACCCTGTTGTTGTCAATTTAAAAAAATGATCCCTGTCTATGCCCATGACATTACTTTATTTTCTCCAACATGGAATAGCTTCAGAGCAGTTGAACTTATCCAATCAAATAGAACAGAACAGCTGTGAATCCTTCTACCACTACACTGAATTCCCATGTTTGTGGAACAGGTTCCAACTCTTAGAAGGTCAAATTTGAATCATGTCCTTGGGGATGCCCTTGACAGCTTAATTATCCTGGCAGATCCACCAGGATGCATCTGTGTGGATAATCATATCCTCCATTGAGGATCCATAAAAGTTTGCAAAGTCTCTTTGGTATATTATATAATCTGGGGCTGACCCTTGAGGGATTCTCATTTGGTTGCCTGAAATGAATACAGAGCTCTTTTTGGCAGAAAATACTGACTCTAATCTCAGGACCTGGCTCTCCAAACCTAGGACTTTCAACTAACTTATTAAGTTCAGTTTGGAGAAAATCCTTGTATTAGTATTTAAATTTTCATGGACAATATTTATTTAATTCAAACAATAAAAATCATAGAACTCTGCATATTTCCCTTTTTTATCTAAACTTCCTGGAACACTGGATCTTTAATTGGTATCTGCTTTACAGTAAAGAGAATATCCCTAAAACTGGCCAGCATCTATTATTTTCTTCTCTTTAGATGATCTCTGTTGTGCTTTTGTACTTAATTTTGCTTTTTATTGCTGTAAACTACTGAAAATACCATGGAAAGCATTTGTTGTAGATTGGGATGAAGCTGAGTTTGACTCGACTTCCATATGTCCGTGATCTGTGCTTATGTCAATACTTCCACCAACAACTTCCACAATCTGAATTAATTAATAATTTTTGGTTATCTATGATTGAAAAATTCATCATTTTTACTCAGATAGACTTTTGTTTGACAAATATCAAGTAACAGGACCATCATTCTGGATCTGGAAACAACCTCAGAGGTCATTGAATCCTACCATTAGTTATTGAGATGAGATTTGGACACAGATCTTCTAACTCCAAATCTTACATAATTTCCATTATGCCACATTGCCTTTCATAGTTTTGTTTTTTTTTTTTTTTGTGACAAATCACAAAGCTTTTCCAACTAGGTAGGATCTGGCCTGGCTTGTTCCATAATCTCTGGTAACCCAATATCGCTTCCTCACTAGGGAAAGGCATCAGCATACAAATTAATTGAAAGAAATTACATACAAATGAATTAAAACAATAAAATATGGATTACAAAAGAGCATCAGAAGCAACACCTATTGTCTCCTAGTCCTTCATAGAAATACTATTTTCAAGCATTTCTGGCATTTTATTCATCTAAAAAGTTACTACAGCTTTAATCCTCTTCCCTTCCAGGATCCTTACCAAAGCATTCCCTGTATTTCTATACAATCAATATTTTGTTTTATTTTCAAATGATTTTATTATAATATAAGGTATTGGAAGACAGGGTCATCCCCCCCGCTTTCTTTATATTCCAAGCACTTAGCACAGTGACTATATGGTAGACAATTAATAGTTATTGATTGACTAAATCTGTGGCCTACTTTAAAATGCATCTATTGCCTTTTACTGTTCTAGGTAATAGGTTTTAAAACAAAATTTGTGTGAGTATATAGTATTTACAATTCAGACAATATTTATTTTCCTTTTAAAAAGATTTCTAAATGGCTAGATCAAAAAGATGCCGTAAATGTAACTTAACATGATTTCTGTAAAAAATTGGCAAAATTTATCACACCATTCTTGGGGGAAAAAAAAAGATGGCTCCAAAGGTAGAGTTTGAAAAGTGATAAATTTAGACTTGATATAAAGAAGGGGGAAAAAGTGCCAAACTTTACACAATTAAGTCAGTTCAGATGTGGAATAGGAAGCTATCGGAGATAATGAGTTTACCAGAAATATACTGAGCAAAGATTGGAAGACCAGAGATTGGATGTTTTTAGAGGCAAGTCTTCCTTGGGTATGGGTCAGGGTAGATGACCCCCTGAGCTCTCTCTAAATATTTTGATTCTTCAGTGATTCATTTTTCCAATTATCTCACTTCCAGTAGACTTAATCAATCCTTTTGAATGTAGATCTAATATCAGAAGAAAATTTAGGGGGAAAAAAGTTAATAAACAGGAGGAAAAAGTTCCCCAAATATGCATACTCTTTGTCCCATTAAGAGAGATCTGGAGCTACCCTCAAGTGGTAGAATGGCAGTTCATTGGATTAAAAGTAGATATAAAAATTAGATTACTCACTTATAGTACCATTGGCAGGATTTTGCTTTTTAAGAAGCCCCAGAAATAATTCTGGCAAATATAAAAGGTAAATAAAATCAAGATCTCTAGCTGAAGACTAGGTAGAGAAATTCACCCAAAAGCTCCAGGGTTGGTACAATCTCATTAATTAAACAAGTTGTTGTTCTATTATCACAAAGAACACAGTAGAAGTGATTCAATTCAATAAACATTTTAAAAGGTTTGCCATTTGCAAAGCATAGTGCTAGATACTGGGAATGTTCAAAGAACTTACATTCACCCAGGACAGGGGATGGTGTTTGTATCTCCAAGATGATTACAAATATTAAAGCAACTACTGCATTATTGTACTAGGAAAATTGGAGATAAAAGTACTGTTGCTATTTTGGGTATCAGAGAAAGGTGAAACCTTAGATGAGTTCTGAATGAAGAAAAAGATGCAAATTAAGGTAAATTAAGGCTGCTTGGGCAAATGCAGAGGGCAGAAAAATCAAAAGTCTACTAGAATAACAGTTTTGCTGAAATATTGTCTATGAAGAAGAATAAAAAAATAATAGAAAAATGAGTAGGTAATTGATTGTGGGGCTCTTTAAAACCAAGCTTAAAGGAGGGGAAAAGCTTGGAACAAAAAAAAAAGTTTTTGCAAAGGTCAATGTAGAAAAATCACTCATGTTTTGTAAATAAAAAGCTTTTAATAAAAAAACAAGCTTAAAAGATTTGGAATCAGGAACATTGAAGAATTTTGAGTAGGGGAGTGATGTGACAGTAGGATGTTTCAGTGGAGTAAGGCTACTACTACTAAATACATATTCCTGAGAAGAAAATATTATTACCCCATTTTACAGACCTGGTAACTGAGGCAGAAGAGCACTTAGAGAGCAGATAAAGTACTTGGTTTAGAGTCAGGAAGACTCATTTTCCGGAGTTCAAATCTGGCCTAAGACACTTACTAATTGTGACCCTGATCAAATCCCTTAACTCTGTTTTCTCATCTGTAAAATGAGCTAGAGAAGGAAATAGAAAGCCACTCCTGTATTTTTGCCAAGAAAACCTCAATAAGGTCATGAGGAGTGGACATGACTGAACAAGGGAATAAACAATCTAGTAGAGATTAGGTGATCTCCCCAGAATTACAAAATCAGAAGTATCTGAGGTTAGATTTGAATTCAATCTTCCTGATTCTAAGCCCCAATACTGTCTTCACTCTGTCCCCTATGATCCATGAGTCTGAAGCTGATAAGCAGCAAAGGAGATCAAAAACTCATTGACTAGATAAGAAATGAAGTCTGGAAAATTCATTACATAGGCATTGGTGAACTATAGCATGGTATGATAAGTAATGACCATAATAATAACCCTAAATTGAAAACTCCTTGAGAAAAAAAAAATCTGATTGGTCTTCACATCTGCTCAGTGTTTAGACAGTGCCCCATTTTGAGAAACATTTAAGAAATGTTGATTGAGCCAAATAGAATTATCCTGGGTCATCCAGAAGAGACTTTGTTGTCATTAAGCTCTGAAAGAGAGAAGAGGATTTAGATCATGTAGCCAACCTCCTCTTTTTACAGATGAGTAAACTGAGGCCAAGAAAGACAAAATTATTTGTTCCCACTGCTGCTATAGAATAGCAGGACATGATTTCAGTTCTACTTTCCAATCTAAAACTCTGATTAACATGGCTCTGAAGTATGGTTTACATTTTGAAATACTCCCGAGTATTAATTACCTGCTATATGACTGGCATTGTGATAGGCAGAAGGGATACAGCAGACAAAAACAACAGGGTTCTTGCCCCTACAGTGCCAACATTCTACAGGTGGGACTCAGTAGGATTACTAATAAATAAACAAACTAATAAATATTAAACATAGCAGAATGGCAGGGGGTAGAAGAGTACTAACTAATGGGAGTGATAAAAAAGATGTTTTTAATCATTCATGAAATGAAAAGCATTTTGGCCATTAAATGGTAAAAGATGCATGTTTATGGAACACACCAATCCCGTTAAAACCATGTACCTGAGACACTGCTATATATTTTCATCCTTTGTTTGCCATCAGACAACCTTGTTCTCAAACCCAACTTGGCGGGAGTGTCTGAAAATTTTAAGATTGATGGGGAAAAATTGAAAAAAAATTGAGAATTCTAGGCCACTTGGCATAGATATTCTGCTTTATTTTTCATCACCTCAATGTAAAGTCTGGTAAAGTACAAATGAGAACATTGTCTTGAAGAGATTATCAGGCTGAACCTAGAATTTCATTGGCATAGGGAACTCTCAATGAGTAAACTCAGTTTACTAATAGCAATGATGAAGATGAAGATGATGCTGTGATGTCATCATCTCTAAAATTGAGGTTTAGAAGACATTTGAGAATTATTAGCTTCTCAGTTATTTAAAACACAAAAACAACAGATATCTACACAATTCCCTAATCTCTGTGTAGATGATTCTTTGATCTATTTCTCAAGCTTAGATCTATTTCTTCAGACTAGAATGCTCGACTTCTCATGGGATGTCTCAAATTGGATGAAAGTCGTCTCTCCACTCACCTGTCAGAATGATGTTCCTAAAACAGATCTGATCATGTTATCTGCCTAATCGAACTCCAGTGGATCCCTATTATTTCCATAATAAAATCCAGTATTATTTTTTTGACTTTTAAAGCATATCATAATATGGTTCCTTTCAACCTTTTTGCTCTTCTAACATAGTCTGTATAATGGAAGTATTAGAGAAGAGAATAAAACATGAGACTGGGAGCTCCTTGAGAATAGGAAATATTTTCATTTTTATTTGTATCCTCAGTGTTTGGCACAATGCTTTGCACTTAGTAAATTTTTGTTATTGCTTACTTTATGTACATATAAACACACACATACACACACACACACACACACACACACACACGCTTCCCCATCCTTGTCCTGTCTAATTTAGACTACTCAGAGGCATTCAAATGCACAATTCCACATCTTAGGTTCATTGAATATTAAGACTCACAGTAACAAATATTTAATGATTTGTGATTTAGCTCATTTTCATAATGAATATGTGGTGGGGATAAGGCATAAAGAAGATAAAAGGAAGAAAATAATTATTATATTATTGAATTGTGGCAGGACAAATAATTATTGATCTATAATACCATAGACACCATCTGTGATGAAATTTTACTTAATCTAAACACTTTTGTTGAATAATAAATGGCTCTGTGTGTGTATGTATGTGTTAAACAGTTATGTAAGTGTTTTCAGAATCTTAAGGTCTTTGCTTTGAATCTGAATTGAGACAACATGTAAGAAAGATGAAAGATGCACAACTATAGTAAACCCCATGGACCTTTCAGGTGGGGAAGTAGGAATGCTGTTAACTGATTAGATCTATAGTAGTGACTAGCTAGCACTTAGCAGGAGACATGAGGGATGGTCTAATTTACTTTAAGAAGATAAAGCATAGAAGGCACTTGATCATGGGGATGTAGAAGGCAGTGATCCATCTTGAAGTAAGAGAAGCAAGAAATCATTTCTCATTTTTTTAATGTGGGTAATTATTTAAGTACTCTAAGTTAGCCTAACTATCATTTCCTTCTAAAAAAAAAGATCCCAAGTGACTTTAAAAAATTAATGGCTACAGTCACTAAGGTATAGTATTTGCCAAGTATACAGTGCCTTTGGAGTTAAGGAATCTTTAAGTTAGAACCATGAACTAAATTATTGATTTTTTTCTCTGCGTGAGTGATGGCGGACAGTGAACCAAAGACAAACATTTGTATTACTGACACATATATTTCAGTGGATTAACTTCTGAGCCATTATTATTTATCCAACTTAATTAAGGGCCACCCAGCAGGAGTTTGAGGAATTTCAGAACAATGGTTTTGATTCAGTAATGACTCTCCAGAGTTTCAGACTTTCTGAGGAAATTTCTTTTCCTTTCATTTCCTTTATCCTTTCCCTTTCCTTCCCTTTCTCTTTCTCTCTCTGTTTTCTTTCTTCTTTCCTTTCCTTCCTTTCTTCCTTCTTTCCTTCTTTCTTTCATTCTTCCCTTCCTTCTTTTTTTTAGGAGATATGGAATTATTAGGACATAATCTTTGAGTACTTTGAGAACCAGAACTACACTCTGTCTTGCTTTGTATCACTGTGGCTTAGTATAGGGCCTACATATATAAGAGACTGGGAGTTCCTTGAGAATCGGAAATGTTTTCATTTTTATTTGTATCCTTAGTGTTTGGCACAATGCTTTGTACTTAGTAAATTCTTGTTATTGTTTACTTTATGTACATATAAATGCACACACACACACACATACACACACACTTCCACATCCTTGTCCTCCCAATTGTTGTATGTTTCTTTCCTATTAAAACATGAGAGCACACACATATAAATATTCATACACACACACAAATGCACACAAAATCACCTTTAAGTAGAGGCAGTTTAGTGAATAAAGGATCAATCAGAGCAGAGACGCATGAGTACAAATTCTACCTCTGTCTCTGGATGACTCTTGGTTCTTCAAAAAGCTCTCTAAAAATGCAATAGGCAGAATAGGTGCTACTCTACCTTGGTAAAAAGAACTGCCTTGTAGGAGTTCCTCAACCAGTGAAATCACAAGTCTATTCCAATGTGTGTTTATGTGTATTTGGCGCTGGTATGCTTGCCAGTTGGGTTTTCAGGGATATGACTCCTCTAACTTCCAATGTACTCTGGGGATCCACACTACCCAAACTACAGCCCTCACTGGTGTCCTTCCCTTTAATGGTCTGCCAGGAGACACAATTGTTGTTTACTGGCAAAGACATTTACTGAGATAACACAGTGAGAACAGTAGCTATAAAACTTCCCCCCCGAATAAATTTGCAGTGCAGCGTACAATATCAGTGGATGCATTTGTGCAATATGCTGGTGGGAAGGATTACATGAAGGGGATGCACATCACTGCTCCGGTGCTGCAATTTCTTGATTCCTGTCTTATCATTTTCACATAACTCCCTTAGAATGGCATTGCTGCCAGGCAAGTCATTTTAGCTAGGCTCCCTCATTCTGCTCTAACGACTAGTTATACTTCTGTGGCAGCAGCCAAACTTCTTTATGGCACCATTTCTACCAGTTCTCTGTCTGTTTCTATCTGCTTCCTCTTCTTTCTCCTCTCCTTTTCTCACTCTCTTCTCTACTCTGTTTCCCCCCATCTTTCCTTCCTTTCCTCTGACTTTCTCAATGCTGGGTGTAGTGTCCATACTTTTTAGGATGAGTATCTCCACTACAAGGTACCATGGAGGCAGTGGAAAGAGAAAGAAATCCCTTGCTTTCTCATTTCTCTCTCATAGAGGCTGAGGGGGTCACAATCTATAAAACTGCTTTCTTTCTGACTCCCCCAGGGAGTCATTAAGCTTGCTTTGAAAGTGTCTTTAGGGATATGGTCAATTTTCTGATAGCCAATGGCAAAGCGCCTTCTACTACCATCAAAGAAAATCTTTCACACTTCATAAAAAAACAACAGAACATAGATAAGTCTTTGTTCTTCATTTAAGACATTAGCACCTCTTTACTTCTGTTATCTGCCTCCTATTTTCTGCAATTACATGAAGTATAGGGAAATCCACTATCCTGCTTCCCCACTATTACAGGTATATGTGTGTTTTCTTTGGATTTGCAAAGCTTACATGTTTGGAAAAATAAATGTGGATCATGTAAAAGTACCGTAATCCTTTGAGAACTTCCATTTTCAAAGGTGCACTTAGAGACTTCTGCTACAAAAGATTTCACTTGGTGTACTACAGCTCAGAATTTCTCACCAAACATTAAAGTGCTAATTAGCTATGGGGTTTGCTCAAGCAAGGCAAAAAACATTTATTTTTCTGTTCATTTTCTTTTTTTCTCATGAATGGACACCCAGATATGAGAAGATTAAGATAAATAAGGAAAGACAGAAGGAATATGGTCCAGACTGCAAAGAATCATAGGTGTAAGAAATACAGGGAAATGATAAAAACCAAAGTCATTGGGAAAAGTTCTAGGAATAAGAAAGAGAAAATGGGTCTTTGGATATACTATGCAGAAGTGACTTTGGAGAATATATTCTTTTTTGTCTTGTTTTAATTTTTTATTTTATTTTATTTTTGCTGAAGCAATTGGGGTTAAGTGACTTGCCCAAGATCACACAGCTAGGAAGTATTAAATGTCTGAGAGCAGATTTGAACTCAGATCCTCCTGACTTCAGGTCTAGTACTCTCTCCACTACACCACTTAGCTGCCCCAGGAGGATATATTCTTTACAAAGGCAAGGACAAGTTAACGATTCATTTGTTAATACTACAACCTTTTGGAGTGTGTTAGCACCAAGAATTCTTTGAAGAGGAGGTAGAGAAGAATAGTTAAAACTGATTTTATGTAATTAAGGAGTATCCTACTACGTAACACTGGTGAAAGTAACTCAAGAATTGATTATGACATCTATAGAATTTTCGATTATCTTCCAGCCGATAAATACCTGTATATATTTTCTTCCGTACCATGAATGGAGACGTAGAAGAAAGTGTAAGAAGCATGCTCTAAGTGCTCCTACTTTATGCCAGTTACTATGCTAGATCCTGGGGATACAAAAATGAAGACTGAACAGCTCTTGTTGTCAAGAAGCTTATTTCTACTGGGTGGTAGGAAGAATTTCCACTTTAAAATCATATTTGTAATTTTAAAACATTTCAGTGGTCCAAGTTTAACACACTTCTTGTGTAGACTTGCATCTATGTGCTGGAGTATTGCTGCCCTTTTATCCTAGCCTTCTAGGGCACTGGTTCTGAAAGTGAGGTCCAGAGAATCCTGGACGGCTCTGAAATCCCAAGTCTACAAATTCAAAATTAGGTTTTTTTATTTCAAATATTATAAATAGCTATAAACATAGCCCATGTAAACAAAACCTTTAATAGAGTAAAGCTACTGAGAATAAAAGTTTGAGGATCTCTGCTCTAGGGAAGATTACATTGGATGCTTCACTTATGTCGTTACCGCCCCCCCTACACACACACACTATTACTAAGTATCTAATTTCTCTCCCTTCCACTTCTCATCCATTGAAAAAAAGAAAGGGGGAAGGAGGGAGGAGGAGAAGGAGAGAGAGAAGGAAGGAGGAAGAAAGGAAGGAAAGAAGAAAAGGATGAAATGGAGGAAGGAAAGAAAAGGAGGGAGGAGAGGGAGGAAAGGAAGGAAGAAAGGAATGGAAGCAGGAAAGAATGGAGGAAGGAAGGAAGAATGGATTACTATTTAGAACAATAATAAAATTCATATTAATGTTAACAAAAATTGAGAATCATAAAAGAAATAATGGGAAAAAAAAGAAAGGATGCTTACCAAATCACATAGTCAAAAAATCAGAGAAAAACAAAGCACCCATCAGATTAATGGATAGGGTCAGCCAGTAAATAAACAATTATTAAATGCTGACTATATACTGGGCACTGTGCTAGGTTCTGTGAATAAAAATACAAAAAAAAAAAGACAATCCCTGCCCTTAAGAAGGCATATATTCTAATGAGGGAAGATAACACATAAAAATAAGCTTAAAAAGTGTTGAGTGTACAGATTGGCATGGCAAAGAAAGTATAGCCAGGAGAATAATGAAAATACTACCTAGACTATGACAAACTTAATTGGAGGTTCTGGCAGGAGCCATCCAATTAGAGTGAATGACTATAGACCTGGAGGGTACTTCCAATATATGAACTTTAGGGTTGGAGGTGAGCTTCCGGAATGAAAAGGTTTGTGGAATATAGTAGAGAAAGTCTGGAGTGTATCCTGTAAAGGAATAAAGATAGAGGAAGGGGGAAAATCCAGTTTCAAAGAAGGAATACAGAGGATCATAGAAAATAAAATATATGATTTTGATCACATACAAATATTTTTGTTAAGTTTTTGCAGAAATAAATCTAATACAGTTGAAAGGAAAGCAATTAACTAGGGAAAATATCTTTGCAAATTTATCTGATAAAAGTCTCATTTTCAGGATATATAAGGAACTGTTTCAAATTATAAAAATAAGAGCCATTCCCCAATTGATAAATGATCTAAAAATATAAACAGGAAGTTTTCAAGAAAAGAAGCAAGGCTATGTAAATGGGGGGAAGGGGAATTGCTCTAAAAACCTAATAGAGAAATTCACATTAAAGCGATTCTGAGACTACCTCGAATCCATGAAATTGGCCAAGATGACCCCAAGAGGAAAATGACAAATGTTGGAGAGGCTGTAGGAAAACACCAAATGATACAGTTGGCATTGATGTTGGTGGAGCTGTGAATGGGGCCAATCGTTTTGGAAAGCAATTTGGATGCGTTTATGTGCAAGAGATTTTTATACAGCACATGCCTTTTGATTTTCTTAGGCTTTAAGGTTTGTGTCACTGTTGACTCCTTACCCAATAGCTCCATAGGCTGAATATCTCTGAAGAGGAAGAATCAAAAGGAAGAAAGAAATGTCTTTGCCTCATAATGGCCTGTCACATCTCTTTTATGTCAGCATCAGTCATTATTTCCTAAGCCATGGTCCATTTGGTTTGCAGAAACGCTTTTTCAACTTGACAAACCTCCATGTCTTCCAACTGTTCAAATACAAAAAGGAAACTGGATAACCTCTCTTAATTTTGCCATCTCCATCTGGAGAGATTGCAGATGTACAAGTGTCTAAACATGTTTGTACTTTAAATATCCATGAATTGTAACCCTGTATTAAAGTCTTCTATGATTGCCCCTTCACCAATGGACCTCTTATAATTGAGACAAAATGACACATGCCTGAACTAATTTCTCTATTAATTTGGTATTGTGTCTTCCTGTTGCTGGCTTTGTGGAAGGCCCTCCCCCTTGGCAGGCTACTCTTTAGGTTCAAACAGGAAAGCCAGCTCTCATTTCCACCCACAGGGTGTGCTTGGCAGCTGCAGGACCAGATGCTCCACTGCTGGATACTCTGTCTGATTTGAGTCTAGGGACTCGGTCAGACTGCTTTGGAAATATTTAATTTATCCAGATGCCTCAATTTTTCAACTGGATGCCTGCTGTGATGAATTTGTGCTAAAATTCCTCTATGTTAGGATATGCTAACATGTGCAAACATTTCTTGAGGTCCATTAATTAATATGCTAAATTATAAATGAGGGTCTTTTTTTAGCTTGTGTTTATTTGATGAGACTTTCTAATACTTTTTGGCTTGTGAGCTGATCTATTTGGGCACCTCCTCCAGCAAATCACATCAACACTGGCCCATGTCTGCTCATCTCTGTGACTTTTCTATGTAGTTTCACAAATCAGCTTTGAGAAGGGTGAATCTACTCAGTGTGTTGGGGGACCTTCCTATTAATCTCTTGCCATTGCATGACTACAGATAGAAGAGGTCATCAAAGGTTCATGGGATTATAGATTTAGAATTGAAAGGGCTCCTCAATTACCTTGTCCAACTCCTTAATTTTATAAATGAAGAAACTCAAGCCCGTGAGAATAAGTACCTAAGATCAGAGTAAGAGAGGTGTGAGACTTGAACATAGATC